>VYXB01009914.1:123942-244498 GCA_013397135.1 Pachyramphus minor | reverse complement strand
CCACTGGCTGCCTGCAGCTCCCACATCAATCCCTTCCTGTTCCCACACACGTACAGAACTGACTCCCACCAACTTCCAGGGGATGCACACTCTGTGCAGGCACAAAGTGAGCAAAGCTTGACCCTACAAGACCATAGGCATATCATACCAGAGGCTGGGACATGGTGCAACGAGACGTGAGGGAAGAGGGTTGAGGTGGGACACGCAGAGCAACCAGAATTGCAGCAGCCACGGCTGAGCTCTGCAGAACCTGCTTTCACACCTAGGGCCCACAATGCTGTGCATGTCCCAGTTTAGGCCATCAGGACCAGCTCAGACAGCCCCTTGGCTCTTTGGGCATAAATTAATACATTTACACAAAAAATAAGAATGGAAAACCAATAGGAAAAATGGCATAATTTTCTATCCCACTCCCCCCCCTTTCCTTCTCTCTTTCTTTCTGCTAATTGCAGCAAAGCTGGGATCATGCTCCCACAGAGCTGCAAAGATAGGAAGAGGGATGCTTACGATCATCCAAACCTCCCAGTGACTAAGAACAAAACTCCTCTGTTCAAGAAAAAGCTTGGCTTATCCTTCATGGACATGGACTTTCCAGGAGATTAATAACATTAGAAATTATAAGACACTTTAAATAAAGAGAATTCCCTTTCATTATCTGTTGACTGCTGAGACTATGATTGTCTCACCTCTTTGCTGGATTATTGTTAATTTATTATTTGCTGCAATTTATCTTCTTCTATGAGGCATTAGCTGAATAGAATTTGCTAAAACTGACCAAGGGATGAAGCATTTCACACACCAGTGTAAGTGCCTTCAAGATTATCTCACTCAAAAAGAGGTTTTCTTCCTCCTACAACTGTGGTGTAATACAGGTGTTCCTAAATCACAAGGATCTTCCCAAAGGCAGAACACTTTTATGGTTAAGTCACTGAGATTCAAGACCCGAACCAGTCCAGGTCCCTGCTGTTCACCCGTCACCATGACCTCAAACTTATGAATAAACAAGCACCTCAGTCCTCCCAGCTGTAAAACATGGATTATAATATAAATCCTGTCTGTAACTTGCCTATTTGTGCTGCAAACCCTCCAGGGCAAGGGCTGTCTCTTCCCATATGTGCAAGGATGCTCTGGTTTCCAACCAAAACCTTTGGATCCAGATTTCAGAAAGTTTTGCTCAGGAAAGGACATTTATCAGACACAGCATCTGCCTGGAGGCAGCACAGCAAACCTGAAGCCACAAGAAGGAGAGGACTGCAACACTGGCCAACAACATCTGAGCCCGAGTGACTTCCAGAGCTCCCTGGCAAAGCAGAGGCATCTGGGACACGTGTGAGTGCTCTGGGGACAGAGGCAGCCCTGAGCTCGGGATGTCTAACAGCTCTGGTACCTGCATGTCTAGAGCTCAGCTCAGAACCCCCCGTGCTGCTGAAGGGGACCCTGATCTCTTAAAACTCTCGATGATAAGCCAGGACCAGCAAGAATAGCCACAGTTTAAAATATGAAGTCTCTGATGAAGCTTGCAGCCCACAAACTACATTAAGGAGCCCCTGCTGTTTTTGTGAGCAGAAAAACAAATGAAAATGCAGATTCTGATTTCAACTCCATAGGGCTGTTGGCCTGACCAACTGGGTTGTCTCTAAATTACTTAATTCCTTCACAGAATCTCCTTAACACTTCCTACATCTTTCTTCCAGGGATCTATATAAAACTTGGTGCATTTTTTCTGATGGATGCTCACTTCTAAAAATACTTCTACCAAGAACTGCCTTTGGTAGGAATTAAAAATGTGACACATCATAGTGCCAATATTCATTTCAGAAAACATAAATCACAAGGTATGTACCAAGTTGCCAATACCAAGCTGACTCCACAACTACATAACAGGTCCTTAAAATTTCTCCCTGCCATAAAACCAGTAAACACTCTGCTTTGATTCTGCTGTGTCACCTCAGCTGAAGATGTGTGAACATACAAGCAACCCAAAAACATTTGGTCCCTAATTGTCTCGTTCTGTTTGTGCTCTGCTTTCCTGTCTCTGCCTGTGTACTGTGTCAGTCCACATCCCTAACTGTGAATCAAACTGGCCAATTTCTATCATGTCTGACAGAGGATTCTAAGCTCCCACCTGTCACCTCAGAAAACCCACAGATGGGTAAAGGAGAGAGAGGATATTAAGTGCTTCTATGCAGGGAAACACGAGAAGAGCTCATGCCGTATTTCTCCTGTCTGCTGGTGTCCTAGTGGTCTAATCATGGATGTGGAGCTCACATGCAGCCACAGCATCTGCTCTTTCTTGCCCAGTTAACTGTCTAAGCAAAGACAGGCAGAGGATGAAACACGTGTTGGTTGACCTGCAGAAAATGGGAAGTCACTGCAGAGAGGACCTGGAAAGTTGCTGAGAAAATGCTACGTGGAACTCAAAGTAAGTCAGGAGATCCCAAAGGTCCAAGGAATAAATGGAGATAATTCAGTGAAGAATCAGGAAAACAACACAGGGAAGGAAAGCCAGGGATGCAGGAAAGAACCAAGTGCTGTGGTTCTGAAAGATCACAGGAGAGAGTGTGAATCTTCCACAGGGAACGAAGGGGAAGATAAAACCAGTGGTACATGGTACCACAGGAAGGGAATACAGGGAGAGTTAGGCAGAGTAGTGATAAATATAACAAGCTCTAAGTAGAAAGTCAACACTGGCTGCCCCCCACACTGACAAATAATACCCATTTATTTTATTTACAAAATAGTTTAATTGGCAACACCACTGCCAGCAGTGAGCTGAACTCAAACTAAGAGGAAGTCCTGACTTCAGGCATTGCAAAGTACAGACCTGTTCTGGTAGGTCTGGGTACATTTCAGATTGCACCAGAAGGTGCTTTCATTACTTTACCAGATCCTCCTCACTCAGGGTAGAAAGAAATAGCTTTTCTCATCTTTACTTGGTGGTTTTATTGCTAGCTGAAGACCATTCACTGAACATTCAGAACCTGGGGGGGAAAGGGCAGGGGTGGGGGGGAGGATCCAATTCTATTCTAAGGCCAACATTTATACAAGTTTTAAATGGAGCTGAATTATTTGGTCCATTTCTATTCCTTCCTACGCTGGCCAGAAATACAGAGCTGCATTACTAACTGGACTTTGGCAGTATTAGAGAGAACAATATTCCCAATGGAAAACATGCTAAAACAGCAGAGACAGACAAGAGATGAAGCTGGCCTCCTGTATTTTACAACTCATCATACACTGGATTTTAGGTTAAAAAAAACACAAACCCCAATAAAATAGGCTGTATAGTGTACGTGCTTTCATGCTGACATGTCCCAGGTGAACTGCACCACGTGAGGAGGGTTTTCCACCTACAACTTCCCAGCATGAGCCGTGGAGTCTCTAAGGTACTAATTACACTGGCAAACATGGTCTCACCTGCGTGCTGTCTGGCTGCTTACACCTCCCCGCCTCTGCACAGGTTTGACTGGCAGCTCTTGTGGGTCTGGAACAACTCTGCTGTTTGGGCACACAGCATCTAACACAACAGTGATCCAACCCCGACTTGGACACACAGTTACTAATATTATGGTAGCTACAGCAATGAATCATGACGCATTAAGAATCACAGCAAAAGCTGTTGCACACAGTATCTAGTTCCCAGGCATGCTGGCATTTACCTTAGACTTGATGCTGTTGTGTCTAATTCTGTTTTCAGCACAGAGTGGATGTTTGTATGATTTTTAGCAGAGAAACTGATGCAAGAGTAACTGTATAAGCAAGCAAAACATTTTTTCTACCCCCAAAGAGGTCATAACTGAACTAAGGATACCAGGGGGCTGTTATTAAGCGTACACTGCAAAAAAACCTGACAAGTGTAGGTACAAGTAACATTATGAATCACTTGTTGAGGCAGGACTCCCGACCAAAGTGCCTTGCAATCTACCCCAGATATCCCACATAGATGTGGCAAAAGGCAGAACAATTGGCCATCTTGCAGTCTTCTAATGTAAATTCAAGGATGATTTGATGACACCATGTCTGTAATGTCAGGATTTCACTTCTCACATCAAGACCTCACCTGAATATGAATTACATGGTGTATGACATCCCTCTCCCTGCGTAATTATTCCAGCTGCCCAATGTGTCATGGCTAGAGACCAGACTGAATATTAACTTCCTGCTTCAGAGGGATTAAAAATAAGGGAAAAAGAATGACTCATCTTAAGGATGACAACTACAGTATTTTTTGGTCATGATTATGAAAAGTTTTCTTTCATCAGCTATGCTGGAAAGAACATGAGGATTCAAACATCTGTTCCTCCCATAAGCATTGCTCCTCAATACAAAGGAATCTGTTTCTCTCTCAAACTCATCTCATGGAGAACACATACAGCACTCCCATTACTCCCCCCAGCTCTTCCAAGAGCACATATACCAACACAGCTGCTTAGATACACGTAACTCTGTGTGTCAGGTTCACCAGCACTCCGTGCAGGGGCTGTGATGCACTCAGTGACTCGCACTACAAAGCCATTTACAGTTATTAAGTGGGAAATTGGATAGTTTTTTCCTCGAATGCTTCACAGACAGCACTGAATTCCAGCCCCCCTCAGTGCTGAGAGGCAAAAGCACATCCCTGCGTGCTGCATCCCCATCCTGACACCAGCCAGAACCAGATACTTCACAGGGAAGTTCTGGGTTAAGTTTTCAAAAGGATGTCCATGGCAACACTCCATGGTGTTGAGTTTTCTTTCCTTCCACATCACCCAGGGAGGGAAACTCTCAGTTATGAGAATTCTACATTAGCACACTTGACTGGTTCTTGAGCTACAGGAAGCATTATGTTGACTGATAGAGATGAAGAAGCAACTGCAATAAGTGTTCACAAACCCAAAATCCAGCTCAACAACTCATCTTCACCTTGCTTAATTTTGCCCCTCTATAAAGTCGCTTAAGTACTGCACAGAAATGGAAAAGCTCAGTATTGATGTTGGCTGCTGATCCTGATAAAGGCATCAAACACAAGCTGCAACACACAGAACACTTCAGCCTCCCTTCCTTACCAATCTCTTCCTCAAAATTAAACTCCTTTGCTTATCATGACACAGGGAAAAGGAAGCATGACATTTCCCTCTTCCTTTCCCCTCCTGGTCTCTCTGGTCCACCTCTTGCATCCAAGGAGCTGGGAGGAGGCTTACTAAAAAGCTGCAGCAACTCAAGTAACCCCTGCCTGTCAATTCCTACCTGAACAGTTTTGCTTCTTAGCTGTAAACAACTTTTAAGTATTTATTAGTGAGTCATCCTGCTACATAAGAGTATTACTAACACCACCACCACAATTATGATTTGATTGTGACAGGGGACATTCTCCTTCCTTTCCACTGGTTAACAATCATGTCTGAATCCTTTCAAAATGTAGCTGATTCTACCTTTGATAGCAGACAAATACAAGGAGCGCCGTGTTCAAAATTGCTTGTTTCAAAACAGGTGTTTACAAATGGATGAAGGTGCAGATAAAGGCCATTAAGATAATCAGAAGAAAGGAGAGAAGAGACAAGTTGATTATAAAATTGATGACAGCCCTCCTTTCAAAGGAGGAAAGAGACAGATTGATGCTAACTGATAAACACAAGGGAGGAAAAACCAAAGGCTGGTTTGGTACGAGGACCCCATGGCCATTGCAAGTTTTAGCTGGAAGCTTAAAGGTTTCTTGCAAGTGAGATGGCAGAACAACCTACCAGTTAGCAGGAAACCAGCTATAAGAGGAAGGCTGATGAAGGAGGACTGGATGCCACACTGGCTGGGACAGCAAGTGTGCTAAAAGCCTCCTTCAGCCCTGTGTCAGAACCACCCAGGTGGGGATGCCTCCTTACAGCCCTCTCAAAGCAAAGCAGGAGACACTCAGTCCAGCTGCATGGGAAGACAATGCCAATAACACCACTAAACTACACCTTGCACTCTGCCCACCTAAAATCTTCCCCTACTGCTACAAAGATCACGGGCAAAAAACCCCAAAAACCCTAAATAAACAAAATTAAAAAGGAGAATAACACTTTCAGAACTTTTGATTCTTCAGAAATCAAGCCAATACTCCTTTTGCAGGTACTAAAAGAAACCCTTCCAATGACTATCAGTTCATATCCCTTTTCCTAAAAACTGCCTTAATCATTGCTCATTGACACCTTTCTGTACAGTGTCATCTTTCAACCACCGGTGAGGGGAATTTCTAAGTCTGAAATACAAGCGATGGTGTGCCTAAAGTGCAGTCATTTAAAGTGCAATCAGCTCTCTATGAAATTCATCTAAGATCTAGGTTCCAGCCTAATCCAACAAAGGATTGATACACAAACCTTCCCCTTGAGTGCTGTCCTCAAGGCTCTGCTCAGGATGGCTGCTGCCAAGCTGCATCCCCATCTACGGACCTCTCCTTCTGAGCATCAGTAGGCTCACAGTAGAAAAAAAGTGCAATTAATGCTTATACTCAAAAGGCTACTCAAAATTATTTGGACTCTCAATGTGACTGAGCCTCTGGAGGGTGTGAAGAGTGCTCCCCTCCTGCTTAGAAACAGCCCCAGATGAACAAATTGTCTTGGTGCCTTCCTGTTTTGGGGTCCCTTCACAGACCCACACAGGGAGACAGCACAGTGAAAAGCTCAGGCCAGAAGGAGATGCTGAGTTTGTTCACAACACACAGGGAATCACAGGCCCAGTGGTCAATGTGGAGAGTCACTACAGCCGCCCCAGAAGCATCAGATACACGAACACATCAGCAGAGAATTCCATAACACTTGCAAAGCTGAGCCCTCAGCTCCAAATGCTGCAAACAGGTTGTACTGACATCCCAGCTCAGAGGGACATGAGCTTTATCACCCACCCCTGCAGCCCTCTGTGACACCTTGTTGGTTCTGTTGCTCCTCCTCCCCATCCAACATCCCAGCCTTGGGGGATGCAAGGGGGCAACAAAACAGTCTCCTTTTCCTGAGCCCCCAGCTCCTTTATCACAACATTCCCTACATCCACCTGCAGCATATTATTTCCACTGTTAATTCTCACTGTTAGTCACCCAGAGACAAAGGGACACAGGAGAGACAGCAATACTCACAGGAGTGGTGCCTGGGTTTTATCTCCTAACCACTGATGCAGTGACCTTGTGCAGAAAACACTAGTTCTGATGGGTGATTGTTTCTCCCTCTTTTCATTTCAGACTTGCCCACTTTTTAAACTGTCTGTGCCATCCCAGCAGCATCAAGAGGCTATGGGGCACTGCATGGACACACTCTTTATTTCAAGAGCAATAATTCAGGCCTGTCATTTAAGAGTGGGACCTGCAGAGCCAATTTAAGCTTTGCACAGCAGACATCTGAGAATTTACTTTATCAACACTGGAATACTATCAGCAGCAAGTCAGGGAGTGCAATAAAACTGCCTGTTACTTTAAACCTTCCAAGCTAATTTAATCCTTCATTTAGTACCCGCACGCTGCTGCAAGGGTATTCCGGGGCCATGGGAAAATTCCTGAAGCGTGTAGGATCACTGTAAGCAGCCTTATGGTGCCCTGCTCCCTGACAGACACTGGCAGGGAGCCAACCTGCAGCCATGCTGGGTGCTGTACGTGCCCCCAGTGAGCCTGAGGGGAGCAAATGTCAGGCCCACGGTGGCTCCAGCCCTCCTTCCCAAACTGCTGGGCTTCCTGTGCCGTGCTTTCCAAGAGAAGTAGCACTCAAATTTTGGAAACAATGAGTATCAGCTTCCCTTCCTTTAAACCTGTGCTTGATCCTTCTATTTTTTCATCATTAAGTATCCTGGCAGCCTCAGAAGCATGGCACAGACTACTCAAGGAGAACAGGGGAGATGGATTTTGCTCACAGTGTAAGTTTAACCTCACAGAAGGAATGTGTCCTAAACTGGCATAATCCAGCACCTTCCTTTTTATTAGTGACAACACAAAGGAGGTAACTTTTACCAGCTCAATGAAATTTTTATGCATGTCTATTTATTCATGCTACTCTTCAAAGGATGCAGAGTCTGAACCTCTTCTAGCTTGTTGAGCTGAGATCCTGGGAAGGGGACTGTAACGTTGTTATGCCTTACACGAACTTCTACAGGCATCTCCTGTGCTCACTGAAACCCTCTTGTTTTGCTTGTGTTGCAAGGCCAGAGCAAACACACCCCTGCACCCCAGAAGAGTGGAAATATTTCACCCTGCCCTGCCCAAGTGAAGTTACACCAGCAGAAGCTCAGGCACTTTGCCACCCTGCTCACACCACATTTCTACCTTACACTTCATGCGTAAGGAAGTTTGATTTTCAATCATACTCCATTCCCATTTGCTGAAGTCTGTCTCTGGCATTTCAAACTAATGTTTCTGAGAACAGAAACTACCTTTGCTTGTAAATCAAACTGAAATGAATACGTGTACATACAGAAATGCTGACAAAACAAGTACCTGCTTATCTACATGACAGAGACAGCACAGGTTCTCTTTAACACAGTCTTCTGAGATAGTCTCCTTCTCCCAAAAAGGAGAAAAAGTGCCTTTTTTGGATCTAAGCCAATGATTTTCGGTTCTGGAGATGTGGCAACATTCTGCTTGTGATTACTGTGCCAAACCATTCTCCTATTTTTTGTGGTACGACTCAGTGCAGTGGCAGGACACGACAAACCAGAGCAGTGTGCAGCAGCACCATCATCTCTCTCAGATGCTCTGCCTTTGTATCAACGCCACCTTACAGACTCCCACAGCTTAGGCCCTTTCCACCCAGGCCTGTAAGCAGGTTCTTGCTTAGCCAAAAGCAAGACAGCTGCTGTGACAATGGGTACAGTGACTCCCATCAGACATAGGAGGCTTTTAAATAAAACCCAAGGCATATTACAAAAGCAGAAACTAACCCCAGAAAAATTAAGTATTCCAGGAGCTAGAGGAATTTTCTCAAGCCTCCTCCATCTGCTGAAGCAGCCTCCTTGTGAAACTATGCTAACAAGTTAAAAGGTCGTACCTGTTTAAGCAGATGATAGGATGCTGCGTCTGGCTGTTAAACAACGGAAACTGTCTGTTCCTATAAAGAAATAGAAAAATATACACTCTATTTAGTCTTTAGGCAGCGAATTTAGCATAAATTCAACACCAAAAAGGCTATAAGATGCCCTTACATCTTAAGGGTACACTCCTGTCCAAGCCTTTTCCTCTCGGCTTTATTTCCCAAGGTTCACTTAATACATGTTAATTCTGATCCTCTGTCATGTTCTGCCTGCTTTGGGACCACCAAGGAGCTGCTTAATCCCTAGGCCTGCCCTAAAAAAAGCTGGCAGTGGCTCTGAAAACCTATCCATCAGGGAAGGCAAATGGAGCACAGCACAATTCCAGCCAGACTCCCTCCACTAGGAGTTCTGTCAGGGCTGCTGTATGCACAGTCTCTACTGCAGAGGAATCCCAAGAACAAACCAGGAAAGTGTTTGCAAAGATGCACAGAAAGTAATGGAAGAAGATTAAGAATGCCCCCCCCCCAGGCTTCCCAGTATGACACTTCAAAGCAGCTGAAGACACAAAGGCAGGGAACTACTGCAATTTCTTCTTAACACTGTTTTTCTTGCCTAACTTGTAGCAGAGGGTCTTAAGTTTTCTCCACTTTACCTGGGAAAAATAGCAAAAGTTACCACAGATGTTACTCCCCCTTTTGTGACCCTCTTTAATCACTGAGAAATGCCTGGGCACTCAATGTAGTTAGTTAGCTTGCTGAAAACAACCTCTGCATGCCCTGCTATGCATCCTCTCTCCTTATGCTAAGATTTTGGTCAGAGCACACTGGGGAAAACATCACAGATGCAAGCAGCAGACAGACACTGAAGGGGAGACACTTTCAGGGAGAAAGGGGCCTCCTTGCCACATGTGCCCCTGAGTACCCCCCAGGTACTATGGTACCTATATTTAGGGCTGCAGCTTCTCAGGTCCGAGACACTTGTAATTTTGATGATTTAAAACGTTCAGAATTAATTCCTCATATATGATATCTGACTCAAGCTCATACTTTTGTTTGGAAGTAGGTTGTTTTAAAGCTTCAGCAAGAACAGGCTGGGCATTCCCAGGAACTTGAGTAGTGAGAAAAAGATGACTAAACCAAGTTAAAAAGAAGGATAGTATTAATGATAAAAAGTAGGATGCAAGTATGCAATTAGAGAGAATCACAATGCATAGACACAAAGGGGACTAACCTTAAGCTAGAGGGCCACTCAGGCTTTTCCTATTTCCTGGACTCTGATTCTTTGACACTGAATTAGTTTCCCTGCCTGCACCATGCCACTGGCATGAGGCTGTGCTAACTACAGCTTTCCACCAGTCTGTCCAGCCAACATCCAGCAAGAACTGAAAGATTTTGCTGCCCTGAGGAGGATGGTTTCAGATGGTCCTGACAGCAAATAAATGAAAAGTGACTGCTCCACCTTACTGCAGAGGCTGTCAGCAGAGTGTACCATTCAATTACAAGCAATAATTAGTTACAGTAAATGAGCTATGTGGAAACGAGGCTCCAGCCAGCATCAATTCTATCCACCCGCAGGAAGAAGAGGAATGTTAAAATAAGCTAATTAAATTTTCTCTGGCTCAGCAGAAAGATCGATGTTCTTGACAGCGGAGTGTTCGGCACGCGGTGTCCCAACAACCCTCTGATGTGTCACTGATGCAGCACAACCACGCAGCCACAACCAGGGGAAGGGCAAGCACTCCTCTTGGGAGGGGCAAACAAAGGAAACAGAGGCATCCAACAGGAACATCACCAAAAGGGTGGACACGCCTGCAACATGGATTCCAGACGGTCAGATGGCGTTTTTACCAAAACCAAACTTTGCTTTGCACTTTGGTTGTCTATTCTGCCACCACTGAGCATGTGTTCTAACAGTCTGAACTGAAACCTCAATCACCTCTCTGCTAAAGGTCAGCTGCAATAAATGTGATTTTAACCAGTAGCAAAATACCAAAAATACCAGACAATCAAAATTCAGATGCCAGAAGTGGGCAGCAGTTTTATACTGCCCCAGGAATTTGCTGGCAATAGGCTGTAATCAGCATTTCCACCTCTTGCTGACCGAGAAGAAAATGAGTTGTTTCAAAGGTTCTTCCCCTAGGAAACAGAAGAGACACCTGCCCACGCAGAGGCACCCACAGCTCCATTCAGGGCAGCTGTCCAAAAGGCAAGAAGTTAACATTTAAGTGCCTGGTCAGAACCTGGCACCGCATATATCAATGGGGTTTTCCACTTCCTGTAAGCATCTTCTAATAATCACTGTGCAAAGTGTGTTAGGAAGCGTTTCTTTTTGTTTGTTTTTCTCCCAAACCCTCTTGCTTGAGACAGAAATCCCTGGAGAACCCATCCCAGTAAGGAATTCACCGAAACTAGCAGTGTCTTTAGAAGAGCTTTGTGCTCCAGTGAAGGGAGATGCTGGTTTGATGATGCCCTGGAGCCAGGACAGGAGGGGATGGTGCCTTGGAGAACACTTTGACATCTATCCATAAAAACTGATACAAAAACCACAATGTACATATACATACACATGCACAGCTGAGGGTCTCTTCCATGCACAAGGTATTTGTAACTATTCTTTGCCAATGTGCACCTACTCCTGCTTATCCTCTTATCAAACATTCAAAAACAACTGGATTGCAGGTCCATACACTGTATTCAATTTAAAAACATGTATCTGTCTTTTAAAGGAACTGCTTCCCTCTCTTTCACGGGGTGTGTTCAAAGGCTCCTGTATGACCTACCCAACCACACATCTGTTCTGCACAGTTACCTGCAATGAAAATCATAAGGACTAAGTGAATACTTTTCCTAAGCGGTTCCACTTGTTCCCCTCAGAGAGGAGCTGTTATCCTGAGGGCTCAGCCCATCGACCAGAGGCCCTGACTGTGCCTTGAAGAGATCCATCAGCTTCACCGAGCTGCCTGCAGAAATGCATATTTAGGATTATAAACTCTTCAGTCTGGGAGCTTGTCTTTTGCCACATATACCCAGAGAGACACATGCGTGCCACGATAAAAGCTTAAATTGCCACAAATTACTTTTAAGCATTTAGTGCTTTGCCCAACAACACTGCAAATGGATCCGATCCATCAGCATCAAACCTTTCCACATTCTTCCTCTCCTCGTCCCTCTTACTTTCCATGCATCCCATGCCTTCCCCTCGGCAGCAGAGGCTTAAAATAAGATAACATTTTTCAAAGGCATGCAAAGAAAAATAATCTGGTATCTGGAGGGCAGAATTCACTACACGTTTATTATTTTTCAGTTTCCAAAGTGCTGCGGAATGAAGATCAAATCTACCTGAATTTCAGCTGGTGTTGATGCAGACAGTGAACATCTTTAAAGCACTGCAGCTAAAGGAGGCCATCGAGAGTCCAGGTTATGGCTCCTGTAAATTGCTGACCATCAGCAGTTTACCCTGAAATTCAGACAGGACTGCAGTAGATGCTGCCTCAACAGCAAATCAAGAGTCCAGTGCCACAGTGACACAGAAAAACCCGTACCGAAATTTTCAGCATCAGTTTGAGTGGGCTTTGGGCAGCACATGATCCAGTACTCTTGGCACTCCTAGAACATGTCTGCCTCTGAAAGCTGGCTTAGCACTGCTGTTAGGACTTAGCTGATTTAGAAAAAGTTTTAATGCTGCAAAAAAACAAGTAATGCTCATCTTCCCATCACAAATTTATTTATTCTAAAAACTATTAAACTGCTTCTGTGTTACAATGACTGGATTACTCCCAATACCTCTTAATTCCCATTGCTTGTCTGCTGATGACAAAACCCCCTTTTTGCTAAAACAACCCACATCAAATTTTTCAGTAGGTCAAAAGAAATTTTTGAATCTCTTCAAGTTGAGAGAAATCTATTCATGGGGAAAAGCATCTTGGGGTTGCTACTGCCAGTCCAAGCTGCTCACAGCCATGAAAGTAGAGGAGGCAAAGCCTGGCTTGGTTCTGACTGTGAGGAGGAGATGGGGAAGATGAAAAGCCCTCACAGCATCCAAGAATCTTGGGTAACTGGAGCCTGACATATGCAGCAGACAGGAGACACCGTTCAATCACTTATGGAAATCAAGGTTAGCAGTGGCAGCACACTTGGCTTGAGAGGGAACAGTTTCCTCATCCTCTTGGCACAGAAGCAGTGCATTAGTGGCTGCCAGTAAGGAAGGATTAAAGAAAGGAAATAGAGAAGGACAAGGAAAGCAAAGGATAAAATGAGTATGTCAATATTTTCACAGCTTGCATACAGGAGCCCAGCTAGGACCCCCAGGGGGTTTTGTTTCAGGAACCTCAAAGGCAACTGCTACATTTGACGAAAATATACCTTGTCTGGGTTTTACAAGTGATGTCGCTAACAGTTCACGTGATTTTATAACTAGCAGGGAAAGAAATTGTTCTGATGACAATTCCTGCTAAAGGTATTTGAGGCATTTTGTTGTGCTTACTGGCACACACCTGTCATTAACACTCTACTTCTCCTAACCACAACTTAGTTCCTCTGTAGTTGCTCACTGAAGATAGGTCTGGGGGCTGTTTTCCTGGTCTTGTGAAGATGAACTTTAATGCATACTGCTTGTAAGGTGTACCACTTGCTATTTTATATCTATAATTTATTGTATAATGAGTTCCTATAAATTCTTATGATAGCTTAAGAGACTTGCAAAATGAATTGCTGGCCGAGTTCCTCTTGTCACCCCCTTCGGCCGCAGCTCTGCCTGGCTCCCCCCACAGAAGCATCTGACCTCCAGGAGAAAGAGCATGGTAAGACTCTCACTCCTAATGGAGATGGGGGCATAGCAACATAACACAGTTTTTGCATTTGCTTTAGGAGGGTACATCCGTTTCAGACACCCATTAAAAGCTGTAGGGACACAAGCTGTATCTCCACATGCTGGAGAGGAAATGCTATTAGAGATTCCTCTCTGGACAGGGACTGTCTGATATAGGCATTTAGTGAAACAGAAAGCAGCAACCCTGCAAGTTGGTACCCAAAAGAAAATATTTATTTAAGATCTGGGACCTAGAAATCTTCCACCTATCAGGGACACACCATCCTCCCCTCAATATCACACAGCAGAAGACACGTTTCCACACTTTGGTCCAGCACCACACACACGAGAGCTCCCATAGAAAGCTGGAGACTTTTCCATTTGGGACATTGCTCTACATTCCCCCCAGGGCCAAGACATGGATAAACACTACTCATAAATTTTAGGAAGTTATTGTGATTTCTTTTTTCCTTTTTTTTGTTCATTTTTTTAAAGTGAGCAGCAAAAAGAAAATAAATAACCTACTTCAGAATAAAGGTACTGTACTATATGCATCTTATTAAACACTGCATTTAATCTGTCTTTAGACTCACAGCACTTTCTAAAACAAGCCCCAGGCTTAAGGAAGCTCGTGGATGCAAATCTAAGAGTGTGCACTGAAATCAGAGTGTTCCCAGGCAGAGCTCTTGCAGTGGATAAAGCCAGGATGTGCCAAGCTTGCAGAGGGCTTTCTGTCTCAGTCACCAGTGACAGACACCATCAACAGAGAAAATCAGCCACTGCCTTTCATCTCCTTACAAAAGCCTTGACAGTCAAGCTGTTGCAAATCAACAACAAGTACAGGAGCCTTTCCCCCAGTCATCACAGTAATTCAGAGGGAGGAAAAAGGGAGGGAGAAGAGAAGGAAAGCAGAGGGCCTGAGGGGCTGGGACAGTGTCAGGACAAAGCGTCACAATGAGACTGACAGCTGGCCAGAGCCACTTCAGCTTTGCTAAGCATGGATTTAGGGAAGTTGAGCATCTGGACGACCCTGGCATGAGCACAGAGCACAGACTGGCCCCAGGTCTGTGCTGCCTGCACTGCCGCTGCAGGAACACGCTTCAGCCCAGCAGCAGCCAGGGCATCTTCTCAGCTGCTGCTGTTCAGCCCTGTCCTGCTGGAGCAGTAGGACACTTGCTCCAGAGGGAAAGCAACAGCAGGCTGCTCCATGCTGAGCTCACTGCCGCTCCAGCTTCTAGGCTCTCTTGTCCAAAATGCAAGGTGGGTTTCCTTTCCCTACAGCATCCAGGATTGTAACACAGGTAGAGCCCATGTGTGGGGTGGAGGAGACAAGACAGGTGCAACAACCACCTTCCAAAGCACAGCACATTTCACCATTACTGAAGGAGCAGGAGGGGGCTTCTGCCACTAGGAAATGGGGTTAGAAAGCAGGAGATGCTACATTGGCTCTCAAGGAAAAGGATCTCAAGGATCCTTTTCTGATGCACCAGTTCTGTTCATCCTGAAGATTTTCCTGTGATATACCAGGCAGACAGAAAACGTCCTCAGTACCAAAAATACCCAGGAGTCAAACTGGTATATCAGAGGAGAGTGTGATGAAAATGCACAGTAATACACAATAAAAATATATCACTTTTTTTTTGGCTCAGGATGGGTTTACTTTTCTTGTCAATGCATATTATATGATTTAAGGGTGTCAATAAAACTTCACAAGATGATTCTGATGAGAAAGAAATTAAATCCCCTTTAACAGGCTTGTAGAGTGTGGGTAACAGAGCGAGGTTACTGCCTAAGACAGGGACAAACCCAAGGTCTCTCAGCTGCTGCCTCTAATGGCTGAACACATATTCCCAGCATTGCCCTGGTGCAGCAATGGTGTGCAACTCCATAATCCTGCAGTAAGCAAGTGCAGCCTTTTCTTGGTGTGCCTGTTAAAACAAAGGACACGATGGCACAGTTCAGGATGCAGGGCTGCTCTGGGAAAGCCACGTGAGCCCATGGTGAGCCCACAGCTGCCTGTATGTTCTCTCTCATTTGAAGTGCTCTGAAGTTAACTTTGAGGAGTGGAGGGCAGGCTGTGCAAGCTGTGTGGTATCCATGGAAACTGAGCTAAAGCTGCGGGTTTACATTGGTATGGATGCATTTGAGATAACAAGGCCCAAAGCACCTGATTAAATAGGGAGGGGACACAGAAGAAGTTGGCTAGAATGCATCCTCAAAGGCACAGCTCCAATGTTGTGGCATATGCACCACCAGAGATAACTAGGAAATATACAAATGGCATCAAAACATTGCTTAAAGACCTCCCCTTGGGAGCAAATATGACAGGCAATGCAGTTCAGGTTAGGTGGCATTCCCAATCTTTTAAAAGAAATTTTAGTACCATACTTCAGATTGCTGCTTCTTCCCTCTGCCCAGTTTAGAGCATCCCAGCCAAGCAGTGGTGTGGCAGTGCTGACCACATCCCATGACACCTTATGGAAGTTTTCCTGGCACTATTTTGGAATGAACCACATCACTCTGCTCGGGATCACACTGACAGACCCATTTCACACACATTCCTGTATGCACTTCCTCTGCACAACAACACTGCAGAGCAAAAGCTCCCAGAGGCTTTAAACCTTTTATCTCTTAAATCACCTCTAAACCGCTTATCTCCATTAGCAATCTGGAATGCACAAGTTACCTGTCACAGGGTGAAGGGGAATTAAGCAAAGCAAAGTCTTTCGGTAGTTGACACTGGGAAGCTTTTTGCTTGCTTTGCTGAGGATGTTCCAGACATCATCTGCCTGAAGGTCTGCACCTCTGGAGTCCCTTGAAAAGCCCACCACCACTCCCAGCACATCCCAGCTAAATCCAACATACAGCATCACTTGACTTTCTGCTTGACTGAAGTCAACACCCAGAAAAGCTGGATGTCTTTCCCAGGCTGGGGACTGCTCAAGTAACTACACCCCTCGTTAAATTCCTCTTAGCATGCATCCTGCTTTGTGGAGAAACTAATAACCTGTTGATGACTTATGTAAATGAGCAATGCTCCATGCCAGAGAGAATATGATACCAGAATCAGCCAGGAAGGGACGTCTAAACTGTGAAACAGGACTCGCCAGCAGTCACATGAGCAGACCCAGAACATGGGATGGTGAGCACCAGCACACCCACAACCAGCCTTGCCCCCTTCATTCCACTTCCACGTTTTCTCTCTCATCCTTGCTGAACCCTTAAGCACAGCAAACTCAAGCAACATTTGCCTACCATCAGGCATTTGATAAGAAATACCAATTTCATTAAAAGATGAGTGATGCTTGTGGGATATGAGTCCCACAAGTGCCACAGTCGTGTGGTCCCCAGAGGTGTGACAGTAGGAAAATTGTCCAAATAGACTGAAGTATGATAGCTCTCCAGTTCCTAAGAGCCTCAGTCCCTGGATTCCCTAAAAACAAAACAAAAAAACCCGAAAACATACAAAAAACAAAACACCACAACACCAAAAACCCAAGCTCTTACTTTTGTATCTAATAAAGAAACAAGGCAAATATTGGCAAAACATTCTCCTGCTGCCTTAGTTACATGAAATCCCTGGTCTGTTTGCAGTGGAGTATGGGTGGGTTCTGCTGATAAGAATTCAGGCAATGCTGTCTTGCTATATGCAGGTAACAAATCTGTAAATGAAGTGTTGGGATTGCGCAGAGGGATGCCATAAAACAGGGCTCTTTCCACACAGGATGCAGGCAGCAGGGCTAGAACAAAACCATGTGGTCATAAATAAAGCTAATGACACAAGTCTTGCTGCTGCCCACTTGACCATTAAGTTTTCTTCCTCCTCTCATTTTTTATTAATTTGATGATTATTTTGCTTCTGAAAAACCATGGACTGGCCTTGTCCACATGCTGGGTGCATGGTCAGCTGTTGCAGTGGTCCCTCACACTATGGGGACGCCCTCAGCTCCAGCAGCAGCAGAATCCCAGGCTGATTCAGTGCCCCACAGTGTGAGCTGATGAGCCCTGTGTTGCCTTGCTGAAACACACAGGTTTTCAGCTGGGCTGAGGGGCCAGGCTGGGCAGTCAGGCTGCTTTTGAAACACGAGTTAGTGTTTTCTTACTGGGCAGCACTGAACCAGGTGGGAATTCCCTGGGAAGGTCAGAGCTGCCTGGCACGGTGCTGCACTGATCACCGGTGTCCAGGTCCCACACAGTTTCTGAAATGTTTTCTCAATCCAAGCTCAGGATATTAAAAAAAACCCCCAAACTTTGGTAAATATTTCAGACTAGGTCAAATGAAAAATTTCAACAGTGTTTTGGGTTTTCTGGTGGGTTTTTTTTGAGTTTTCCTTCAGAAATTTGAGCTATTCCAAACTGAATGAATTTTTTCTTCCATTTTCAAGATGTCTAAAAAAAGGCATTTTAAAATTGGAAAAAGGGGGAGGAACTTTTCAGGAATAGGAAGTTTTTGAAACCAATCCTTTCCCAGAGTTTTCGTCTTATGAATAGATTCTTTTCTGTTTAAAACAAAGTGTTTGAGTAGAAAACTCCATTACGAGTTTTCTCTTCCTACTTCAATATCAACTCCAAACCTAACTCAGGGAACAAGACCTTTGTTACTTTCCCCAGAGATAAAACAGAATAAGCTGACCCTGCTTTCATTTGGGAGAAGAGTCTGCTGTGAGGACTCTGCCCCATAATGTATATATTCCAACCACTTGTTTATTTGAAAATTATGTAGTTCCTGTGAAACCAAATGTTCTGTATTTAATAGCTTAAGCAATAAGTCATAAAAGCCAAATTCAGCAGACTGTATGTTATTAAGAAATAGGGATCCAGATGGCTAGCTGAGGTCAAGCTGAGGCCAGTGTGCCCAGAAAGAATACACACTTGTGTGTCCTTATTAAAGTTTAGGGTTTTAGTAAAAACAGGAGTGTTTTTCTTTTAGAGCACTCATTTCAGATAACTTTGTTTACTTTTAATAAAATACCCTACATCTTTCACAAAGTTTAAAATAACTAGAAGCTGCCAGGAGTGGGAGACTACTGTATTGTGGGTTCAGGAGGAACTGTTGTTTTGTGGGGTTTTTTTTTCTTTCCACATACTTAAAAAATAATGCAAAAACTTATAACCATTTCTGTTATGCATTGAGGTTCCTGCAGCAGCTTGAGGGCCTAGAAATCCTACAGAAATTAGTCCAGCCTCCTCTTTTACAGCCATCTGCTCCATTCAGCTGAGCCTGTGACAGCAGCTGCCTGTAGCTGCAGAGGATGTGTCAGCTCTGAGTGCTTCACACAGCTCAGGTGGCCGATTTTGAGTGCTGAAGTCTGCACTTCCCGGACACTGTGGGTAACACACACCAGACGAGACAGGAATTACCACTGCCCATCACTGCCCACCCTCTCACCACTAACCTCACAGGGCACTTGGCTTTTAGACCAGGAATCTGCAAATCCAAAGGCAACTTCTGGCACATTATGGAGGTTTTGAGCAACGGGCGACATCCAGTTAATTTGAAATGCCTTGGTTCCAGCAGTAAGTTGAGATGGGCTGGTGAGAACTGATCTGTTGAGGTTTTACCACGTCCAGGGTGAAGCTCTGCACCTCTCCACAGCCTTTGCCTACAGCCAGCCCAGGGCAGGCTGGTGCCTGTGCCACGGGATTCAGCATGGCCTGCCTCACATCCACACAATTCCCAACACAGGGCTAATTAAGAGCTGATAACATTGTGACATGAGACTGGCGCAAGATGAAGCAGTGAAATAGAAACCACAGGAAGTTCAAAGGGTCCTGGTGTGCTCTCAAATCCCTAGGGTAATATCCCCTTTTCTCCTCTGAAAATCCTGGACAAAGTGATACAAAATAAGACAAACTCACCATGAACATTAAAAGCCAGCACTGCAGGAGGTGCAGATTATATACAGATTATATCTGGCCAAAATGCTCACAGTTCCTCCTCTCAATTTTCTATTATCCTTTCTCTGGTAATTCCCTTTATTTATGAGCAGTTCAAAAGTGTGTTCCATTATTACACCTTAATTGGCTTATGATTAAGCAAGCAGGCAGTGCTAAGGAGATGAGAAACTACGGTATAGCACAGTAGAAAGCATTAAGATGCCTTATTTCCTCCCTCAAAACGAACTGTATGGTGCACCTGAAAACACTTAGCAAGTGGCAAGACAACCAGAAAAGCCAGGCAAATACAGATTTCTACCTTCTTGAAACTAAATCCCTGTAAAGAAAATGATTATTCTCTCTCAGCACCACATGCTTCTGATTGTATCAAAATGCATTAAAATAACAATGCTTTACCCTAAGCTGATCAATCTCAGGAAATGATTTACAGGCTGAAAGCTGTACTTCACTTGCTGAAAACTACGTAAGTACCTGGCTGCACTGGTTAGTCACAGTGCCATGCTTTCTCCAAAAAAGACAACACTGATGGCAACACTTTTATGAAGACAGAATGAGTCAAAAATAGTGTTTTGCCCTTAGGATTACAGACTTTATTGATCATAGCAAAGCCATTAACACCAAACACCCGTTGGTACAATTTTTAAACAAATACTTTATTCCCTAAGTTAGGTAGCAAACTTGCCTCTTTTTCAGAACTTGAGTGATAAACTTGGGAAGCTTTCAAAGCAGAAGCTCATTACTCAGAAGCACAAACACTTAAGACACTATGGTTTGCTGCAGAAATACCTTAATAAAATTAAAGAAAGTGACTGAAAACCAAAGGTTATTGACCCACAACGGCTGCAGCCTTCTGTAATAAAGGATTGGGTCACTTTAGCACAACAACCTCATGCCAAATGAGTCACACATAGTATGGGAAGCCTTAAAGAAATCTCGGTTATACAGAGGCCAGCACTTTTGCCCCCCTGGCAGATACTTTTCTTTACATTCTCAATTCACCTTCAGTTCACACATTTGAAAATGGATTCCAAGATCTGGAGACATTACACAGCAGGAGAAAGCTGTTTAAAGACACTCACATACAGAAATAAAAAACACAATAAGGAGAACCTCAATTTGTGCACTGATGCATTTGCCAACAAAATTTATACTATTTCAAGACTATTACAACTTAAAAGCCCAGCCTATAGCTCAAAAATTATTTCCATAAATGTAAAGACACACCAGATCTCCTTAAAAGAAGATGATGAGCTACACTGCTTAGGGATATAACATGATACCAGAAGTAAAGGTTAAACTTTCAACTCCAGAATCATGTTGTGCCCATTAACTCATATGCAGGAGGACATGACAACACTTGCAGTCCCTCAGTCCCAAGTTCAGGGGTTGCTCCTGTGTGAACACCTGTCAGGCAAGGAGCTCTGCTGAGGGCAAACCTCTGTCCTAGACAAACCTAAGCAAGGTGAGTGATATATCAAAGCTTCCTCAGCCAAGGAGAACAGCAAAGGTCCACGGCTGTTGTGCAGAGGTAGGAAACCTTGCACATGCACCCAGAGCTGAAAGAGGAGGAAAAGAGGAGCTGTACACGTGAAAGGTACCACCAGACTGCAGCAACAAATTAGCCAGACACCATAGCCTTTTTTAGGAGCACAGAACCACCCCTGGGGTCAGTTCACACAGCCCTGTGCACCCTGAGCTCAGGCAGAGCCCCGTGTCACTTGCAAAGTCAGCCCTACAATGCAGCTGATGGAGCCAAACCAGCTCAAGCATTTCTGGTTGCCTTCTTCTATCCCAGGACCAGGGACTAATGGGCCTGAACTCTGACAAAAATGTTTTTTCTTTCAATCACAGGGTCTGAAAGACTTCAATTTTTCAGCAGACTTGCTTTAAGTTCTGTAGTCCTCAGTTCCATCAGCTCTAAACTGTTGGAGCAAGTCTACAGGAGGGACACCAAGATGATACCAGGAAAAAAATTCTTTACTGTGAGGGTGGTAAGGCACTGGAACAGGTTGTTCAGAGAAGCTGTGAATGCCCCATCCCTAGAATTGCTCAAGGCCAAGCTGAATGGAGTTCTGAGCAACCTGTTCCAGTGGAACCAGATGATAGCTTAAGGTCCCTTCCAACTCAAATGATTCTGTGATTCCATGGTATTAGCCATCAGAGGAAGCACCAACAATCTTATAGGATCCAACTCTACTTATTTCTAGTTTGTACCCAAGTGCCAAGTACATCCTTAACACATGCAGGCTGTGGCTGACAGTGGGACCCCTTACAGCAGGCAGTGTCCAGAGTGAGAACAGCATCATCCTGAAAGCATTTACAGCCCAACACAAACAAACAGAAGAGGGAAAACACCAGTTATTACATGCAACTGTATTTATGTCTCAGAGTCTCTCTGTAACAAACAAACAACTTGTCCTTCAGCATCAGTGCAGAATATGTTCATATATAGAAGTTATACAACACTAAAGTTACCTATCTTTGGTCTAACATAACGTGCCTCCTATTCCCCAGCTGTTCCACTATTGCCTGCTCCCTGCTTCTGATTTTTAAGGATTATATGTAAAATCATTTTCCAAAATAGTTAAGAACTGTGTTGCATTGTGTTGTTGTGCCCCCTTTTTTTTTCTAACATTATGAATTGAGGCCAAGTAAGATAAAATGCTTTGCCTGAAAACATGCACAGACTCTACACAGCACATCAGGGAAGCACATACAAGATTTTTGGAGTTTCAATCCAAGCTCTAATGACAGAATCATTGCTCCTGCGTAGCTGAGGGCTGCAGTCTTTGTATGCAGTAAACAGATCATATGGGACATAGACCTGAAGTTTTATCTTAAGCTCCTTTAAAAGCACTGCTCATTATTCAAAGGAGAACGTGTGACCTTTTGTGACATCTCTCTGGAAGGAGCTTTCATGTCTGCTGCTCTGAGATGATTAGAAGACATGGTATTTTGAATGCAAACTAAGAAATCCCAGTGCTTCACTGCTTCTTATTCTCAGGCAGTAGGAAACAGATTTCTACAGGTTTTGTAAGAATTGGGGAAATACATGAAAACAGAAAAGGAGCAATGGAGTAGCAGGGAGCTTTGTCTGCCTGCTCCCCCTTCCTCTTGCTGGTAGAAGTCCCACTCTTCTCCTTTCAGGTGCTGAAGAGCACTCTCCAGCTCCGTATTTATCAGAAAAAGTTGCCTGGAGACTGAGGGAGGCAACAGCCAAACTGGAGATGTGGAAGGAATGAAAACCTTGTTCAGTAACCTATTACAAATGGACAGCCACTCCTTATTCCACTTATCCTTCTGGACACACACTAGGGCATTTTGGTGAACATCTCCTCCACCAAAAAGAAGGCACTCCTACCTCCTCATCAGACTGGCCATGGCATGGTGTGTTTTCTCTCTCCTGCTGGATGAGGACCCAAGTGGATAAGGAAGGACAATATGGCCTCAGACAAGAAAAGTTTAAGCAGACCTCAAATTTGATCACCAGTATAGTACTTGTTTATGGCAGCAGAACTGTCGGTACTCTTGGAAACTATAAGGCAACTGGACAGAGTCCCCTTGAGGTAAATCAGACAGTATTGGCCTTTATTAGGGTTTCACTCCTTCAAACCTCTTCTAGCCACATGTTTAGTGCCTATTTTCTCACAGCCTCTTATTACTGAGCTGGCCCACTGCCCAGAAAAAACATGCCATGTGAAGCAGCTCACCCCAAATTGCTACAAACGAATTAAAACAGTTTTCAAAATGAACTGCCTCTGGGCTAAACATATTTTTGTGAAACTGTGTTTTGCTCTCCTTATTGACTGTCACCATCTTTTGTGCCCTTGCAACACGACAGTCATGGGGACATTAATCCAAAATTACTTGAGGGAATCTACAGGTTTCCCTCCTACGGCCAAAGAGCCCAGAGGTGAGTGCTGCAGCCTGTGCCACATCCCAGCTTAACGATGGGATAGTGAGGGACAGCAATTAAGACAGAGACACAGAAGTTCAAAGGTCTCCAACCAACAACTTAGTGCAGTCTGACTTACAAAGCCAGAGCTAGTACAACATGGTGCTCTTCAATCAGGGGGAGAAAAGGTATGTGAGAGGAGAAGCTGCCACCAAACAGCACTACCAAAAATGTCTCTGAATTGTGTAGAGACATTTGGTGTCTCAATCACAGGCTCCATCAGAAGCAAATACCAACACAGCTCATGCCGAACATGTGTGACAGTGGGGTCATAAAGTCTGGGAAACAGAAGACAGAATGAATCCCCTGTAACCGAGTAGATGTGCTCAGTGTCACAAAATAAATAATCACTTTGCTTTAATTAGGCTGTATCCTCCTGCTGTCACACAACCTCTACTTGAGACTGCACCACGAGATGAAAACAACCCCTTACGTATCAGTAATAACGGGACAAAACCATTTTCCTGTATTCCAGCATCTCAGTGGCTCACTCAGCAAAGTTAGCCAGGGTACTTTCAATTCAGGTGGAGACAGGAGATCACATACTTTAGCCATAGTTTCACCAGTAGCAGCTTGAAAAGGTGAAGATGATTTAACCAACTAGCCCAAAACCTTGAGCAAAGTGAAAAAAAAAAAAAAGGAAATGCTGAAATAAAGACTGAGCACTTGGTATGAAAGTGTGTGCTTAAAGCACAAAAATACAACTACAAAACCATTTCCTCTACTTATGTGTGCACTAGTAATACATTTGCTTCAGCTATTTTCAGTTGTTAACAACCAATGAAGAAACAGTCTCACTAACTTGACTCCATATGGCTGTGTTTTAATGCTAAGAGACCAGTGGGTGGTTATATGCCTTGAGGGGTTGGAAGAGGGGACCTATTCTTTTGGAAAAACTGAGTGTTGTGAATTACTTGTTCCAAGTTTGTTACTCCTAAGAAAAATAAGGTAACTGGTTAAAAGAAACAGAAACCCCCACCCTAATCTTGCCACATCCAGGGGAAAAACTTATAATTTCTGACATGTTCTGAAATCCAGAAGCATGTACAAGGAAGCCAAAAGTCATACCCAAAGTCTGCAACATTTCCACACTGGTAATGAACCTTGTTCTTTACACCACACACACATCCTTTGGTAGAGAAAGTTTGTAGGGATTTCTGCCACTGGGTTTTCCACAGATGGAAAAAGTAAATAACATGGAGAAAGGAACTACACCGTAGGATACAGTGCCCTAATTTTGACAGCATATGCTTTAATGTACTGTTTGCAACCAGTCAATAAAACCACACAAATCTGCTTGAAGAGGGAAAGGAAAGCATTTCAATGTAAGTTTAATTTTTAAGGTTGAGCCCACATCGCAGTGTGTTGCTATTAAACCTCTAGTAAGTAACTGTTTATTTTGAACAGCTTTTTCAGTATTTCCCCCCACCATTCTTACCTTTAAACATTCAGCTAAGTCCACCGCAATTACTGTTTAAATGCTCATTATGATGTAGATATATAAATTATCTTCATTTGCATAAGCATAGCACACACCTAAACACCCTCACATTCACACCCCAACTATACCTTATCCAGCAATGTATGAGATGCCATCATACCAATTTACTCTTCTGAAGATGAACAGCCAAGAAATAGATGCACCCAGCAAAATATCGAGAGTTTTCCAGACCTAAGGATTTTATCACAGTATTATCCATGGCAGTCAAGATCATTTTAGAGGAAACAGCAATTTGGAAACTTAAGCAAGCCAAACCTCTCCCACCTCAATGTAAGTGAATAAGCAGAAGGTGAATTTTAGTAGTTAATATTAAACAATAAATTGTCCCATCCTGACAACATTACTAATGTCACTTTTCAGCATAATGCCAGCCCCTGGCAAAAGACTCTGCAGTGACAATTCCAATTAACTTTCCTCATCTTTATCCTACAGGTCACCTGTTAAAAAATGCATGTTTACCCTGTCTTCCCCCCAACCAAGACTGACTGCAGTGGAGGTGAGGTGATGTTCTATGCCAAGTAGGTCATGCCATCCCAGCTCCAGTTTGTACAAGTCACTCTGCATGTTGTTTGAGCTGTCATCTGCCATGCCTTCCCCCCAGCTCCCAGGCTGAGCTGCCTCACACCCTGCAGACAGGCTGCCTCTCCTTCCCTCAGCAGAGGAAGGGAACACAGAGAGCCACTGTCCTCACCTGCAAACCTGAGCAGAAAAATCCCCCAGCAGCAAGAGGAGCCCTTCTCATGTCAGTACCTAAATGAGTGCAGTGCACTCTTCACTGATCAAAGTAGCTCCTTAGGGGCCAATCCAAAGGCCACTGAAGCTGATGGAAGTTCTCACTTGGGTTTCAGCAGGCTTTGAACCACGTTCTATTGATAGCATCCTGTGTCACAGGAAACACAAGGGCAAGAGGGGGAGAACCTGTCCTAATACAATCCTGTGTTTCATTGCCTTTAAGGAAAGGGTGGTCAGAAGGATCAGTCTGTCACATCAGGAGTGTCCAGGACCCAAAAGGTGATTTCAGGAGTCCATCATAAGCTGGTTTTACAGCTGTGGTGGCGGTGCAATGACAGCTGAAGACACAAAGTGGCAACATGGATATGTTCCCAGAAGAACATATCTCCACGTTTCCCTCTTGGACACACTCATGCACAGAGGCAGTTGTAGCTGAGTATCTGCTGCAGTGGACATCAGTTCCAGTTATTATCCCTCCCCCAGGGAGTGTGTTCTGTCCCAAAAGGGAACTTACATGTCAAAGCTGAGACCACCCAGACCATTGTATCCCAGTGGTGTCACACCAAATAGGTGTCACTAACATCAAAATCTCTACAGACCTAAGAGCCAGGCAGGCTGAAGAGGGACATGATCCCAGAATGAAAGAAACTTCAGTGTTTCTTGGACATATTACAAAGAAGGTGCACATTTGTTTAATTATCCATAGACCTTTAAAAACTGTATGGGTCAAACGCTACAGGTTTTGCTTGCAGATGAGCCTAAAAGAACAGTCTGCACACACACACACACAAATCCACCCCATGCCACAGCAAGATTAGATGATTCAAGAAAGAGGACAATCAGCAGGAAGATGAAGCTAAGTACTAAAGTGATGAAATCAGCTGTTAAGATCTCAGCTTTCCGAACAAGTGCAGAAAAAAAGTAATAAGGAGTTCATTGCCTTGAGTCCAGGTGCATTTCTCTTTTCCTGGCCTTCAGTATCAACAACGGGTATTTATTACACCAGGAAACAACTAAATCCAGGTCCTCTGATAACTCTGCCTTGGCATAATCAAATGGGACTCGAGTGCCACAGGAGTTTCATTTAACTGCACAATAACTATAAGCTGTACAATGAATCTTTGACCTTAACAGCAAGTTTTGCATATGATGATTTTTAAGCAGTTAAAATATTAATTTCTGGTGTTTTAAATATCACAATAAAAGCATTTCCCGTTTCTGCTTATAGAAACAATTCCTAGGCTATAGGCAATTCCTATAGCCCTGCCATGCTACAGACTGCAGGGTTTTGTTTGCTGCAAAAGCCCAAGCACTCTCACTTAGGTCTTCCCACTGACCCACAGCACATTCTCACAGCCATCCCTTCAACCTATGAATCCCTGGGAGGACTGCAATCCTTTTGCAAGATCTAGATCCGCTCCTGCCAAGTGACCGACCCAGTCACTCCAGTTGCAAGTGAATATGGGATATGTACAGGTATATATTTTAGGTAGCTACCTCAGAGCTTCCAGATTTGGGGTTTTTCACCCTTTTTCTAGGTAAGGAAAAGTAACGTAGTCAGGTGTGAGAGCAGGAATTAAATTATTCATCCCAGGTTACACAGCAATCAGTGAAAGATCTAGAAGAAAAGTCAAGGTTTTAACCCGCAGGTGTTCATATTTTTTTAAACCTTTAAGAGTAGCAATTGTTCCATTGCTTTGAACTTAACAGAAGTGTACTTAGTAACTCTGAATATATCTTCATACTTGCAAACGTGTTGTGTCTCAGTGTTCCCTCACCAGTTTCCCAACTTTTTTATTCAGTGTACCTAATCATCTACAATTACTCACATTTTGCTTTACAATGGCCCGACTGCCTTAGTTTTACTTAAGCGAGAATGGAGCAGTCCCACAGCCCTTCCTCTTCCCATCCTAAATGCACGTGGTGCTCAGGGTGGGAAGGGCAGGAGGAATGAAGGTTCTTTTTCTACAAATTCTTACTCATTGCAACAGAACAATACCAAAGCCACACCAGTGGCCAATCTCAACAGGAATTCCAAACAGAAAAGCAACTTTCTCTTCCCCTCCCTCCTCTGACATCTTTGTTTTCGGTTGAGTAGGTGTTTTTTTTCAAGCACTCGCTCCTGCTTAAGTTTTGCAGATAGATAGTTCCCCTCCAAACAGCCACCTTCTCGCAAGGGACCCGTGACACACTATAGCTGTGACCATGTGCACCCAAAATGAAATGCTCTTGGTCACACTGCTCAGCTTGCTGATATTCCTGACGACCACCATCACTGACTCACCAGCCCAGGCTCAGCATCATAACAACATCTCCTTTAGGATACATGAAGAATGAATTTATGCAGTGCTTATTGGGGCACTTTGCTGCAGAGTGAGCAAAGGCTCCATTCAATTTTTAATTCACAGATGTGCAGTGACAAGTGACAGGCAGCGTTAAGCACCAGAGGGTAACTCAGTCACCTCTAGTCCCTGCACAACCAGAGGGCTACATGTTCTCAGGAGCACAGCAGTAGGATGACACCTCCAACAGCAAGAGGGGAACCCTGAGCTCGCCTGGGCTTAACCGCTGTCTGGGGACAACAAACACTTCCAGAAATCTTCCAGAATATTCCCACTTTCTTGGGCATATTAAAACTCTCATGACAATTTGTCAAGGGGAAGATTGTCACTTGGCACTTCAATGCTCGCAGACTTTTCAACAGTCTTGTTGATGTTGAGAACACCTGGATAGAACAGATCAACAAAACATGAACTGCAGACTGACTCCTGCTCGCGTGCAGTGCTGCAGATCTCCTGCAGCTGCTGTAACTGGATTTGGACTTGGTCCAAAAATGCAAAGACCTTCAGTCTGCTCAACACTGCCATGCAGTAAGTGGAACCAACCCTCAGTGTATGAGTCAGTACTACCTCCTGACAGCAGGTAAGCAGACTGACTGGAATACGAACTGCCACAACAAACAGTGGGTTACACATCTGCCATTACATTTTTTTTATTAGTTAGCCCACTAAAAAACTCCTTCAAACATCTCAACTCCTGCTAGCAGATTTTTTTTTAGAGTTCCCTGAAGCATCTTCCGCACCCAACACTTCTTCTCCTTGAAACCCTGCTGTTTTTCCTCCCCTCCTAATGTAAACAATAACAACATGTATTTTGGCTTTCAACGCTTAATGCTCCAGCTATTCTTCCTACGGTTACTGTCTCTGGTTTGAAGCAAAGGGCCCTATTACAGCGCTGCGATTAATCAGGGTGATAAGTGCTGCAGTGAGACCCCTGCTATCAATCATGTTTCTTGTGCAGAAAGGCACTCAAGTCAAAAAGGGTGGGGGTGGGGGAAGGCTCATTTACCAGTATTGTAGTAAGATTATTTTCTGTTAAGAGAAGTGGCAGTTCCTTTATCCAACAATGAATGCAGGCTGACCAGCAGTTTAGAGACCTAGTAAGAGATGGTTAAAGACATTAATAATAAAACAAAGTTATCCTGTGTGAAGGAGGACAGATGGCAGCCACACAATAGCCATCAAGTCTATTTAAACAGATAAGTAGTCTGCCTACGCCCACCCCAGCTCCAGACATGTGCTGATTCAAAGACTGGCTCCCATCCCATGGAGCCCTCTAACCTGAAACAGGTGCAGAGGTCACGCTTTGTCCTTCCACGCTGTCATTTAGAAATCCGCCCATTCTCTCCGCCCAGCACCGCAAAAGCAGAGCCCGGGACAGATGCTCCTGCCCAGCAGTGATAAGCTGTGCCTCTGTGCCTCGCAAATATGTGCATCAGACCCAGGGGCAGAGCGGCACAGCTCTGGCAAAGGCAGAGGAACAGCGCGTTGGCAACGTGGCAGCCGGCCCGGCAAGCCCAGCGCTGCCTTGGGTTTCGGAGACAAGCTGCCATGGACAGCACAGGGTCACAGGAGTGATGCCACTTCAGAGATACAGACTTTCTGTACAGACAGAGAATCAGCGACAGATACAGTGAAAAAGGGCCAGAAAACCTCAGTGTCAGCCAGGATGGCCAGAGCAGGCAGGCTGCGGTGAATTTTGAATGACGGAACGGTGAAAGGTTTAATTCCACTAAGCAGCCAAGGGGCTCGGATCCAAGGCCGGTTTCTGTAAGGGGGAGCATTTTACCAAAAGCAAAAGGTGCTGATGAGCCTGACAAACCAGTAGCCAGAGACAAGTGGAAAAGCTGTAGGAGAGGCATAGGGATGGGGGGGCTGGCGAGACAGACCATCTCAGCAAGTTTCTGTGAAGTCTGACGGGCCCTTCCCCCACAGACACTGCAAGACTGCAGCTTTTAATATTGCAAGGATTACTTCAATCCATAAGCTTAACCTTCCTACAGCAAACCTGCACAGATGGAGTGCCACTGTCCCCCTGCTAGCAGCCGACCCATCCACCACAGCCTGGTGAGGCAGCGCTTGAGGCACGGCCAGCAGCTACTGCTCCTTCCAGGGCCTGAGCGCCCTGCTTCCCACCTTCTCACATCCTGCACTACTTCATCTTTACAGATACCTGACTCCTCAGGATCTCTGCAACCAGCATTGCTGCAAAATGAAAATGAGTTCAGTTCTCTTAAACACTCAGTGGCTGTAAATCCTCAAAAGCCTTTTTAAGCTTTGTCATAACGTATGACTTTGTTTCCCATGACACAGTTTATTATGCAACTATTTCTGTCCCTTGTTTTAAGAGGAAAGGGAGCAGAACTGCAAGGAAGCATACTAGCATCATACTGTGAATCCAAAGGTGGTAACTTCTCTTCTTTTTTTAGCAGAATGCACATGAACAGTTTGGGCCCCTCATTACATTCAGTAAACTATTCAAAACAGAACTCCCGGATTCACACCTGGGATTATCCTTCCCTACAGGCCTAGCCTAGGGCTTTTCAAGTCAACACTCACTTCCATAGATGCTACATTGGGCCCAGCCAGAGTATTTCTTAAATTATTTTATCAATTTTAGCTCAGTAACGCTATTTTAGAGTATCTAAATAGCCTTTCTACCTGACAAGATAGAAATAATTATCTCCCTTACGACAGACGTAGAAACCTAAAAAAAAAATAAGTCCTAAAAAATCCCAACCCCAAAACATCCCAAACACCAGGGGTTTATAAACTGAGTGAAATTCTGTGTGAGTGACAGAAGGTACTCTCCTTTCTTCCCTACATCATATCATGGATTAAAAGTCTACTTTTCTGTATTATATATGATTATTCACACACATATAGACAGGCCAAATTCATATCTGGTTACAGAAAAAAGTTTATTCGTTCTAGGAAGTAGTTTTTCCACGTAACTTAATTCCAACACACCTCATAAAAATATTTCTAACTCCAGCACTTGTTCCCTGATGCTAGATAAAAGACTTTGTTTAGGTATTTCTCCTGCCCATTTGGATACTGCAGAAAGGAATTCTTACAGGTCAATACAGTGGTATTACAAGGCTTACTTGTAGTAAAGAGAGCTCCTGAAAATGCAAACATGAACACTAACAAAATGTAGGTGACTGTGTGGACACCGTTGCAATGATTTGACTGTGTCCCCTTCCTCATGTCTCACTGCTTTTCTCCACTCTCCAAAGTAAAGACTGAACACGTATTTCCTACAGAAATGCAGAAAGGACTGAGGGTCATCCCACAACATCAAACTGACAGGTCTGTGAAGATCAAACTCCCTGACTACCCTGCTCTTACACCCACCCACCCAATGCATGCCTCAGCAAACACTCCCAAGGGCACCCAGCAGAATGGCTGGGAACCAGGGACATGTTCAGCCATTCAGAATGACAGCCCAGGCAGCCACAGAGAACTTCTGTCCTTTGGTGGGTTTTTGGTTGGTTGGTTTTCTTTTGGGTTTATTTCTTTGGGTTATCTTTTTTTTTTCAAATTTCTTTAGTGAGTTCTTTCAGGGAGTTATTCTTGGTTTGCCAACCACAAACTGCATGGATGTGTTACTTGTACCACAGAGCACTATTCTCTTTCTGTTCTATAATTAATCACTAAAGTGCTCAAGTCTCCTGCCTGTGAGTAACACACACATTGGTATCTAAAGTTTTTACACATGCTGGCTGGCTACACAGCTGTAAAGTTACTTTCAGTAGCCCTATACGTCAGTCTTGAATTTACCACTTGAATTACAAGTGTTTGCCAAAAGACATTTTTACTAATGGACACTAAATAGCACAAACCTAAGAGTGAGCACATTCATTTAGACACCCAAGGGCATCTAAATGTGTCCATCACAGGGGAGGTTACTGCAGTGAGCAGTTCTGCTTGTGCCTCACTCTTCCCTTACCTACTGTCCTTATCATTCATTACATAACACCAACACTACAACTAATGGCATCAATTCTTATTTTAGTGATTATTAATATGCCTGGCTGTACTGCAGCCACACTTTGAGGCAACTTTCCAAGGAAGAGGACTCAGGCACTGCACATCCATCCAAGGAGAACTCAGGTCCTGCTCAGGGGGACATCAACAGCAGCTCTGAGTACTGTGAGCCCACAGCACGAGGTGCCAAGAGCACAAACCTCTGTGGATCCCAGTGGGTTTTGAAAAGAGACAGAGACCCCTTTTGTATATGCACAGGACTATGGGGTGAGGGGGGGAATGAGGGTTTTATATCTTGGCTTTCTATTTTCTCTGAAGGCATCCAGCACATCACTGACCATCCCAACTTGTTTCTTGAACATCTATCTTATTATGACTATTAAAAAAAGAAATTATAAATGCCATATTGACTCATTCTTTGGCTTCTAATGCTCCTTCAGTTTTATCACCATGTTGCTAAACCCAAGAAGAGATTACCCACCCAACTGTTGTCTTGTCCTTTAGAGAGTCAGAGCATATGGTGTAGGAGCTGCACAGACTCTAGCAGAGCATGTATTGTGAGTGAGGAGCTCACTGCACTGCACATTCAACTGCACCTTGAAAAATTAAGTACTTGTGTTTCAAAATTCCTATAAACTTCAGAAAGACACAGGATCAACAGTCAGACTACACCCAACTTTGCCACAGGCCTGGGGAAATCACCGGAGCAGAACATCATAGGATCATGGTTCTGTCCTCACAGGACAGCTGATCCTGAGACCACCTGAGCACCTCCAGGAGTGCCAGGATTACACCCCACTGAAGCTCTAGAACAAGGCCTGGCAACACAGATTTGCTGACATACACTGGAACTGCTGCAGTAATAAGTTCACACTTAATATCAGTTTATCAATGCAGGTATCAGTCATATTGATTCATCATAAACTGGGTTTATATCCTATTGTCAACATGGAGGACCCTAATGCCAATCCACCAGCCAGTCAGGCCACCATAATCACATTAGGAGGTGCTGAGAAGGGGTTTGGATCAATGCAAGTGAGTCCACTCTTAAAACAGTTTTCAGTTAAACTGCTGCAACTATGGACATCCTAAAGCAGGTAGTTCTGTCCTAAATTATTAAATGTTACTGGATTTGTCCTTTCTCTGACCCCACTTCAGGGGTTTTATGCCTCTGCTTTCAGACAGAAATGAAGGCAAGCTGGAACTATCAGTGAAGTTGCTCCCCAGTGTGCTGAGGGCTGGAGATGAAGGAAGAATGATGCTGTGGTGCTGAATCCCAGACAGGGCAGCCTGGTTTCTAGGGCTAGAGTGCCCAAAGGCAGAACCTGATCAATCTCCACATCCTTACAGCCATGTGTTTTTCACTCTTGATGCCCTCTCTCCATGATATCTCAGTCTCAAACATACTAAAAAATTGGGGGTGGAGGGAGTGGAAAATCCACACAGGCAAGAGAGGCTTCTAACCCTGTGGAATTCAGAATCATCTCTACTGACATCTTATATTGCAAATTATAAGCTCAGAAATGCCAATAAAAATCTTCCTGATGCTCACAGAGGACATAAAATAAGAGTTGCAAGAGAGCAGTGGTCCCTGGCACTTGCACTCCTACCAGACCAACACTAGGTTCCTGAGCAACACCACAGCCCAGCACAAGGATATACAGGCTCCTGGCCCTACAGAGCAGGAAGAACCACGTGCTTTCCCGGTAGCAAAAGTTCAGAAGAATATCCTCTATATTCCTATATTCCTATGCTTGCACTGTGTTGCCCTGTACTGGAAGATGGCAGGGAGTTGTCAAGAAACTTGCCACAGAGGGGTGTTGTGAGTTGGTTTCCACATCTGTAACTCATGCACCTGAAATGGGTGTTGGAGGATGTGCCACATGCAAATCTCCAGAGCTGTCCCATGCACCTTTCTCTCCCCAGCCAAACTCCAGGCTATGAATTCCACCATAAAATCAAGTTTTTCAGTATCAAATGCTACAATGCTGAGCAGCAGCAGCAGCACAGTGCTCGGGTCCCTTCGGGCATATGGAAGGGAGCAACTTGGGAACTACAGAGACACAGACAACTGGACAATGCAGGGAGTTTTATACTGGCACTTAAACACACATCTCTCTGCTTTCTCCCCCACTGCTCTCTATTCCTATATCTAGCAGTCATGAATCTCCTCGCCTTGATGATGAAAAGCCTAAAGAAAGGCACTTTCTTAAATGTGACTCATTTTCTTTTGGCCAATTAAGGCACATATTTGCATTTTTAAGAGAAAAGATACACAGCAAGCAAGAAAAAGAAGAGATGAACCCAATTTACTAACCACACACACTGAAAAATCACCTTATCCCAAGGAACAGGATGACTCAGAACACAAACATAAATAGCTTCTGTGATTTAGCACCGACTGACACCCAGTGCATTAAAATAAATTGCCCATGATTTCTCACAAGCTCCACGCTAATGCATTCCACAGAACATCAGTGAAAACGCAGCAGTGCGTAACTATCTAAGGGCTTCACTTGGTGGCAAATAATGGGATGAACTGTCCCCTGACCAGGACAGGGAAAGGAAGTTAATCTGCACCTCCAGCCTATCGGGGAATGTGTCAGGGTTGTACACCGTGAGTCAGCAGCACTGCTGCTACAGAGGTTTTTTCCTGGCATGCTACTGGCAACACAGTCTCTGCCTTTCCCAGCTTTGGTGTGCCAGTGTCCAGAGGGAAAACAGCCACCTTTTGTATGAAACGGGACAGATCAATTGCCTGCCACTGATTCATTAACATCTTAAATATCACCACTGACCTCCATGATCACAATGTACAGCAAAGAAAAAAAAGAGTTCAGTTGATGGGTGAAGCTGGGAGAAATCAAGTCTTTTACTAAACATATTTTAACCTTTTTACTGGTACTGCTAATATTCTAGTACCACACTCACCTTTGTTACTGCAGCCAAGACAAAAGACACCATACTAAATCTCATAATCAAATCCAAGGATCTCAGTCATTTCACAAAGCTGATGAATACTCCTCCTGAGAAATACATTGGTATTTCTTTCTATGTTTTAGAGACAAAGAAAATAAGGAAGAGAAGGAGGACACAAATTTTTAGATATTAACTTGGTAGTTTATAACTGTTCACAGGAACCACAGGCCTGCAGCTATTCACTTCTTTCCCTAGCTGTGGTCAAGTCAGCCGAGCTCCTGGTCCAGTTTATCCTCCGTTGGATTCTTGTGCTTTGATGATTATTTTCTTGACAGGTTATGGAGGGTCCTTCCTAACGTTCCTAAACCAAACTTCTGCTGTTTAACTATCCCTATCTCTTAATATTTAAATCTAGCTTGACAGAGAATTTAAGGACGGAAACTTATTTTCTTCCTAGATACAAAAAACAAAGCTGAAATGAGCCCTCCCCTTAAATGGAGAAAGAACTGCCATAACCTCACCACTTTCTGGGTCTGATCTTTCAGACAGGCAGCACATGCACACCATGGCCAGCCAGCACCCCAGAGCAGCCTTAAAGCATGCTGTGTCCTGCCCAGCTGACAGCACAAGGCCACAGAGAAACGGGGGTAACTCTGGTACAAAAGGAACGAAAAATGTGGCAAGGGAGGAGAGGACGCAAGATGTAAACCCACATGGAAAGAACTTTCTTCAGGGTATGATATATTACTTCCAGCTTTACTCACAGAAAACCAGTTTTGTGTGGATTATGTTCTCTACAGCCAGTAACTTCTGAGTTCATTGACCAATTTCATCCTGTTCTGTTACAAAGAGAACTGTCTTCCCTCAAGTCCCATGAAAACCGACACTCAAGGACAAAAGGCAGACCCTGCAAGCGACCCCAGCCCTGTCCCAGCTGAAAAAAAAAGCTGTAACACGGGACCCTTACTTGTCACCAAACAGTTTGCCTAGAGGACAGTCTTTCTGATCAGTAAAGCAGCAAGAAAATCTCCACTTCATCAAGCACAAGACATAAATCAAAGGAAAGTCAGCACCATTAATTCCAATGCTCAGACCAGTATTTGTTTCATGTAATCAAAGGACAAGACAACATTAATCCTAGTGATGTAACCCTAACCCTAGTAAACAAACCAAGAATGCTGAAACCCAGCCTAGACCAGCCATAAAACAAAATTCCTCCTTACCTCCTCCATGAGGGCCATCACAAGTGCAGTTAAAAAAACAGAAGAGGATCTCAGGACAGGGGCAGACAGGGGGGCCCAAGCTCATTTCTGAAGCTGCTCCCTGCAGGAGAACCCTGGGGATGAAGTGACACCACACGTTTCCTCTGGATGCCTTTGGCGCATTTGGTGCCCACGTCATATGTTTAATTGCAGGTGAGTGCCAAACATCACGTCATGCTGGGTGCATGCCCTGGAGTCCACAAACTGTAATCCAGCACACCTCACTGCCACTGCACGCTCCAGCTTCTCAGGCCTTTCTCTACCAGCTAAAAAAATGTTTTTCTTTTGATATTCCAAGCCATCTTACACTACTCCTGTGGCCACGGGATTTTCAAGTCCTGTCAATCTAGAATTAATTCTCTTCTTACAGCATAAGTGCCCCTCACCTCTTCTTCAAGAAAATTACACTGCTTGAAATAATTTCCATTTTTGCTAGCACAATATCTCATTTTCTTCTTTGTAGTTTGAAGGAGTGATCTGTAACATGAATCTTAAAAACCTAGATTAAAGCAGGAGGTTAAAATGACAGATAAATCAGAAGTGTAAGAAATGTATATATTTTTATATGTACATGTAGTCAAAAAAAACCCAGTCTCCACCAACTCAGATTTAATAACAAATAGCTGATGCCCTTTCTTTGTTTTTGATAGATCCTAGAGGACTGATAAGATGCTGTGCACAGGAGATAAGAGGCATTTCCATAGCAGATGAAAACCATTCATCTGAAGGGATCATGTTGTCAACAAATTGGGCTCATTATCTGCTGATACGATAAAAACCAGGCAGTTCTACTCATCTGCTAACAATGCCATCATTTCTGTTTGTGAGAGTTCTCTCCTTTCCCCTTCTCCAATGCTGCAGCAAAACCCTGGATTCTGACATCAAGCCCAGCAAGCAACGTTAGTCCTTGAGACAGAGTTTGCAAACCGTTAATGAAATCAGAATGAGACTGCAGTTTGGCTTGTTGCCCTTGGATAATGGAAGTGAAATTAAAAGTAGAGGGAAGAGAAGGGACTTGCCCTCAGCTAAAATCAGATCGTTGAATGCATTTTTCAGGAATTAAAGCATTTTATGCACTATCTATTTCAAGTTTTTCTATTTCAATGACTCTAGTGATAACTGATACCAGGAGGAAACAGTAGTTAAAGCAACCAAGAAAAACTACCAAGTAAGGCATTCCTTTCAAATATTTCATTTAGCCAGGAAAATCTATTAGGAAAGAAGCCTTCTGCCAAGGCAGAAAGAAGGGCCAAGAGAAAGGTGTGTAGAAGAGGAAGACAAGGAACAGAATTGTCAGGTATGTAAGAAAAACAGGAGAGAATATCCTGAAAAAATGCACCAATGCTTTCTCCCAAGGAAGCAGCACCTATCAACCAGCCCTACCAATTTATTGCAATATTCATCTCCTTTCTGAGGGATGCATTCCTGCTAGCAGTGCCCCCCATCCTTGGCCAATACCCTTGCCTGTCTGGGGACCCACACTGGTCATTTCAGGAGGTCAGGCTTTCTCACACAGCCAAGACAACTGCCCTTCCTGAGGAATTTCTCACCTTTTTTATTCTAGTTTTCAAAAGGCCCCCTGAAACTTCAGACTAAAAACACATCCACATTTTGACTGCTGCCCTACAAACACATGCGTTCCCTCCGGGTCTAAATGCAGGGTTAGGAATTATGATCACCTGTAGGACACCTGGGAAGAACACCACATCACAAAGTCTGGTTTGGAAGGTGTTGGGTGAGAACTGGCACCTGAGAAGTTAATTTAAGATGGATATGCCTTTCCTTCTCTCCATCAAGGTAGAGGGAGCAGATTTTCAATCCTGCTTAGATTTTTTTTAAGGGCACAGTCCCCACTGCAAATCAGTGAGACCTGTATTCCTTAACTACCTGACACATCTGCAAGTTCAATACAAAGTCACTTAATGTTTTCTATTCTGCAAGGTTTTGTCTCCCTCTTTCTTTTACGGCATCAAAGGGTTAAAGCTACCAAAGCCAAAAGATATTAGGGGGAAGAGGACAATAAACTACTTCTCCTGGGAACTAGCAATGACATTGTCAAAAAAAAAAACCCAACAAGAAAAAACCAGCTTGCTTTCTTCCTTTTGATACATAGACATAATTTCTGAAGTGCCAGGGGTGTGTCAAAAAGCCATAAAACCATAAAAGCCCTGAGCTGAAGCACACACAGTTTTTGGCAGCAGTGCAGGGGTTAAAAGAAGTTTCCCTCTCCCATGGAAGTGATACAGTCTGAATCCAGCATTATGCTTTCCGCTGTGATAGATTGTACCTGCTCGGAGCAAGCCAGCAAGTTTAACCCTGTCCTTGCTGATGTTCAAACTGATATTAAGACACCCCCAAATCTGGTATGATGGGAGACAGCCCTGCACCCTCACTACACTGAAGCAGACAATAGACAAGCACTCGGGTTTGTATCTCGCCGTGTGGAAGCTGCAGCCGAAAGGACTAATTAATTAGCCAGAGCGTATGCACACATATCAAAAATAACTTTACAGTGCCTGCCAAAACAATCTGAACATCTCCACAAAGCTGCCACAAAACACAGCTGGACAAAATGAACAAAAATGTCTATTGTTTGAATCAAAAAAGAAAAATGAAATAAAAAAAGAACAGCCCACACCCTGTATCATGTTCATTCCCACATTCAGACAGAGGTGTCCTACCTTCCCAGTCGGTGAACAGGCAGATTCCAACCAGTGCGGTGCGTCCAAGGCTATATGCTGAAGAATCTGTGAATAGAAAACAAAGGGAGGGGCAAAAAATAAACTGAAAACACTTATTTTCTGCTGAAAAACAGTTTTCAGCTGTAAGAAGTTTTTCTTCTACTGCACAAAGACACAGATGCATAAACATATCCATACAAGTGTGTGTGTATGGAGGTGTGTGTACATATAACACACATTATGTATGCATCAATATATTTCAAAACAAGCCCACGGAAGTTTATTACCTATTCATTTTAATTCATCCAGTGTGCACCACCACAGAATTTTATCTACAGCAGACTAAATCCAAAAAGCTTCGGCACAAAGGTATAACTCCTTCAAATTCTCAACAAGCAAACAAAGCTGACATTTTTAAAATAAAATCGTTACCAGCTCACATGCTGCCATACCACAAAAGCCTATCCTTAAATAACTGCTGCATAATCATTCTCCTGGAGCGTTGTTATCCATCGGCTCGCTGCCTATCCCCAGACAGACGCAGTCTGCAAGCCACCAGCCTGTATCTACCATGTGTACGCCAGGAAAAGGAAAACTGCAAATTAGAAGAAGTCCCCGCAGCGGTGGAAAGGAAAAGAGGGTGAGTGGGAGAGGAAGAGGGAGTTTGCTGGCCACAGAAATTTCGAGAATGATGACAAACCAGGCAGCTCCGCCATCATCCACTTACAGTAGGATGCTGCACCTCGCGGCTGCTGAGGCAGTTTGTCAAGGGGTTGCTGGTATCAAATGCCTGACAGGCATTTTAATTGCATCCAACCAAGTGTGTCCCCAGGAATCGGGCCTTTAATCCTATGAATATCATCAACTGGTTTCCTTTGTGCCGCTGCCAAAGGCACACAGGCACGCACTGCACACAGGCAGCAGCACACCCGGGTTCCCCTGCCACGCCGATCCAAATCCCAGACAGGTTTTAGGGATGGTACATGCTGAAAAGGAGGGCTGGAGGGATTTAGCATTTTCTGCATTACGGATTAGGAGGGTGATTCGCTCTCCCCCTTTATTTTTCTACCTAATGCTTCTGGTTGCATACTGGAACCAGCTTGACTATGCTGTTATTTGAGCCTTGCATTTGCTTATTCACACCAAGGGGAGATAAAACCAGGGAAAATGCAGAAGTCCTACAGGACTGTAGGGGAAAGCAGGGACACTTCAGGACTAATACAAGAACAGAACAGGGTTCACTGCACAGTTCAGCTCAAAACCGAGTTGCTGTGAGGGGTCCAGTTTTACTGCCACTATTCAGCTCTTGTGCCTTCTTTGATCTTATCTCCCTATTCCAAGGCTTTCTCCAGGACAATATTAACCTCAGTAGGAAAAGGGACCTGTGAATTCGGAGACCACTCAGTGTTGTGGGATGTGACAGCACAACTGGGGAGGGACAGCTGAGAAGGTAGAGAGGACTGAATTTTTAAGAGAGTGAGTAAAAGTTAAAAGATGAACTGGTTTGGTTTTGAGCATTGGAAGTTTGTAATGAAGCAGCATAACCAGGGAAGGAGCATTCAGGAATAACCAATGAGCCTGACCACACTCTTAAGGACTGAACACAAGCTGAAGTTTCCCTGTAGTCAGGACACACAAGTCAACTAGATCCACTTGGCAAAAGGAAGCTGGTGCTTCTCAGTCCCTGTATTAGCAGAGCACTTTAGAGGGAAGGATATGGAGAGGAAAATGAAGTATCTCCCTATCGCAAATTTTGGGAGAGGTCTAACAAACACCATTTACCTTTGAGAGGGGGCAAGGGGATTGCAGGAAGGAGTAAAAAATTTCCCAGCAAATTCCAGAGCTTCTCTCCCAAAACTTTAGGGGTAGAGGGCTGCAAATGGAATCAATTCCCTTCTGTCTTCCCCCACAACAATGACAAGATGACTTCACACATCCATCAAACTTCGTATCAACCAGAACTTCCACCCTCGCTGCTATAAACAGATCTTGGTGACTACAAAGCATTTTCATCCTGACCTGACAGTTTCCCCCCACCCTTTAAACCATCGCAGCGGAGAGGAGGATGAGGAAGTGGAGGAAGGTAGCCCCAAAGACAGGCTGTATGGGACAAGGATGGCAGCGGAGCAGATACCACATGGCAGCAAAAAGGCCTTCGGAACAAACGGAAAAAACGAGCAAGAGCAGCACTAAGTGCAATTCTTAGACCCTTCCTCTGAAAAAGCATCCTGTGACTCATCGGAAGGGGCGCCTGCTGCTGCCAAACCTCCCACTGCAGAGCTCATTCCCTGCAGAAACCAAGGAAACCCTAATCCTGCCCTCGTCTTCCTCAGCTCCACCATTTAACAGTTGGTGTTTGTTCACAGCACTGCTTTGGTCCCTCCCTCCCTTCTACAGCTCCCCTTCCCAGCCACACTTTCCCCAAAGTAGCCACGAGCTCTGGGAGGCCCCAGAAACAACACCAGGGAGTTGGGATGGTGGAAGGATAGCAAGAAGTCCTGAAAACTGTCCTGTAATTTCTCTCAGATGTTCCTGATGGAACTCATGTGACTCATAAGCGACAGATACGTATTGCCAGGCTTTGTCCTACACCCTGGAGATGGATAAATCTTCAACCAGCCATCCAAGTCTCCCTTGATCTGCCCATGCAAGCATTTCCAGGGACACAATCTGCCAAAATAACCCACAGCAAATGGCTTCATCATAAGACACCGTAAATAAAAGAGCATCTTAACCATCGAGTTTGTTCTGCCTGCTCTGCAATATGTCTTTCATATACCTATGAAAACATTTCTGACAAGACAAAGGCACAGGGACAAAGGGCCTAATCCAGGTAAATGCTGGAACACAGAGAACACTCAGCCATGAGATTTAACCTCATGCTTTCCTGGCTTAGCCACAAAAGCATGAAACTCATCACATAAAATCAATGCAGTGAAAACACAAACATTAGGAAGTTGATAAGTCAAAGACCTGGAAATGTTTAAATTACATTTTCAGCACAGTACCTCCTGAAGAGGAGTAAAGACATCTACAGTTTCAGTAAGGAAGGTGGTGAGACTGTGACTGAAGCCTGGTCCAAACACTAAAAGATTTCACCTGTGCAGGTGGTTTTCTCTCTTTAATTCTGATATTCACACAAAATAGTGCACTCAGGTTCATTACTGCACTATAAGAGGGCTTAGAAAATCCAGCTGCAAACTGGGTCCTTCTCTACAAGATGCTGGGCAGAGCAGGAGACAGCTTCCACTGCAACAGATTACTTAGAAGAGCCAAAATCCTAAGGAGTGAGTGGTAGTGCTCTCCTCATTTTCAGGATAATGGAAAAACAAACCAACCAACCATGGGGTTGGGGCTTACCCAAGGTCACACACAACTTCTGCTCCCAAACCAAGCAAGATGCTTCCAGAACCTCAGTCTAAGATCTCTCCACCCAAACCACTGCTGAAGTCTCACAACCAGCATTTAACAAAGGACTTGTGGGTTGGTTGCTTCTTTTTTAGCAAAGACTGGGTGAACATTTTATGCAACGCCTAAAATAGCATCCAATATCATCAGTGATGTAGACTAAGAGGAATAAGTCTACTGAACAGGAACTGCACCACTCTGGTAAAAATAGCCTTGGAACAGGGAATTTTCATTTGCTATTGTCTTACCACTTGAAACAGTGCTGGGGATGGTTGCCTGCTGGAGAGCTTGGGAGGAGACAGGTGCTTCACCAGGCTCTGTAAATATTGTCAGTATTGCCTGATCTGCTGGAGCAGTAATAAACATCAGATTATCATGTTTTACCAGCCATTTGAGGAAAAAACTTGCTTTTATTTCCCCCTCCTCTCCCCCCTTACTTGAGGCAGGGAGAAAACAGAATAGAAGGGCATTCATTAATTCTAGAAAAACACATGCAATATAGCACACCAGCTCTTTCACCAGGGCTGCACCGTGAGGGAGGCTGAGGCTGGAGTCACCGTCTGTATCTCTATGGTTACTGACAACTGAGAGGGTGAGGCGGAGTCAGGAAAAGCTGCAGGCTGAGTTAGGAGCCTCTGTGGGTGCAAAGGATCTCAAGGCATGTTACAAAGTTTCCGGACCCAGGGGGACCTTGGTTTCCGTTTCAGTGCAGGGCTGATGTACCCACCTCATGCAGCCCCACCAGGGCATTTTCAATCGTATTGTTTCCTTTTACAGCAGTGGTGCCCCCAGCTCTGTATCCAGAGGAGACTGAACATCTTTATGGAACTCACCCGTCCTTCCTCCCAGGCTGTCACCAAAACAGGCCTGTACTGGTGACATTGCCCTTTCCCAGCATCCATGCAAAGGCAGCTCCTCACGCTGAGTATCACAGCCAGCTCTCCTGCACCCATTAACCCACCCCCTGACACAGCACAGGCTTCTGTGCAGCATGGTTATATAAATGAGCCTTCAAATCCCAGGCAAATTATGTCCTCTCTTTCCCCTACTTCAGCTTGTTTTAAACTTTCCAGGTATGATCTTTCTGTTGTGAATCCAAGCTGATTCTCCTCAATTAAGTAACTGATATGTGGAATACATAGAAAGGGATCTTCATTTCACTCTGTGCCAGCATGTCACTGAAATCAAGCTGGAAGATGTAGGATATTTAAATCCTCCCAGGCCTGCTTTTCAGAACAACCAATTCTGCACTGAACCCTTTGAAGTTACCAGATAAATATATTCTTTGGCTTTCTTATGAAATCCTTAGTCTCTAGCTCAAAGACCAGTGAGAACAAAAGAATAAGAAAGCAAAATTCACAAAGTGTATTTGCTAGTCCTCAAACCTTGTATGTACTAGTTACTGCTGGAACACAAGCTTTTGTATCGTTACTCCAAAATAAACCACCACCTCTGCCCTGGGTACTGCACGTGGAGGGGAACAGCAAACCTCCATCTCAGAGAAACACTGGAACGTCACTGGAGCCATCTGATGAGTCCCAGTCAGCACAGCCCCCAAGTGCCTTGTCCCTCCACTGCCCCTGCAGGACAATCTAAATTTTCAGCCCACAGTATCAGAAATAATTGATAGCACCAACACTCCTGTAGAACCCAATGCCACTTGAGAGTGCCACAACTTTCCACAAGAGCAGGTCAGTGCCCTGCACACATCCACGGGCACGATGCCTGCAGAGGCTGGAGACAGGTCTGTGCAGCCAGCACTGCGTTACTGGGAGGCTCCAGGATTATACACATGGACATACGATGTCTCCACGGGTGTCCACGTGACAGACTGTCGTGCCATGTGCATCCGAGAGACACACTGACTGTTGCTCCATCCTATCACAAGGCTTATGACTAAGAAAATACTGCACGCAGAAGCTCTGCTGCTTGCTCTCCTCCTTTGTCTCTCCTGGCCTACCAGTGTGGTGATGAATCAAAACAAAAACTTGTTTACAGTAAAATATCACAGCTACTGTAACAGAACGTATTCAAATGTCAGTTTGTACTTCACTTAACCATGTAACCTAATGTATTTCAATTAACTGTCATATCATACCTCCTAACAGAAGCCTTAGTTATTATTCTATATTAGATTTATAAATAAAATATTTTAAACTAATGAATCATTTGTTGAAGCAGGTTTTGCATAACATGCAATTAAAATATAAACAGAGCTGGCATGGTCTTAAGGACATACAAAACAGTTACTGCAACATAAAATACACAGATTTACCTGTTTTGTCTGATCAGAGGTTTTGCATGGTATTTCAATTCAAAACCCATTTATATTTAGGAAAACATGTAAGTATTTTGCAGTCAGTGGCACACTGGTACACAGTTAACACAATAGTGAAAATCATGGTTTTTCCTCAAATAGGTCAATAGTTGTTGTCCCTTTCAGAGAAAAGGTATTTGCTGTTTAATTTCAAGATCAATCTTCCCTCAGAGATACTTCCCCTAGCAGCTCAGTACTACCTTCCTGGAAGCTGCCAGCCAGTTATTTTCTCCTGTGTCCACACTTCCCTTTAGGAATTTTTTTAAAAACTTGCTGCTGTTCCTCGACAGCAAAACCAACCAGACAGGCAGTAGAAATTGCAGTAACATGTAGTAACATGTAGCAGAATTGGTTTGAACAGCTTCTCACTTAGCAGCACTTTACGTAAGGGAGGCAGTCAGGCAGAAATCCATGGAAGAGCTCTCAGCAGCTGAGCCACTGGAGGGGAAGCAGCTCTGTCCTCGCCTTAGAGGAGAGACAACAAAAGCTGCCTTATGAGAATGCTGCTGACTGTCGGCCTGACCCACATGGGCTCAGAGGTGGCACTGCCAGCATGATGCAACAGCTTTTTCCCCTCTTCCCATGGGCATCCAGGTCCTCTGCACGGGGATGAGCCTGTCCAAAAACTGTCCTTCACAGACGTCACATTTCCAGTAAAACCAACACAATTAACAGCCACTTTGACCTCTAAGACAAAGCCCAGCTAAAACCACAACAAGCCTTTCCTTGGCTTCAGTGCATTTGGATCAGAATTTGTATCTATGCACTGTTACATAAAATAAAGGCAAGGAGGGCTGGTGTTACAGAGACCACCTTTGCAGAGGACCCCCTTGCAAAGGGCTTCTTAATGGATTCTGTCACCTCCACTGTGACACGAACAGAGCAGATATTAATTCATTAGCTACTTATAACTGATTCTTGTTTACATCACCACAAAAGCAGATTTCCTGTGGTTAACATAATGATCACAATTCCCTCTTTGCTTACACACATTTCAGCCAGCCAATGCCCCACTGAGTCCCTAGCAGTTACTATATCAAGACTAAAATGGGTTTAATGACTGGAGATTTGGATTAGGTAACTTAAACATCGCTTTCAGTCACCCTGATCTCACAGGGCTGTCCAAAATTATTTTTAAGCTCTCCACACATGCAAATTACTTCCCTCCTCTGTACCAGGTAGTTGCCCCGAGGGTGACAGGCAGCAGCTGTTTTGTAGTGCTCAGTTATGCTGCTCATGAGTTCAGGGTACCAAGCAAAGAGTGTCACATCCAATCACCATCATCAGGGAGACTTCGGGGAGGTATAACATGATTATAGTCAATTCTGGGTTATCAGAATAGGGTGGAAAACATGCAAGTCATTAGGCAAAAGGGAATTTTGGATAAATGAAGGACCTTGGAGCTTATCTGATATACCTCAAGTGACCTTCTTTTAGATGAAGCAGTACTTTGATCAAAGGCATTTTAGATGACAACAGCACTGCCAGTAAGTCAGGGAACAAATGCCAGAGGAATTCGTGCTACTGTAAGCCATCCAGTCACTGGTCTACACTGCGTTCAAAGGATGACACTGTGTAGCAGAGGAGTGATCCCACAGCAACACTAGGGCACCAAGGAGAATATGATCTGATATTAGAAGGGTGAAAGGCAGAGGTGAAGATGGAGACAAACTCAGCCAGTCTCAGCTCCTCTGCCATCCTACTGTCGGAAGGTTTCCATTCAGTTTGGCAGGGCAGCAGGAGAAAGCATGGACAGCTCCAGAGATGAGGGTTTATGCTCTGTGCAAGCCCCAAGAGATACAGAGAACCAGAAAGGAAAGACAGAAATAAGTGAGTTTAGCAGCTTTAACAACAAAATGTACCACTACAGAGGAAGAATATACTAAGCTTTCTAAGAGCCTGAATACTCAAAAATCACGCAAAAAAAAGAGACAAATGTCATATAAATAAGAGACAGCAAAAGTACAGGAATATAATCAGAAAAGCTAAGGAACAAACTGAATTTCAATTGCCAAAGAACATAAAAGGCAACAAAAAAAGAATCAATACGATCTGAAAAGCAGACAGGAAAAGCCACGGTTCAGCAGAGAGGCACAACAAAGACAGTGCACAGAAGGGCAGAATTCAACATACTCAACATTTGTTCAATTTTCACAAGACCAACAGTGAGCAAATACCACACATGATTAGTTTAAAAAGCAACAGAACTTCAGGTTAGAATAGTAAAGAGCAACTTAAGAAACACCCAAAGCAAGACAGATGCTGCTTAGAAAGTTGCGTGAATCCTCCTCTCTCAAGAGCAGTATTGAAGATTTCAGAGCAGATCCCAGACAAGAGTCTGCTTTATCTTCACAAATATCTTTCCAAACATTGTATTGGCTCTTGAAAGGTCAATTACAAACCAATCACTTAAATGTCATCTTTGCAGAGATTTTGGGGAAAAAAAACCCAATTAAAAAAAACCAAAAAACCCACAACCAACCAACCAACCAGAAGAACCCACCAATGAAGTAGTTTACAGGTACCCACAGGACAAAAGCACAACTTGAAAAATACTCATGGCAATATGAGTTTGTCAATAAAAAAAATCCCAACAAACTCATCTCCTGATTTTGCATTTATAAAATTCAGATTTCACCCCAAGTTGGGATGAGATCGTCACAGGAAAGCCCCTCCCAAAACCAAGATCATTGCAGTATACTGCAGAGCAGTTCCAAGCTCTAAAAACAGGAAATCGAGAGGAAAAAAAAAAAAGGACTGAACAGCATATTGAGAGACGAGGCCTCAAACACATAACCAGATAAATCAGAGTAAGTAGCTTGGCAGTAGCTTGGCAGGAAAAGGCTTATCATGGGCAAAAAAAGACAAATCACAGTTTTATTTATCCTAATAGGAATGCTGTCCCTAAAACACTGGGATAATTATTCCATTTTCTTTGTTGGTGATGATGTCTCAGCTGGAGAAATGCCAAAATGTGGGGTTTGCACAGTAAGATAGATACTGGCAAACTGGGGAGAGTCCAGATATAAGCAAAAAGGAGAGTTTGGGAAAACATTTGTCGTGGTAAAACCCACGACACATTCTTCTAGTCTTTCCTTGTAAAGCACATGTTTTCAGACAGATATCTCTGAAATACACAAAACCTAACAGTAATAAAAATCTTCCAGATAATATAATTTGTGAAGATACAGCAAATAAGCCATTGCATTCCAAATCAATGGGGGGGAGTAAGGGGGCATAAAAGAGGAATTCACTGGGCTAATTAAAAGCAAATTGCGTGTGTGTCTGGTATTTAAAAACACCCTGCTACTGAGGAAGGTCAAACTATTTATTTATGTATTCATTTTTATAAAAAGAGCACCAAGGACAGTGCCTAGACATGCTGGTATCCTCACAGTGAATAAGGATCCTGTGGTTTTATCCCAACAGGCATCTGGTTACTATAACTGGGCAACTGTGCATAGACTGGCCAGCTGGTACAACCCCCACCAAACTTCACCTGGGCCACAGGACCAGCTTATGCTGCCTTCTCTCTGTCCTTTCACAGGCTTCCCAGAGGCCAAATCAGAACTGCTGGTGCAGGGTACAGGTGTGCTCCCTCCACACCTTCCTAATCCGGGGCAGCCACAGTGCTGGGGACCTCGGCCCTAACCTGCCTTTGAGGTTCAGAGAGCCTACAGCTCCAGGGACACTGGGGCTGGAAAAGGAATGCCAAGGGAAGCACAACACTGGACCTGTATTTTTCCCACTACATCAGCTTGCTCTGTCCAAGGACAGGGCAAGTGTGACAAGCCCTGTAGCTCTGCCATATGAATCCCACCTACTCCTCCCCCCTTTGCTGCTGGATGACCTCAGTGGGGTGGGGAGGGCACCAAGGATGACCCTCGACTCTCCACAGTGCCACTGAAATTATACTTTAGGGTCTGGGAGCAAACAGTTTTACTGGGTCTGTGACCTGCCATCCCCCAGACTTCATCCCAGTCCATAGGGTGGGACTGTTTCACTTATTAACATCACAGTGAAGACTGAAGAACACAGGTGTTCCCAGCGTTTTCAAGAAGGTTCCCGACATCTTTTTAAAAGGTTTCAGAAACGAAGTCTTTGGGGCACAATGGCTCTTACATCTGAGCAACAAAAAACAAGCAATGATGCGGAACCTGCAACTGAAAAACCAGGAGAGCAGCACTATTAAGAAAGACTGCAGAAGGAACGAAGAGGAGAGAATAAATGGAATAACTAATACACATTTGCTCCAAGGTTCTCTCTGCACCAATTGGCAAAAAGAATACAACTGAATCATTAATAATTGAAGGAACTTGAAGACAAAGACATTTTCATCCAACGTTAGATAAAGGGATGAAAGAGGGCTGTAATGAGATTTCTGATGATGGTATCATTTGGGGGGGTTGCTGGGAAGGAGGGGGTTATATTTAAAAGAAATGGTTCCTTTGTAAAATGAGAGCAAGCATTCTCATTACTAATGCAGACAGACACATCTGAAAGACCTTATTCAGCTGATGGTGTCACCGAACACCCTTTTGGACACAAGCTCTCCACTAACAATATTAAACAAGGATAGGAGACTGCTGTGGCAAAATATAAAGTGTCACTTGTTTATACTTTTTGGCCTCATAAATCATTAAAGGGTGAATAGTAACAAGCATCCAGCTTTCTGTGCCTTCCTTAACTCTGATGATTCTCTGCATGTAGTTGACAGGAGATTGAGCTTTCACTGCTTTTGGAAGTTGGCCCTGCAGACCAAGTCAGGACCAACATGACCAGCACACTGGGTATCCCTTCTTAGGAGCTGAATCTTTGGCAGGGGAATTTCCACCAATACCTTTTAAAGGCCCATCAGCAGTGCAGTCAGGCACACTCACACTCATGGTTCAAAGCCTTGAATTTTGCACGAAACTGTGCTAGGACACAAAGGGAACATTAATTTTACTGGTTTGCTGCCATATTTGAAGGAAAAGATGTTAATGAAAACTCAGTAAGACTGAAATGCATTGTTTCCCTCATAGTGAAGAAAAAGCTACAACTTCAAAAGCAGTACAGAAGAGATTAGATAGATGAATTTCCTAGGAGAAAGAAAGAAACAACAAACATCAAAATCCCACAAACCAACCCAAAACTCTACATCATCTGCAGAAAGGACTATTAGAATCCTGTGATGAACCAAAAACTCACATTGTCAGGGTAATCAACTCCAAATTACCTACTGATACCCAAAAAGCTATCCCTGCAAACCTTACCAAGCCCCAGTGGAGGGCCTGTGGTAGCAAATGACAAAGGTATTTTCAGAATTCCGCTATAACATCATCACTCACCACAGCTAAGTCAATGGGAACCAATTAATCTAAGACAGAAAACACAACAGAGCACCATGACATGGCTCAGCTGCCTGGAGCCCCACCTGAACACAAGCCATGAACAGGAGGATGCCTTCCTGCAACTGTTCACTGCAGTGGCACTTCTTCCCAGCTCCACACACAGACTGCATTTTCTGGTCTGCTAGCTTTGCTCAGGTCACCTTCTGCTGTCCCCCAAATGTCCCCTCTGCCATCAGCAGCAGGCCTGGAGCTGTGACACTCAGCCCAGGTGAGCATGGCAGGACAGACCCTGCAGAGGGTCTTGGCTGTACTCTGCAGGTGCACACACAGAGCCACCAAAGCCGAATGGACAGAATCCAGCTTATGAGGAAAGTGGGCTTTTTTTGCATTACCTTCTTCTAGCTGCTGGGGATTTCTAGAAATCTTCTGCCTGACAGAGCTTTCACAGGACAAGAGACTAGTAGCATAGGAGTGGGTTTTCACTATAGGATTTATACTCTATTCACTGCATATGTGAGGTTTTTAAGCTACAAAAATCAAGACGTGTGTTCATTTGAAAACCACCAATCCTTTGACTGAATTTCTTGTTCTGTCATATTTAGAGACTAAACTTTGAAGAACAAAGAAAGATTTATTGCACTTCTCAATAAAGGAAAACCATGAAAAGTCATTAATAAATAATGAACAGCTTTACTAATAATAATGTATAGGGTCATGCCAAGGCAACCACCTTTCACACATAAAAAACTGGCATGCAAACAAAACAATAGAAACCCACACCTGCTGCAGAGAACTGCAGGTCAAGAGTCAGAAAATTCCCATCTGGCACGGCTGCCTGAGCCTTTGTTAACTTGTGGTAAACCAAAAAGATACCTGTTAAGGCCATCAAAGGACTGAGAGCTCTACTAAAACTCACACTAAGTGTTTCTCAAAGAGCACGCACTGGTCACACCTGGGTGCTGAGCTTTAACCACTGCAGTGCTGGGAAATGGACTTTTCTTTTGGCCCTTTTCATTCCCCCAAATTATGGTATTTGGTGATGCTTCTTGCTGGATTTAGACCACTTCCAGCTGCTGACCCCCCCAGTCCACCAGGAGGGGGCCCTAATGAAACCGGCTTTCCCAGATTTTCTTAGGGCGCTGTTTCCCACTCTGATGGTCACAGATCTCTTTTCCAGCCTCTCCTGAGGGCAGGGTTCAACATTATAGAGGGAAGTCATGGAAGGAGCACATGCCAAGGTTAAGTGACACCTCTTTGGTGCTGACAGTGTCTTTCCTTTCCTTACATCTTCTGGAAAGACTTAGAGTATCTTCGCAGTAAGAACACGTCTGCACATGCCTCACATATTGACTGTCAAACAGACAGCCCAGTCCCTGGTTCCCACCTTTCCCAAATCCAAAATACTGTTACTCTAGAGTTTTACAGGATCTATCAACCCTTAAACACAGGTAAATGCCCTGAATATTCAGAAGCATTCAAAGCCTTTTGAAATAAACAGGAAAAGCCATGAGCTCAGCTTATCTGATTTCTGCTTCTGAGACCCTTCCAATGGGTCACATCTGATGCTTCCAGGTTAAGAAAACGCTATCTTCTCCTGAGAGATTCAGGAGAATTCTGAAATGTCTCTGTGCTATAAATATAGAGCAAATGTAAGTAAATATAAATAAGGCCATCAAATTAATGTGGAACACACACATTACTAGCACTCTGTTTTCTCCATCTTTTCTCCCTAGTTCTTTAATGTTTTTGTTGTAATACATAATAATTCTCTGACTTGGCTTTTATCCATCTCTTAACTTACCTTAAAGCCTTTTCCCCTGTCTTTTCCTTCCCTTGAACAAGGGAGAAACCAAGTGCAGAGCCTTCCCTATATAAAGCTGTATTTTATTAATAAGTACACACGTTGGTTCAGATTGACTCTAACATACAGCCAAGATGGAAGTAACTGCACACTTATTTTATTTTGTTATGGCTCGGTAGAAATGATTTTACACTTCAGTAACTTGAAAAACAAGTCACTGTGACCAAAAAATGTTTTCTATTCTGCAACACGAAGTCTGATGAGCAGAAGGCAGAGTGTGAGGGCAGATATCACTTGAAGATAAAAGTCTCCTGACAGCATGCCCCTAATATCCATGCACTGGGCAGGTGCTTGCCATCTGATATAGAACTCTGAGAACAAGATAAACTAAAGAGCTTAAGGCTTTTTTTTTTTCACACTCATTTTCTTTTTATTCAACTAGCACTCCACATGTTGCTATTTAATTTCTGTGGCTCAAGGTTTTGCCCCTTTAAAAGACCAAAAGACTCTCTCATCCTGAATTAATCTGCCATTCCTGAAAAGCACTGGACTGAACCTCCTTATTTCCCCCGGGTATACCAAGAGTAGTGACAGCTGATCCTTGCCTGCACTGCCCAGTCAATTATTCTTATTTTATTTCTGAAGCCCACAAAGACTCTTCAGGAGTGAAAGCTCCCTCAGAGCCAGGGCACTGCACAAACACCGGCTGAGAAATGAATGCGTGAGATGAGGTAACGGGTGGGAGGAGGAAAGGGGCTCTAAGGGGCAAAGCAGCTCACTGGAACCAAAGGGAAAGGCCCAGTCCAGCTTCTGCATCTCTGCCCTGACTTCCAGAAACTGGGTGAGAAAATATTTCCTACAACCCAACTTTTCCCCACATTTGGCCTTTCTTACCCTTGCAGGGCAAAAGACTATTGTACTGTTGGCATTTTATCCCCACTGCAGCAGCTCGAGGCCTCAGTCCCAAACCAGCCCCAGAGCACAAGGCACTACATCCACCTGGCACCAAGCTTAGCAGCAGCACATGTAAATACAGACAGACAACAGCTGCCAGCGGTGTCCCAGGTGTCTCAGCTGGACCTGCTGCTGCACTTTCAGCTGGCACTGCATGACACGGGAATCCTCCAAAGACAGCACAGTATTTTGGTTGCCGCAAGATCCTTCTTCAAACCTCCCAGTCCACATGAAGTGGGAGCAGGAAAGAAAGCAAAGAGGATGCAGCTTAAAAATTGGCAGCAAGTGCTGTAGGGACTGGTACTAGGACTAATGCACACACATACACAAAAACCCCACTGAACCAAAATCCCTGTAAGCAAAGAGCAGTCAGGTCCAAACCACTTACAGTTCATACTGACCTTGGCCAAACATGTCTCTACCAGTCTAACTGAAAGACAGCCAAACGCATGGGTATAGGCAGGCATCTTCAAGCTCTTAAAAGCTAAAGACTATCCCAAATGATTCTTCAGGATAAGAAAAATAGCAAAAAAAAAAATTGGATTAAAATAAAAAAAAAAAAAAATTGCCTTACCTGAAGATTCAGAGAAATGACACTGCACTAAGTAAAGCCCAACCCTACATCCATGTCCTGCTGAAAGCCTGGCGGCTCTCAGGGAAGAGCTGATGTCCTCTAAGCCTGACCTTAGGGACCAGAGTCTGGGGAGGGGTCCCTTGAGGCAAACCTCTCCCTGATGAGATCCCAGCAGGAGCAGAGGCTCCAACAGAAAAGCCCAGCACTCACTACCACAGGATACATGTGCAGAGCAGAGCCCAAGCTGACTCGAAGGCTTATTCAGTCGCTGGCTGTTCATTATGCGCAAGCACGGCGCCATCTGCTTTACTAAACCCTTCAGAGGGCGCTGGGAGCCAGGAGGACGACAGCCTGTTTGCCAGGTTCCTGCTGAGGAGCATGGGGATGGCAGACTGCTCTGTGCGGAGGGAAGGCTGACCCTTCCCCAAAAGCACCTGCGCCAAACGGGCTGGGGCGCAGGGTCGGCAGGCAGGGACAGAACTGCGGGGACAAGACCACAAAATGGGTAAGAAGAGCAACAAGGTGACTTGGTATTCCATCACAGGCTGCCAGCAAAGGGGAGTGAAGTCTGAAGTGGGATTTCACCTGTGCTCAGAAGAACACTTGCCCCAGTTGCAATCAGAATTTTGCCCAAGCTGGATGGTGCTCACTGGCACACAGCCCGCAGCAGCCTGGCTCCTCCAGCAGACTTGGCGAGAGGAGAGAACACACAGTCTTTCAACTTTGCAGGACACAGTCACGGCTTCCAAGGCCAATTCTCCTTCTTCTAAAAGTCATTCCCAGACAGAGAAACTACTCTGATGTCACAGCCCTGAGTAAGACTGCGGCCCAGATCCCTGAAGAGATTTGTTTACTGACCTCAGAGCTGGGTGGCCTCAAACAAGGAGACAGGACAACCTTAGAAAGGGCGTCTTGAGGTTGTCACCGAATGCAGCAAAGCTGCAAGCTCCAGGACTGTTCACTGGGCACGTGCACATCTCATGTGGTTCGGGGGATCCCAATATCAGATCAATCACTCATCCAGTCCCACCACTGATCAGTGTCATGCTCTCCCCCAGCCTGAGTAGTTGGTAAAGCCTCAGTGCAGCCCTGTGGAATCAAGTGCCAGAAAACTTCATATAGATATATGTGTATATATACACACACAGCACATAACTGTGAAACACCCCATCTGCTCACGTTACAACACTTTAAACACATGCAATTAACTGAACTGAAACGGCATAAGGATCTGGATCAGTCAGTGTCTTCTTCCCCAACTCCCACTATTTCCACCTTCCTTTCACCCTAACATATGGGAATGCCATATGAATTACTGAATGGATCATGCTAAAACTGGAGCCTGTAAAAACTATTTTTAATACAGATTATGGGGGGATATTGTCAGTCCGTGGTGCAGCATTGTTTGCCTTACAAGCTTGGTCTGTCACTACTTCTGGCAAGCCCCACTTCCAGTGCTGACAACTAATCTCCAAACTCTTCAATATTTTCCGCTGGTGCTCTGAAATAAAACTCAGTTTCCTTGGGAATTCCTTGGCGGGAACTTTGCAGGAATAGCAGGTCAGGCAAGAGTTAGCACCCCGTGGTTTTTCCAGCCCTTCTGAAGCAGCCATAAGATGCTCACTTTTCCCTGTCAAAACTACCAAGGTATTTATTAATCAAACATGTAGGACTGTTAACCTGAGCCTTTACAAAATGCCATCAAGACATATATGAAACTGATAGAGAAGGGTCTACACATTTTTTTGTTCTCTGGTACAAACTGCAAGCGTATACAGCTTTCTGACCCCCTCACTGAAAGCCCCTCCACCCTGAGGAGCCACAACACCGCAGTGAAGTCTTAGCAGGGGATATAATTAGAGAAACCTGGTTTGTTAATATGCTGATAATTAAATCCTGATGCAAAGCTAGGGAGATGCACACTAGAAATCCATCAGCAGACAGATACAGAAATACACAATCTCTTTACAAGGCTACTTCAAGCTCTACTAGGCATTTTAAAGCCAAGGCAGATGGGTTAAAGTCAGGTCAGATGGGTTATTATTAGCTCTGAGCAGCCCATACATCAGTGTTAGGATACATTACCTGAAATTGCAATGGTTATCAAGAACACCATTTTCTCCTACCCTTGAAAATATATTAAACTATTACCAATCTCATCTTTACAGCCAAATGCACCATCAGCAATGCAGACTCAATCCAAAACAAATGTCAGAAAAAAACACTTCAGGTGAGGTCACAAAAGACTAAATGGAACACATGCCAAAGTGATTTCTGGTTCCTTTTAACATATACAAGCTCACTATCAAAAGAAGGCTCCACTGGCAGCTTTTTCTTCTACAACGAATTTTAGCAAGTCAGAGGAAAGCAACCCCCACAAACATGTACCCAGGAGACCATGTGGATGCACAGTTTCTCACTGGTGCCAGAAGTGATGCTCACGTTTGCATATTGGATTTTAGGTCAGGAAACGCAGCTGCTGCCTCGGCGAAATGGGAGGCTGGGACCACTCCAGCAGTTCCAGCTGTGGCTGTTGACAAACAAGCCAGTGGTTCACAGAGTTCCCAATAGTTAAGGAAGGGAAGCTGGGTGCACTGAAGCAGCTTTAGAAGTGTTTAACAAAGCCGAAACTGGAACTTAGATGTCATAAAACACTATCAATTACCATGAAACTGTTACTTCATTTTAATGCACTACAAATCTAAACCTGCCTCTTCAGGGTACCACCATTTCACAAGCAGAGGTAGCTCAGAGCCGCACACTCAAAATGCTTTCACGTATTTCCTTTGCCCTCAACGAAAAAGAAATTCCCAGACATTCCTTCCTGGTTATTCTCTGCAGGACTGAAACTTCAGAAATGTTCCCATGTTTTTCCCTGGAACACTGAAATTTGCTGGCAAGGCTGTGCCTTCTTGTGTGTATCTGCAGCAGATCAGGCTTTCAACCCTTTATAGGTAAACTCCCTTTCCTCTTCACCACTCAGTACCACAGACATATCATTTTTCCAGATGTAATTATTCATCAAGGAATCTGAGACATGTTAAAGCAGAACCAGAATCTGACATGGATTAGACATCCACGTAAAGAAATAGAGATCCTGTACTTCCATAAAAGCTGTCTCCACATTGGTCTGGCACATATATAAAAACCCAGGTTTCTACTTTCCTTCTCCAGGGGTGGTAGGGAAGAACAGGTGAGCACCTATTTCTTATGGTCAGCATGGCCAAACACAACTGGGAAGGAAGCCCAAGCTCAGAGGAAACCACCAGGAAAAGGCAGTAAGAAATTAAACCTTCAAGAAGCAGTGGGGCTGGGGAGAGGCAGCGTGCCTCAGATGGAGCCCAAGGAGAGAGACAATCCAACCTCTGTGACCAAGGCACTGCCCTTGCATCATGGTCTGGTCAGCTGGAGCTCCCCCACTCCATATGCTCCTCTGGCTCCAAGTGGGATACGCTGTGTCTTTGCTTCAGCAGGCGAAGGGGGGAAGTGAGAAGGGGCCAAACTAATTCAGAAGCTCTTGGCAGACACATGAGTAACAAAATAAAAACAGAAGCTATATAAAGCAAGCCTTGTGCTGCCAAATGAAGTCACGAGTGGCTTAGTTCTAATTTGAGTACTTTTAAAAATTTTTATTATTGTTGTTATTATTATTATTAGCATTTGGCAAAAGGAGCCAGGAAATACCTTGCTGGTGATGTCTGCTCCCAACACAAACTAGTTCAGAATGCTGGATGGCTTACCCTGAAACAGGGAGTACCACACTACTTCCAAGCCCCAATTTCTACTGTCATTTACTTAAGCAGCAATGCAACAATTTTAGTTTTGTTTCTGTTTTATAAGAAGCTATTACATGATGAGAACAAATCCTCTCAAGAATGGTCACTTTTCTCCTCCTCTGCTCACTAGGCATGGCCTCAAGGGGAAGGGGGAAATTTCCAAACATACACGCTGATGAAAGTTAAGTTCCATCTAACAGGAAAAGGCTCTGCTTCGGTTAAAAGCCTTATAAAGAAATGAATCCTGAAAGAATCCGGTCTTTCAGCTATGTAAACATAAAACCAGAATGGTTCATCTGAAAAGTTAAATACATGGTCCCACTGGAGGTTATAAGCAACTCCCAGCCAAGCCAACATGCACGACTTGCTCCCTGCAGCAGCAGAACATATGGTCTAACAGGGCATCTGATTCAGAAGGAACCTGTTTTTAACTCCTGGGTGAATAAATAGTTTAACCTTACAGAGGCTGAAAAATTATGTATGTTAGTTAGAAAAAAAAAAAAAGAGGCCCAGTTTAACAATATATAGAGTTTCAAATTCATAGAACACTAAGCAAGCCACCTACAAATCTCTTGCTTGAAACGAAAGCCAAAAATACAGCTCTCTTCTCTGACAGCATACATCCCTCCATCTGTTTGCTGCTTCAGGTCAAATTAAATACTGCAGCTTCCTAGAAAGCTAAGGAACTTTACCTGAAGGGACCCTCAAAACACTGACATGTGACTCTGGGTGGCTTTCTTCCTCCTCTCTGGAGTTTGCATCCACAGAGTCCTGTGTCACTGCCGAGAGACTCACCACACTCCCTGAGGCTTCCCCATATCTGGCTGTTGAGCCAAATGCTGTATCTTCATCATGCTTCAGAAAAGCAGTTGGACACTTCTCCTGGGTGGATCCCAGGACTAGACTGTGCAAGGTAAGTTTTTTTTCAGAAGTCTGACTGCTGGTAGAATAAACTCTACACTTATGTTTTACCCAGACACATCCGGTTCCCATGTGCACAGTCACACACAAAGCAGTACTTCTGTACCCTCATAAGCACAAACAATGTCTAGAGTCAAGCATTTTAACCCAACAGCCTGATGCCAATGTTGTCAATCAACATAACAAACAGTCAGATAAATAAAATTACTGTGGATGTTTCATTCTCATGCTGGTANAACAAACAGTCAGATAAATAAAATCACTGGCGATAAATACAATTACCATTCTAATGCTGATGGAAAATCAGGACTCCCAAGTCCTTCACTTGAAAGCACGGGACTCCTGGCATTTCAAATGATGGAGTCTCTACAGCTGCTTGTACTGGTTATCATCAACTCAGTCCAGATGGGACACCTGCACTCTCCACTCACCATTTTAAATAAGCCAACATTCAATTTAATTCACTCATCTGTGCCCTAGTTTGCAAAGATGTGTGTTACCTCTCCTTTGACTGCAACTGAAAGCTAATAGCTGTTTACATCAGTGCATAAAAGACTATTTCAAAACATACTGGATTACTGAAGAAACAAGATTCTTCTTCAAGAAGAATATCAGCATACCCATAACTATCAATGCAAAACTAACCTTACTGAAAACTGGCCTTAACTGAAACTTTAGCAGACGAGAGTAATAAAACCTGGGGAAGAAACGTGAACTACAGTTCTTGAAGAAGATACCCCAAATGGTTTCTTAAACATCCTGCACACATATCTGCTTCAGAAGCAGCTGTTGTGCATGTGTGTTGAAGAAAGCACTGTTATTTCAGATGGCATGATGTGCTTTACGAGGCTACATGCCCGGACTGGCTCTGTTCTAATGTTTTATGAACCGAACAAAAGTTGTTATTCATCCTTACACCACCATAAATTCTTGACAGAAACACAGCTCTGGTAACCAGACATTTAAAATTGCTGTTTCACATCCTGGCCTTACATTCCCATTTTCATATTGCCATGGCTGACAGAAACCAGAGGTGTAGGCTCTATGTGGAAGCAGGAATTGCTTGATTTACAGCCACTACCAAACCGAATGAGAAGCCAGTGAACGGAGCAAGGGAACCTGACATGTCATAATACTAAACATATTGTATGTATCCCCTGTGCTTAGGAGGAAGATAAAACTTAAATCACTACAGCTACACAGTTCTTCCAGAAGAGATAAGGCAAAAGAAGCCGCAACAGAGCCGCAGCCAAGCACAAGCTGGTTGATGACACCAACAACACTGCAGAGTGTGTTGTCACAATCTGCTGTCAGCACAGCAAATTACTCAGGAGCACTTGCTAAATAAACGTGAATCATTTTGTTGTAGCAGCCTTTTTCACCCTGCACTGAGGTGTGACAGGTGTGCAGCTGCACCAGCACGTGAGACAGTTCCCCCAGCTTGCTCAGCCCAGGGCACATACACTTCCTCTCCCCTACAGAGGATAAGGGTTGCTCTCAAAGCCCAGGCTCTCCCAAGCTCACAGTGATGCTGTCACAGCCATACACCAAAGCACCAGCAGCCTGTAGCCCAGAAGAGGCAGCTCCATAACAGCATGCTGAAGTGGCCCTGGGATTCCCTCTGTTGTCTCCCCAGAGCCCTGCATAGGACCACAAGAAGTCAGTGAGAAATTCACACACAAACAGTACAATCATTACAAAGTGCAAAGTAACTTGTTTGCTTAAGTAGTCACTACCTTGTCACACAGCCTACTTACTGGGAAATCACCATTCCTGAACCTCACTAGTAGAGGGAGGTATGTCACAAGTGTAAAACAAACCCTAAGTATCTAAAGGATTGCAGCCTGGTGCAGAACCCCTAATGCCCAGTTCTGGATAGGTTGGCTATATGGCAGGAGGGATGTACTCATGTCATAGAAAGACAAGTCTCTCAACGACTTAACAAGTGCTCATTCATTTCCATGCCCACCAGAGCTGGTGCCAGACTGTGTGACAACCAGCAGGTCAGGATGGTGCAAAGCATCACATTTTTTCATGAATCAAAAGCAGTTCTGCCATTTTACAACTCTTCCCTTTCCACCTTTCATTGTCCCTCTAAGCTGAAATATAAAACCTCCAGTTTGACAGAACTGTTTGCACAGACATGCAAGGACACAAACACATTATTCACAACCTGTCTTTGGAATTAGAAGCACCCAAAGAGAAGCCTGAATTCTCCAAGGCAACTGCTACAATCAAACTCAGAGTACTTGATGTGGCCAAGGATAAAGCTGACAGGGCAGGAAAAAAAGCTCAGATTTAAGCAATCAATTGCTGAGTCGCTGAACCAAACACAACTGCAGTTGGGACTTAAGAACATTACAAGGCACACTTGGCTTCATTTGTGCATCAGCAGCATCCCCCTCCTTACCTGTGCCACAGAGCTGCAGCTCAGGTCAGCACAGCCCCTTCACACCCACCACAGGCAGCCAGCCAAATCTCTGGGACAATTACTTGGTTCTCCAGTTTACAGCAGCAGTAAAAATAACTCTACTACACTAAAGCAAGACCTATGCAGAAAGACTACATTAACAGAATCATTTTGTCCTCTACATTCCCTCCAAGCTAATATCCTGCTGCTAGGAGCAGCAAAGAGCCTTTCTGCTAGATCTTAACCTTCCATTTTCTGTGATGTGCTATGCACCACGAGGTGCATATTGCCACGCTGCAGAAAATTTTCATTCAGAAGCAATCCCACAACCACCTTCTAGGCACTAGCTGGGTCATTTGGTGAGAAAAAGCAGCAAGGAAAGTGTAAGAAAAACATTTTATATGCCATAAAAAGACCAATCATTTCTGCAAGCAGTGGGGTGCCATTAGATGACAAAGTCTTGCCTTCCTTGCAATGCCCGTCTACAGCAAAAGGGCCGGAGGCAGCTCTGTGCCGACTCCAACCCAGCAGGCAGCAGCGAGGCCACGCCAACACACAGCTCCAGTCTGGCAGAGCACAGAGGCACTCGGGGCAGAGGGGAAGAACCACCACGTTGTTCTCTCGGGGCCACCGCGGTCGCCGCAGGCTCTGGGTAAGGGATCCCAGGCAGGGTCACGCCAAAAGGCAGCGCCTGTCCCCGCCGCCGTGGGACGGATCCTTACATAAGGCACCTCCCAGGCCACACAGAGCAGCCCTTGGACGCACTGCTGTCCTACCCAACCCTCCTCCCAGCAAAGACTTTAATGAGGGCTGTTTTCAAGTAAGGTTAGGAGGAAAACAATTATCTTTTTTATTTGTATGAACACAGAAATAATTGAGTAGAGAGGGGTGGGCAGCAGAAAAAGAGAATGCATGGTCTTTTTTGTCCTTTTGCATGTAGCTTTGAGCCTCAGAAGTACAGGGGTAAATACTTAATTCCAATGGACACACAATATCTAACAGGGTAAATTCAGATGAAAAGAAAGTGTAAGAATAAAAATGTCCACAAAACCTTACAACTCTTTTCCTCGACTTTTTAGGGCGTTTATTTGGGTTTTAACACTCCTGTCCCCAAAACCAAAGAGAAACTGCAATGAAGCTGAAACGTTTTGTCCAATCATAAATTTTTTCTTTCCTGAAATGTCTCCCACTGAACTAGTCAAGCCAGTGTGAAAAAAATTTTGTAGGGAGTGTGGAGTTAATGATTTGCTCCATGGGGAATGATTTGATTTGCCTTCTTCACATCAAGGTTTGGCACAGCTTTCACGCCTCACCAGCAGTAGTAAAAACCCAACCTTACAACCACCAACAATCCCACAATGCTGTTCAACTCCTCTGCAGAAGCGATTTCTTAGAACATCATGGTTTGTATTATCCCTGTATAATTACACCCTTACCCATTCTTGTGTTCAGCCAGGACCAGGCGTCTCCCCAGCACCACTCTGGGAAAGGTTACATCTATTAAGTTAAACATCATTGTTTACTTTGATTGCAGCAGTGTTGGGGAAACAGCTGAGAGTGGGGCTGTGCTGTACCAGGCACTGTGCAAACACACAGCGAGATTATTTATATATATGTAGATGTTGTACAGGATCTACGATTTTGTGGAAAATGAGGAGTAAAAGCATATTACAAACTGATTGTGTAGCAACTCCAGGACTTCTTCCTGCTGAGGTAAAAACGCTGCTTTGCCTGAAGCTGTATGCCCCTATTTTCATTTGGGGGGAACCTATGTAGCTGAAAAGATTTCAGACTTTGAAAATGCTGGTATTACTAAAAGACAGAGGACAGTCTCTGATGGAGTTTGCTATCTCCATCATTAAACATCAAAGGGGGAAAATCAAACAAACTTCTTCCTTTATATGGTATAAATACATGGTTTCTCTAGACAAAGAATATTACATCAATTGCCTCAACTTCTGATTAAAGCAGCCAATTTTTTATTATTTTAAATGACTTCAGCAAAATCCTAGATGTGGCAGAGATTCAGCAATTTATACCAGGATTGTTTTCTGTTTGTTTTAAAGTATCTCTCTTGTTTAAAACATAAATATAACAAAGTGCTCAATTCCACTAAGATTTGTAAGTGACATTAAAAGACAAGTACTCCAGAGTGTTTAACATCAGTTGGAAAATTGTTTTAAGGGCTGGATAATAAACATGCTTTTGAATGAAAAGACTTCCCTTCCTGGAAATGAAAAGGACTATTAACTACCTCAAAAGGATGGATTGTCTGTGGAATTCTGTTCCACTTCCCTTGAGTATACCATACTCAAGACAGGTTTTAATACTGATTAAATTATCCAAACAGTTATCGTATTACACCCCCCCCATTCTATCCCCCCCCCCATAAAAATCAAAACCAAACCCAGAAATCATATTGGTGATTATTTTGCCCATGGTAAAGTAATAGCAATAACGTGCTCTGTTTTTCTTCACACAATTCTTGTGGCTGCAGAGCACTGCATGAGGACCCCGTCATCCTCACTTACTTCAGTGGAAGTTTCTGCACCATCCTTTGGGATAAAGTCCTTAAACACTGAGTTTACAAAGCATTTAAGCATCTGTATAACTTTAGGCACTTGGGCAATCCATCCTCACTTAGAGCACTTAAGCACTTAGAGTAAATCATGTGCTTGGTGGCTTCGCTGACTTGAGGCTTTAGTGTTATGTCTTCACAGGCCTATCCAGCTTCTACAGTGACTGAAATACAGAACTAACAGCTCCAGAAGTTACAGACTAAAACTGGCTTTGCTTTTTTTGTTTTTTTCCCAGATAGAGTATGTGTACCTCAAACCTGTTTGTGGAGGACATAAAAAGCCCTGACTGGGATCAGATGTTGGCAGGTGTCAATAACTTGCTGTTAAATGAAACAAAGGTATATGTTTTAAGTGACAAGGAACCTTTGAAAACCAGCAGCAAACAAAGGCAGTGGTCAGGACGAGGGCAGGACTGAGCACGGTGGGTGTAGCAGCAGGTTCACCACCATGTACCTGAATCTCTGAAAACAGCAACACCCCTTTGTTTCTGCTATACTGCTCAATTATAGATTAGTCCTGGGTTTGCTCTAGTTTGTGCTCTTGTCACCATGGCAACACATCTAAAACCACCAACTGCCAGATACTCACCCCTCTCCCTTCAGCCAACTAGGATGAGATCAGGAGGTGTTTATATGGTGTTTATCAAATGCCCCTCTATACTTCCATCTCCACTGCCGAGTTACTAGAGGTGCTCCAGACAGCAAGGCTCTGTATTTTGCCCTCTGCAGGTCCCAAGGTTAATGGTCTGTATGATTTACTTCTGGCACTGCATTCTGCACACAATTTGAGCTGTGTGTCAACTACTTGACAGTTTTCACCGCAAACCCATCAGAGTCATTGGCAGGTTTGCTGCCGATTTAGTTGCTGCTGGCCGCACTTATCTAACCATCAAACAAAACAATTCTTAATTAAAAAAAAGGCTCTGAACTCCCAGGCATCAATGTTTAGTGTATTGACTTAAGTGTTACATAGGTCTGGAAGTTTCAATACAGTCCTAAATGATAAATTATTTCATCAGTTTTTTACTACTTCTTCCCCTAGACAAGCAATGGCCAAATCTGTATTTATGAACCTAGAAGTGCTGTAGACAGGACAGCAAGATATTTCTCTTTCAGAGCCACCCACTTTTTGTGTACACAGAAGAAAAAGGACACAACAGAGCATTGGCAGAAGACAAAACTGAGCCAGAGAGACATGCAGGTAGGCCCAAGCTGTCCTCAGAGAGCTCCAGAGGCACAGAAGACACTGAGCACATGGCTACACCATCAGTTAAGAGCTTGCTGTCAGACCAGACTCACCACCATGCACATTCTAAATCCCTGGCTGATGCTAAGAGGATGCTTCAACCCAAGCTCTCTGGACAAAGGTATTAGTCATGTTCAGCATCTTAGCACAGACCCAGACTATTAATGTGATCTAGATGGCTTTGGCATGGGAAAGGCAAAACAAACTACTGCCAGCTCGCCAGCAGATTGGAGAAGATGGCTCTACCTAAGCACACTTCAGGTGCTGTGATCCAGGTACAGAGCCAGTCTCTGCCCAGCCACAGTGAGGCCTCATGTGCTAGAGCCTGCTGCTTATTTCACATTAAAAAAACCACCCAGAGCTAAGGCAGGTGCAAGAACTATCATAAAAAGGCAACAGTTTCCTAAACCACCATGATAAAACAACATCTGAGATCGGGCCCCAGCAGAGGGAACCAGAAGGCAAGGAGGAATTTGAGATGAGGTAACTCACAGGCACCTCCCAAAGGAAACACACAGTCAGAAAACTCAGAAGAGCACAAAGCAAGCTACCTTATAGACAAGAAAGTCTTCTGCACTCCCAGAATAAGACCACCGACTACTTGAGTCCAGGGACCTCTGGAGATTGTTTAGTCCAACCCCCTGAACACAAAGAGAGCTCCAAGTGTTCATATCAACAACTCTTTGTCCAGAAGCAAGACATCCAAAATAACCCTTTGGTCCAGTCTGATTACAAACACAATTAAAAATCCCCAGTCCTGCATATTAATTGGCCAGGTCAGGGGATGTTAGTACTTTCCCACTTCAAAACACTGATTTTCACCTTCATTACAGATCACATCACAAGCTCTGGCACTACACAGCCCTTAGCTAAACCTGTATCTCATCTTGAACTTGATATCTGAAACACGACTGGGATGCATTCCTCAGGGGTACCCCCAGAGCATTTTCTGTGACACAGAAAACCATGAGCAAATGAGTCAGCACACACTGAGTGTGAACTTGTGTTGCTCTGACTGCCTGTTCATTTATCTAGGTGTAAGTCAGGAACAATCCCACTGACTTCAACTGAATTACATCAAAGAAAGCAAGCACACACAGCCTTCTAAATGAAAGAGGCAGTATCAAGTTCTATAGCTTGCAGAAAGCTCTGCATGTCGTGAAAAGCTCACATGTGAGCTTTCATGTGCTATTCATTAAACCATAACTGCTGTCCTACTATAGGAGCAACACAAAAAGGGGATATAAGTCTTCCATACAAGTGCAAACTTACCTGTTTTTCTGAGGTACTGCTAAAGCTTACACTAACCCCCCTCACACACACCCATTAAAGGGATGAGGAGAAAAAGAAACTGAAAGAAAAAGAGATGCCTTGGTGACGTGAAGGGTAGAAATGAAAGGTATGATTCAGTATTAGCGGAAGGGTTGAAGGCCAGAAACTGCATAGATAAAACAGCCCATTTGGGTGAGACTTATGGTATCACTTCCATAATGGTTTCCTACTTTTCAAAGGAGCTTTGGGGAATGCAACCACTTAAGGCCTTTGATGTTTCTTCATTAGCTGAACCAACATTAGCACAGCCCTGAAAGCAATTGCACAAACTGGCTTCCACTCACAGAAGCACAAAACCTCTTTAGCTCTTCTGATAATTCTCAACTTCCTGAAGAATCTGCCGTGACTGCCTGGTTCCTACCTGCATCTCCTGTAGGACACATACATGACTGATCCTGTATGTGTCACCCAGAATGCTCATTCTCCTATCTCATGGAGAACATTTAAAGTAAGAGTGGAGAGGGGCAGAATTCTACAGTTCAGATCAGTTTAAAGTCAAACAAGGAATCAGCATGTTTCCAAAGACAGGGATAATGGTGAACAGTTAAATTTTGTAAGGGAAAACAAAGCTGCACAGATGAGCCTGCGCACACACCAAGCCTGTTCCACCTGAAGCTTCAAGTGTTTCAGCAGCAACTGGGAAGGAGTTGTCTCTTTCATCTGGTGAGTCACTAAACAGCTGCAAAGTTGCTTTTCTGGTAGTATATAAACACACTTTTTCTTTGGAGAGGTGTAATATGGGTTACAGGAGAGGGATTTTTAAAAATAAGTAGCATACTCCCCCCACTATGCTCTCCATGCATGGTGGGGATGATACATGGGATGTAGGCACTGTCAGGCTGGAATGACCAGTGCTTCCTCTGAGCTTGGATCTCACCCTCAGACAGTGGACTTGACAACGTAACAGATCATCTCCATTTTAAATATTATTTTCACACATTTTGTTCCATTCACTCATGGTGAGGCTGATGGTCTTAGGACAGTAGTGAGTTCACTAACATCCCTTCTGCACAACCAGAAACCCAAGGGGATGTTTAGGCAGACAAACAGCAACATTCACATCTAAGAGGACAGGCTATACCCTGCAAAAACGGTCTTATGTAGAAGTATAACATTAATCATGCACTAGAATCTATTTACAGCCTTGAAAATTAAGACTGTTCTTGATTATTTTTCTGGAGGAAGGAAGCCTATGATTTGCTAAAGTGATGGAACGTAGCAGCATTCCAGACAACTTTATTTACTATGGTATTTAATGTCCACATTCCTCAGTTTGGCACTTGAAAAATAAATGCCTTTCAACAGTCTACCTGTAGCACTTGGAATGCCATTGATTCAATGTTTTCCAGTCATCCATGATTATGTAAATGCAAAACAAAAACAGAATAAAAACACAACAGCAGCAAACACATCTAATAAGTATTGTTTCTCTATCAAATAGCTTCCATTAATGAGGATGATTCACAGCAAACATCACTGCCAGCCTACCCCCAGCAGTATTTAATCAAAGTGATGCTACAATTCTCAGGAATAACATGCAATAACCAAATGGTTTCCTGCATGAAATGCCAGCCCCAAGGCCACTGCTGTTGCTGTGAAGGTTGCAGCTGTGCCAGTGAAGACCAGAAATGCTCCCCCTGTCCCTCGCAACGCTCCAAAGCAATGGTGGCACCTTGTGAAGAAGGCAGAAGTCACACCTCCTCTCAAATCTGCCACCTTGCTGATTTGTAGCACAAAAAATTTGCCAACATCCCATGTTAAAATGGGTGATTTCAGTACATGGGTTTTTGAATATAATGTATTTCTTCAAAATACACAGAAGCATTTGTTCACTGAAAACTGCCAAGTATCACAGTGGCTTCAAGGACCAGAACCCAGAAACCACAAGAGAAACCTGAAGGCAGTTTGATAAACACTTTCCAGCATCAGAGGAGCGGATGTGCTCATCCTAGAGCAGGCAGGGTAATAAACATTGAAAATATAATCAACAACGATTCAACACATGAATGTAATGGCAGGAAAATGCAACTGTTGCTGGATCTGACTTGTACACACTGTGCTTCAGATTCCAAGTGCCTCCTGGGGCTAAGTTCCCTACATCTTTTGTCAACTGTTATTATCTATGTGAAAGCAGGTATGCTCATCTTCCTAATTAAATAACTAATTACCTTACTGTGGGCACTAACCAGGGCACCTAAGCACCACCACATACATTCACTCTCCCTGGGTTAGTAAGCCCACCCTTTGCCCAAAGCATACACTGCATTCTTCTGGCATTTTCCTTGCCGAACGTGCCGCTTTCCTGATCCAGTCCAAAGATAAGACTGGCAAAGTTGAGTGGGAAAAAGGGCTCCAAAGCTGCCAGTATCATCTGTGGAACAGGAACTGTCACAGCAGCGCCTTGCCTTCGTCCTTTGGTACCTCTAGGAATCTGGCTATCAGAATGCCTTTTGTGCCCAGTTTCTAACATCATAAAAGTCATATCTCCAACTCACTCTCCTGCATGACGTTACTGTTTTCTGAAAGTTTCCCAGATTCCTCAAGTCTTGGGAAAAAGTTCAAACAGGCTGAGATGGGTTTTAAATACACACATGCCTTGCAGCATGACGTATCTACAGCTGCATCCAAGATTTCCGTTTACTTTAATGGAAAGTGACTGTTCTAAACATGACTCCCCTCTCCCATCTCTACCTCTCGTGCTTGTACTTGGATCTCATTTCTTTCCCTCACTCTGCCCAGACATTCAGATCTCCTTCACTGACACCAGGCTTTACAGTGCTGACGCCTCTCACATCCTCAGTGTAAGTCTCCTCAGCTTTATTCACCAGTCAGGTGAATTATCAGCCCTGCTACTGCAACTACTTACATGCTCATAGACTGATGTCTTGTAAGGATCTAAGTGTTTGCAGAGTCAGGAACAAACCACTTTTGATTACAGTACTACAGAATTACTTGGGCCTGGCTTTAACTCAGCAAGGGTTCACTATTTTCTGTGCCCATTCACTGATGCTGACTCTAAGATGTGGCTCAAAAGCTTTAATTCAAGGTGATCAGAATAGACAATACCTTCAAGGCTTTGCTGGTGCCTTTTAAACTGTAGCCTGTCTGCATGTAAGCTCATGATAGTAACAAAAATGTCTTCTTTAAAAAAAAAAAAAGTAAAAATAGAACTGGCTGGAAACCAGAGACCACAAGAGCTGGCTTACAGGAAATTGCCCTCACCAGTTACTAGGTGGGAAACTTTTTCCCATGTATTACATGGATCATGCAGAGACAGGATGGTTTCACACACTCAAAAAAGCACGCTATCACAGGACAACCTAGCTTGCCCTCTTGTGTGGCTGGGGAGAAAGGGAACAGAGAGACTTTTCAGTCCATCCCCACAAGGCAGAACAGGTCCCAAAAGATGCTTTCTCCACAGCATGAGCAAGTTTCTGTTACTAAGTTCTAAAATAAAAACACTAAAATGTTTCAGTCAACATAAAGCATAAAAACAAAGTCAACAAAACAGTAGCAGAAACACCATGAAACAGAGGTGTAGGGCCCCTGACTTCAGTGGCTCTACTTCTGTGAAGGAACATTATTCATAGCAATAACATCTCATTTGTTCAGGTCTTCACATGCTGTTTTCTTGCAGATGTATTATACCTATTTTCCCTGTGCCACTCTAATTGAGCTTAATAGCAGATTACTTAACCAGGTCTACAGCTACAGGCAAAGCTTACCTATTGCCTTTTAATATGAAAATGCTACATTTCCTAACCTGCCAACGCAAGGGCTTTTGTCACAGAACGAGCAAATGTTTGCACAAATGTGGCTGCTGTTGCATGATGAGGCCTAAGCCATGAATGAGCAAACAGCTAAATCTCCTCCCAAACAGCTTCTGTGATGTGCAGTCATAATCACAATTTGGCTGTATCGTCTGGCTAGGACTTCAAGCAGCTTTCACTAGCTACTACTGCTCAGTGCTCTGCAGGCAATAAACCACAGGCTTCTCTCGAAAAAATGCCAAACTATTCACTGATGATTTGTTTTTGTTTATGAAACCAGTTCTCCTAAAAGAAATGCTACTAATGTACATGTAAGGACAGCAGGCTTGCTCCACAGCTCTGCAGCATGCTAAATGTATCATTAGCCCTATTTTTATGTTGCTTGAGGTCATCCGGGGAGTCAACAGCAGAGGGGGGCTTGGAGCCCAGCCCACCCAAAACCCACCCTCCCTTTCTATTGGCCACGGGAGCAAAATGCACAGAGCTCTCACCCTGTGCTCCGAATCACAGTGTTCAAAGCCAGTCGTGGTCACACACACGCTCATACACGCACAGCAAACTCTGGGTCAATCCCAGTACCACGCTAAGCACCTGCAGCGCTGCTAAACTACAGCAGTTCAGCTCCGGCCGTGGATGTGAAGGCCAAAACACTGATCACCAGAAAGGTCTGCTCGGAGGAAGAAGTTACACGAAACTGCAAATTTAAACGTGTAACACATAAAACGTCTGGTGTAGCAAGTGTAGATAAGTTGTCAGATTCCCTATCTGAATGCACAGGCCAGATGTTATCTTACAGTACTCACTCCCAGAGTTATGTAATGGTCAAAAATTACAGTAAATAGGTTTTAAAGCCACTGTTATGCCACTTTAGACCCTTCATAATACAATCATGTACCAACTGCTCCTATATTACTGTAAGAAGTACCTTGTTCCATATGTATTTTAAAAGAAAAACATTTCAAAGAAGTATCCCCCATAATATGTAGAACTGTGTTCTTCCCCAGTACTTGCCATGACATTGATATTGAAAGCTCAGGAAAAACACACAGGTCATTATCATGTTTGATCATGGAAACCTATCTTCCAGTAGCCAGCCAACAGAAGCGGATCTGGAAGTCACTTTTACTAAAAGACAAATTAAAGTTCAACATGATTAAGACACTGCCTCCCCCTTTATTCACCACCACCATGTAACACCTGAAACCAGCACTGTTCCCCTCATACATGAGGACATTCTCTTACAAAACGTGGGGCTGCATACGGTGCCTCTCTTTGCTCAAGAACCTTTAAAACAACTTTGCACCCTGCTCATCGAGAGCCAGGTCAGCGGCTCTTCCCAGAGCCTCGCAAAGCTCACATTTGCTAGACTCCCCCATAGCTAGGGAGACAAGCTTTCTTTACTCCTGTATCATCCACGGTTACAGAGACTAAAAAGTACTGCACACCTGACATTTTTCATAACTCTTTACATGCAAGCCACACTGAACTAACTTTATCACAACAAATTCCTCATGAATTCAAACAAGCACACAAGTCATTGTCAGGCCCATTCTCCCTGTCAAGGACAACACCAGAATATGTCACCCCTGGAATCACATCTCCATGGAGCTCTGGCATTGCCCCTATCCTGTCCTACAGCATGGCTCATTTACCTGGCTCTGAGCACTGACCTTATGGCTGGTTTTATTTCCTAGCTGCTGCACTCCCTGCAGCTTTACACTATCCCCAATCTAAACTCATCATGGTAAATAGTCACAACCTGTGCTCTGCACTCCAGCAAAATTTTCCTCTGCACTGCTTGATTTGGCATAATTTTACTAGATTTTTTTATTCCTGCCTGAGTAAGCTATTTCCACATCTCTGCATGACTTTTCTTTTTAAGTTCTTATCTCTACGAAATGTCTTTTCCACTCCACCTCCTTCAGCACCTAGGAAGCCTACAGACACCTCAACAGCTAACCAGTTACAGATCAGAACATCCCTGCTATTTACTAATTTGTTTCAAAGCAGAACAGTACGAAAATCTCTGCTCTGCTCCAAGGAGCAGAATAAAGGTCACGCCTTCTACTGTTTTCCCACTGATAATCCAAGCAATCTTTCCTTTTCAGTTTGTAATCAGCACTGAGAAATCCTGTGCTTTAAAAGCACAACCTGGCACAACACAGCACAGCCACAGTACACAAGACCAAGAGGAGACAAACAATCACAGGGGCTCTGTGAACACACAGGCACCATAAAACATGCAGGCTGGTCTCTGCAACACAGGATGCACACAGGGGCAAGTGCTGCACCCATCTCCCAACATCTCACCACTATACCCTAGCCCACAGGTGGAGAAGAGGGTTTGCAGCATCGCTGTTAATCCAGGGGAGATCAGAAAACATCTCCAGAGGAGGGCAACATTTAAACATGAGAATCAAACAGTTTTAAATCAAAAGTGGTGAATGTGACAACTCCCACGTAACAAGTCCACTGGCATATGTACTGGAGACACTTCAAAACTAGGCAGAATATTTGTGGAGGAAATCAATCAGAGCTGAAGAAAGTAGCCTTTCTAGAAATGCACTGACATTTTACAGGCTGCTTCTCAGGATTTCACAGCTAAAATATTGTCTTCAATCCTCCTGGAGAACAGAGCCAGAGCCATGCAGTCAGATCAGGTGCCAAGCCCTTTCATTAGCCCAGCATCACCTTTGCTTATCCCCTGCTCGAAGGGCTCTATTCTCAGACTCGTAAGGTAGATGACAAGACTCCTGAGATCTGCCACCCGTGCCAAAGTTGATATGAAAAACACACTGTGGGCTAACACCTCCTGAAAATCCCTTCGTTATGTCTGCACCTGCAACTGCAAAACTCAGACTTCCACCCGATTTCCCCACGTCTTTCGCTTCGACACACGCCACTGCTGCACTACCACCTGAATCTCAACCTCCAGCTGCTGTACAAAGCTACTTAGGAAGCTAAATACTGCTTCCTAATCAAGGCAGACAAGGTCTGATAGAGGCAGGGCAGTGTCTACTCTGCACCATTACAGAGAAGAAGGTACTGATCACTCCTTAACCTTACAGCAAGGGATCAGCTGCACTGACCTGGCTGTATGGCTGGGTCACCCTGCCCTCTCTGGTAGAAGGTTCACCAAAATGCCACCCCCTCTGCCTCCAAAGGGCTCTGTGCAACAGGGAAACACAGGATTTCCAGACAGGCCAGCAGTATTTCCAGACCTGTTAGGCTAAGCTTAGGCTTTCCTGCTCAAAGCCTCTAAACTGACATTTAAAACTGAAAAACACCCCACTTCTTTTAAGCTTTTTTAAAACTTCTGGACCGGCTCTCAGTCACTCCACTTAGTCTGCATGTCCTTCTCTTTTTTTTTTCTTCCCACTTGTAAGAGCAAGTTTTACCCACAAAGTCATGCACTGTAAAAATGCCCTGAAACCACAAGTCACAGGTGCCGTGCCCAGACACATGATTCATAACCACAATAAAGCTGTCTGAGGCTTGCCTGCTCTCTTCTGCATTGACACTAATTCTAAAGATTAAAAATGAGATGCAGATTACTTCTCCTGCAAATATACTCTGTAACCTTCAAGAGACCTGGGTAACCTTCAGCCTCAGCTTCGTTCCTTACCTGCCCACAGAGATTACATTTTGAAAAAGACTGCATCAACTACATCAATGCCTGTGATCAGTCCAATGAAAACTGCTCCCACAGAGGAGCAGTGCTCAAAGTTCATCTTCTCAACAAGGAATGCAGGACATGGACATTTGTTTTTATCCTCTTAATGGAGGGTTTTGCTCCAGTACAGCAGCCAAGAAAATGCAAAGCTGCTTCAGCTGAGGTGCAGCAGAACACATTTTCTTCACCTTTTTTCTTTCAAATGATTGTGGTTTCCCCAAAGAACATGGTGAAAGTAGTAATATTTTCCCATGGGCACAAATAGCCTACAGAATTTCTCTGAACTGCAAATTATTCTCATCTTTGTTAATCATGATCAGCGCTGTAACAACACACCAAACACTTAAAAATCAGCTCTAGTTTATGTTCTAAAATATCCTTTATGCAAAAGGTGCTTTCACATGTATTGCACTTGTGAAAACAGAATCACTTTTGTCTATTCACTGAGAGACCATAAAATCATCTAAAAGAAGGGAGGGGATTGCCCATGACAGAGACTAACAAACAAACCAAGTTCTTGTGCTACAGTACCTTTGTGAGACTTGCTTCTTCCATCTCACACAGTGACAGATGAACACTGAAAGCAATTTTACATCTTGTTCAGTCAGCACATGAGACACCTAATAAATCCCATGATGTAGCAAACACCCAGAAGGCTTCTTTCTATTTCTTTTGGTTGTATAATTACACGCCATACTTACCACACTCACGCTACTTTGCACTTTGCCCTTGAAGAAATAATAGGCAAACAATAAGAAAACAACACAAAAGAAACCAGGGGAAAACCCAATTGCTACATTTTCTGTAAACACAGGACATCTTTCAGGTGTCTGCCTGGCTTACACAGGACCTGGTGCTATTCTTTCCAGAATGGCTTGATTTAAGTAATTTGTTTTCTTAAATGGTTTAATTGCATAACACTGTGAGACACCTGACAGCAGGCAAAAAGCAGCCACAGCAGCAGGTGCTGCACTGATCTCAGGTGTCGGTGCTGACTGTCATCAGCAGAGATGCTGATCCCAAGGAATACTGCCCATGGCCTCCGATTCACTGTTTTCCCAGCCCATGGGATGGCAGCCTGGCCCTTCTGCTGCCCACAGAGCACTCCAGAGTGCCCGGGAAGACAAACCAAAGACGCCAGATCCTGCTGGCAAAGTGGCTAATGGAATCGGGAAGGCCAAACTTGACACAGGGAATTCACTAGTACTGTGGAAAGCAAGCAGAAATCACGGAGTCACAAAGCTTTGTGATGTCTTCCCAAACCTTAGCACTGAACCAACGCTGAGGCTCCTCAAAGCTGAGTCCTTGCACTATAGCTTGCTATAGCTAGCTATTGTTTTAAATTTGGCAGGCATTACACTCTCAGACAATTTGCCTGGCCTGACCAAAAGGAAAGAGAGCCCTCTACCATGTGCTGGCTATTCCTGCCAGGCTCCAAGCCAGCAGCCATGAGAAGAGCAGAAAGGTTTTCCTGTTGCTATGCTACAGATGTTGCTTCGTATCTTCGAAGTGAATTTCTGAGGTTCAAGAGCCTGGTTTTTGCTGGCTGTTATAAGTGTAGGTGGGTACAAGTCTGTTGNTGAAACTCGCCTTTGTATTTACCTGAAAAAAGCATCAGCTTTTCATCCAAACCAATTGTTTTCTACTTGATGGGTTGAGATCCATATTTTCTCCTTCTGAGCACATTATAACACATCTCAGATGTGCAGCCCTGCTCTAATTAGAAACAAAATGCAAGTTTATACAGATATCTCCCCATATTGTTATTGTTTGCACCAGGAAGCTATTTCTTAGTTGTTAGAGCAGGATAAGCTGCTAATTGAGACATACAGCAGAAACAGGCACTTTGATGGAAGAGACAACAAACCACTACATGGGCCTCAGGATACTGAAATCTAATCCCAGCTGGGCCACAGACTTGCCTATTGCCTGCAGATAATATTAGTGTCTCTAGATGTGCCTCACTTCCTCATGTGCACACTGGAGACACTAATGATCCCTTTGTACTTCAGGACTGGATGTCCAAGAAGGCTTCTCCTTCACTCTCTGGCTGCTCCATCTCTGGAACAAAACACCTTCACAAAAGAATAAGATGTAATTTTTGTGGCTCCTAAACTTGGCCCCCATGTCACAAGGTGGGCAAAGATGCAGGGCTGTACACTGCTGGGGAACAGGGGCTTCCCTCCACCCACAGTCTTGGATGAGTTCAGACTATCTGTGACTCCTGCATCTTTACATTCACCTCCCATCCCACCTCCATAGGAAGAATTTTTTTGCAGGCACTATCCCCTCACTGGTGTTTTTCCAAACCAGCCCCAGATCCAAAAGGCTTTCTCAAATGTAAATTTTCAACCACACAGAGCCTCACCCCCTACCTGGCTCCTATCCCCATTGCACGTATTCCCATTATCTTTTCAACAGGAAGATCATTATTTAGTTCAGCAGGTACTTCAAAGGAAAAAGAAAACTTAACAGAATCTTATGAAGTTCTGCATTTCAAATGCACCACTGTGATGGACTTTTGACTCAGATAGTTGGGAAGTGCAATCTGAGTGCGGCAGCTCAGCCAAGAGCACATGAATCAGTTGAACCCTTGCCTAAGATTCTGTGCCACAGCCAAGTCTCTCCTAGGATGGCACTTAAAAACTGAGGATTGAGGTTTTCACATCTTCAGCCACACAATTCCACTTGACTCGTATTCAGAACAAGCCTTTGGAAGCCTTCTCTTCGAGGGAGTCAACAGCTCCTCTGAGTTTTGTGCCATCTGCAAACTTGCTCAGTATCCCTTCCAGTCCTGCACCCAAGACATTGAAGATGTTGAGGAGGTCGCTCTCAGCCCTGCCTTGTCTGATTGGCTGCCAAGGGGTTCTGGGTCATGGGGCTTCTGGGCTGCCTGGGTGGTCCTGGACTCAGGAATCTCCCTGTACAGAGCGCTCCCACTCCCCGGACCTCCCCTCACTGACGGCTGCCTGAGCCTCGGTGACCAAGGCTTTGTGTAGGTCTCACACCAGTCTTAACAGCCCAGGAACTACAAACCCAACAACCTGACAAAGTTATTTCAGCTACACACAAATAACCAGAGAAGATGTAACAGAAGATGTATGATTTTTGTGTTCTGAAAAGTGTTAAGTGTTTCATTCATACAGTGAAATAACCAGATGATTACAACAGTAAAAACGAAAATCAGTTCCAAGCAAAACCAATGGGGTTTCATATGAAATTTTTAAAGTTAGTAACTCCTGTCTTTTTATACACTGCTCAGACCAATTAATTGAATGCTACAATCTACCTTTCAAAGCCTGAAAATCAAGAATTTGGTGAATAGCTTCCATCAATCCTATATGCTTCCAAGCTCTGAAGCAACACTAAAGGAGATACTGTAATGCCTTCAGATAATGAGGCATGTTTATGCCTGCAGCAGCTAAGAGCTGGAAGAATAATAACCAATTCTTCCTACGACTGTAATCTGTTTTCCCTTAGGATGTCATCCCTTCTCTCTTACAGACCTGTCCACATGGAAAATCTGACATTCCCTTTAGGCAGAGCTTCAGTGAGACACTTTATAGTGCCCTATCAGATGGTATTGCTTTAACCCCGGTTTCGTTGTTACTGGTAACAGTGGGAAGAAAGCTGTTAAGTGACTTTATGGAAGAAAGGAAAGACTTTGGTCCCATCAGCTGTTAAGTGGTAATGCATCCAGAAACCTCCAAGGACATAAGAAATGGAGATTAAAATCTACAAACAGGATATGAATTGGGACTGTAAGTAACAGGAAAGCTTCTGAGTGCTACACACTGAAATGCTTCGTCCCCACCAATAACACAAGATATTCAAGATGTAAAGGCACTGTAGCCACTATTTTCAAATGCTGTACATGAAGCAAATCTTGCAGATAAAGATAGTATCTCCTAAACCTGGGGGGGATAGACAGCAGAAACACACACCAAGAAAAGCTTTCAGGAATAGAAACTTTTATCCAGGTCTTCAACAGTCACCTGCAAAAACTTACCTATTTTTCCTGCTGTATCAGATAATCTCATAAAATATATTCTCTCTCTCCAAAGAGACTTGTCTTATTTAATATGAACTTTTCAGGCTAGAATTAAAGGGCATAACATCTCTTCTTTAGTGTTGTCTCAGAAGACATCACTGCTGCACATCACAAAGAAAGGGTCTGGCTCCTTCTCCCACAGAAGTCAAGAGCAAAAAACTCCTACTCGTTGCTGTGGAGAAGGATCTAATCAAAATTGTTATTATCCTATTGCCTTCCAGCCTTCTGGTACAGTATGCAGGAGGTCATAAAGAATATGTTTTTAACCCACTGAAGTACTAAAACACAGTTAAAAATAAAAAAGAGTATTTTAAGGGACTACTGGAGGGTATAGCAACTTATTCCACATAAATGAATGGCATCTCAGAACGTCTGAAGACTGAGCATTAAGTAAAAGCAGACACTCGCAGTTCTACAATATGTTGTTTCCTTTTCAAAAAAAAAGTTGTGTACCACCTGTTCCTTCCATTTGTCTTTTTTTGTTTCCCCCAAAGACACTGCTGGCAATAGAATTAGTCATTAAAAGGCATCCCACAAACACTTAGTGAGCTAAGTAACACTCAGGAGCTGCAGGTGTCAGTAAGGGCAGCTTCCTCACATACTCCCTCAATACAGACTTTGCTGGCCCTGTCTCTGCATTTCACATCTAGTATTTGGTAGAACATTAACTCAGAGACATTTGCTCAGAAAACCACTGCTTTTTTAACTCTGCATCTTTGTACACTATCTATAATCACAGAGAATGAAAAATAAAGTGGCCCTTAAAACAGCACCTATTTCTGTATATTCATAATCTCAGGCTTTGATTTATTTGAGCAAGTGGCATTTGGACATGTAGCCCAACTTCCAGGTGCACATGAGAGAAAACTAAATCAACACTCCAATTTTGCTGCTGTGCAGTTTTGGCATACTTGTGCTGACTTCAGCAGAGCCAGACCAATAAAACATGTGGTCCCTTAGACTTAAAAAGGGCTGGTCAGAGTCCCATGGGTGCCAGCTGGTTTGTCTGCACCTCTGGAGAAGATACTACAGCCACCAATGTCATTCAGCACCTCCTGCTTTACTTCCTCCCCAACACAGGGCTTAGGGCACACAGGCTCCCCTGGTCCCCACCCTATCCACCAGGAGGAAGAAGTCATGCCAGCACCCTTCCTCCTTTTCCACATAGGAACAGAGGGAGCATTGCACAGGCCTGCAAGGCACATTCTCTCTCTCCTCTTACAAGAGGAGAACTTGAAACAACAATACGAGGAGCACTTCTCATCAACTGGAGTGCAAGTGGGTTTTTTGGGGTAACCTCAAGTTGCTTATAACTTCAACATGAGCAGCCAAGGCTTAGTCTAAATAGCTTCTGCTCCACATGACACTCTCTCTGGTATTTAACAGCCCTTGGTATCAAACCAAGGACGTTGGATGTGATGTCAACAGGGGATCCGGTCTGGCTGTCTCTTTTACTTTAGCACCAAGAGAAGAATATCATACAGAACACCTGTTACAGAGAAATGAGTGGGCCTAAGGATAATAACCAGGCTGTTTGGCCATTTGGACAGTCCTCACTGCCCCATAGCACACATGGGATACTGCTCTCCTCGAGGAAGCTCTGCTCAGGGAGCTCTGTGCACTGTTGAATCCCTCTGCACTTGCTGATCCCATGGTGTGTACATGTGAGCAGCTCTGTGAAACAACTTGAGCCACATAATCTGACACTGGGAACCGGAGAACCAGTACACCCTGCTGGAATGATACTTGGATTTCTGCAAGAGATCAGGTGCCTTATTACAATTGTTTATTTTCTGTGCTGCAGCAGATCACTTTTACAAGAGAAACACCCCAAAAGAGCAGCCATTTTAAAGATGGAAGCATAAACGACTCCACAGTGTAAGTGGTGATCACAGTTCTTCTATCTTTTAACAATATAAATGAAAATGCTCAGCTAGTTCTATCTGTTTACAGGGCTTCTAAAAGCACCAGCTCACTCAGTCCTTCACTTGACAGAGAACAGAGGTGTCCAAAAACCAAAAGCTTTTTTTAGATTCAGTGGAAAGAAAGAGGTTCTTCAGAAAATGGCTCAACCACATGTGAGCCTCACAGCCCTCCGGAGATGCTCGTCTACAGTCTCTGCTCTCTGCAGAAGGAGAGCAGGGTGTGCACACTGCTTGCAAGCAGTCAAGACACACCAGGGCCTAGTGTTAAGTTAGGCAATGTAGGTCTTCGGGCTTTTGACAAAATTCTCTCCATTATTTTGTTCATAGCACATGGAAATTCAACACAAATCAGTACAGGTTTGGGAACCATTCCATAAACTCATGCTGTTCCACTGAAATATTCTGATACGATATAAAACTATCTTTTTGTTGCCTTTTTCCCCCAGATTCTCAGTAAAACACAACAGTTGTGCTTACATTTCATATTTTCTTTTGAGGATTTAGGTTGAATTGCCATGCAAGTGTGAAAAATAAGGTAATATTTAGGTTCAACACATGCCTGAGCTTGCAGAGATGAGCCTAAGACAAACAAACAGTCTCGCTTTCATTCCTTTGTGCAAGACACACAACTGCTGCGAGATGAGCAACAATGTGATTTGGGGCAGTCCAGAAAGTGATGCAACAGAGTGAGACCAATAAATGGGGGAAGAGCTTTTCTGTGGGTTCTGTACGAGGCTAAGAGAAGGTTATCAGGAAGACTATCAGGACAAAAAGGAGAGCTGAACATAACCTGACTGTGCCCTTAGATTCACGTGGAGAAGATGGATACAGAATAGAAGAACAAGAACTATTAAAATTCAGAAGTTGGAGATGTTTATTCAGCCTTGGTCTAGGACTGCTCCTGCAGCCTGTACTATAAGTCTGACCAGCTTTCTAAAATGAGACTTACACAACCATTACTTAATTGCAAGAAGGTATTCTGTTCTCCATTTATGGAAGAATACAACTCCTAGTGATAAACTGTGAGCAGCTCAAAGGCAGCTGAAAGTACCAATATTCTGGGTACTGAGACAATTGGATTACTACTTATTTCTAAGGGCAGACAGGACCTTACCTACCCCTTTCAGCCTGCAGCTCACAGCCTGCACTGAATTAATTTCCCAGTTACATGCATTGCTGTGATGAGCTCTTGGTAAAAACAGACATTCAACACCTGCCACCAAGACTATTTAAGCTCAGACTGGCACCAGTGAATTAAAATGCAGAATCAACTCTCCTCAACTTCCCTGTTGCTCTTGCAAAGAGCACCCACCAAACACCTTTGTCTACACTTTTAGCTCAGATCCTTAAATCACTCCTTCCCACTGAAGTTATTGCATTTGGCCTCATTAGAGCTTTGAAAGACCCGTCTCTTCCCGACCATTTAACTTTTTGCCTAATGAATCACATTCAGTGGCATGCACAGGCTGACAAGGAGCAGCTAAAAGAAGCACCTTGTACTCACTGAAACCAAAGCCAGACCTTTTCTCACTGGACAAGTATTAACACCACCAGCAGGGCCCCTGGCAGCTTCCATTCAAGAATGATGACAACTGGAGTCTTGCTGATAAATTTTCACACCTCGCCTGTTTCTCTCACTGCCTTCCACAAGTACACACGAGACAAGTCTTACATGGTTGTTGCAATTCTTTTTAACATCTTGAGAAATACAAGCACTACATCTGCACTGCAGCCTGACACAGTTATAACACAGCATTTCAGAGCTGGTGACAAAATGCTCTCTGAAATACTCAGCAGAGAAACTGCTGCTCACTCCTGCTGTGGACATGTACTGCAAAAAGACTCACATCTTCACACAAAGATAAAAAGAGCTGTGACCTCCAAGAAAGAAATGAGAGGCTGCAGTAAGAGCAGCAATGCTGTGGCCAAAAGAAACTGCCCCCCAGCACACAGATACAGGCAACACATGTCCCAGTTTTCACTCCATTCTCCACCCTATAAAAGAAGACGGACAAGAACCAACTACAGAAAAGAAAAAAAAACAAACCCCAGAACAAAGTATTACTTCATTGTGACTGTGCAGTCTCACCAGACAACCACCACTGGATAAAGCAGAAGTGTTCTTTACCAGCTCTTTTTGCATTGTTTTTCACTTGAACCGTTCAGATAACAAAAAACTGTCTGCACCCATTACACAAACCCTCCTCTGAACAGATAATACCAGGGTGTAAGTGGAAAATCTAGGGATCAGCATTTCTTTGCATCTGTGCTTGCACATTTACATATTCCATAAACAACTTCTATAAAACATTTCAATAAAAGAGAGCAACAAATCCTCCAAACAAGGTGAGCATGTGGTGACTGACAGACAAGTAATCAGCACATGTTGCAGAGAACATTCTTGGCAACCGTGAACCCTAAATTTGAAGTGTGAGAAGAAAAAAGTGCCACATTGTAGATTCAACTTGCAGTGCTTGTACTCAGCAGGAGCAGCTCTGGGAGAGCTCAGCTTGCAATGCCAATCGGATATTTCCCTACAGAAAACAAGATACCTGCACAAAAACATTGGCAAAAACCCCAACACATTTTTATTTTCACTGAAGTTATTCTCTTTGTTTAAAACACCATCAAAATGCATAACCCATGTACAAGCAGACATAGGAGGAGTCCTGTCAAACTATCTGGGTTTGTTTGAACAAGTCCCAGGGATTCATTAGGCAATTCATCCAAGTAAAGTCAAGATGCACAGCATTTCCAGGGCCTTGGCATGATTGATACAAGAACAATGAAAACAGAAGACCCACCTTGTGTTGTTGTTGTTGTAATGTTGTCAGTCACAGGATATCTTATTTCAGGTTTCCACAATCTGAAACAAAACAAAAGCTCTCAGTTAGTGGCAGCTATTAAAGTGAAAAGGCTTTCATTTTATTAAATTAATGAAAAGCCCATGAATTGCAACATGATTAACAAAATGCATTCCTTCTCTGTGTTCAGCAACATGCAAAGTTACAGCAAACTCTCAAGTGACCGGAATCTCTGCTGCTGTCACAGCTTACAGCCCATCCTATGCATCAGTCCATGTCTAACTGCAGAGCCCTGGGTCTCCAGAATGCCTGTTCTCATATCAAGTGGATATCCATGGAAAAGCTGATTGCACTGAAGCACAGGCTACACTGATGGTTTCTGTCAGGATCAGAGTTTCACAGAAACAATTAAACCCTTTCCTCTACAGAAAGATGATGATCTGCAGGCAGAAGACCTTTGATGTATCTAGATTCACTGGGAATAATTTACCAAAAATAACAAAATATGGTAACAGCAGCAACCAAAATTACAAGGAGTCAGCAAACACAAGGATAGTATGACAATTTACCAAAAGCTTCCTTGTTTGCAGGAATCCCACAGTTACACCACACAGTAAAAAATGATGTGCTAACAAGCTGCAGACCAGACTGATGGGACCTATAAACTGAAAGTCAGGTAATGGAGTATCATGTATCACAGAAAAGCTGCAACAGGGAAGCGATACCGAGTAGTCACAGAGGAGAATTCTCTGGTGCTACAGCTGTTTTACTGCAGGACCTAGGGCAAGTCCTTAACTACCTTGTGCTCCAATTACTAACCACACCTTACAATGAGTATAATATCATCCCAACAGCATAAATGAGGATTAATTACTGCTTTGCAAATCCTGGGAAAGGCCGGGAGAGGGAGAAGCACCTATTAAGTACAAACCGTTGGCATTTACAAATTGCACTGAATTGCCCAAGCAAGAGGGAGGACAGAAGTCTCTTCCCAGCTTGAAGCCAACAGCCAGCAAGTGGAGCATTTTCCAGTCTATCATCCTTAATCAGCATGAACCCACTCACAGAATTAATTTCTGCCAGAATGTCAGCGACAAAACTCGCAGCCCAACAAAGCTTTTGAAGATACTCATTGCTTGACAAGGGAAGGATGGAGAGAGGATAAATACTAGCAGGAATACTCTGTACTTTCAGTGAATTTTGCCACGTCTCACAGTACCCATGAGCATAGGGGCTGTCAGTGAAAGCAATGGGAGTCTTGTCTCTGATTTTATCCAACTTAGACATGAAGCATTTTATTTCACAGAAAGGCAGGGAAGGGCAGATTCAGTGTCTTGACAAAGTTAACAGGAAGCAGTAACTGAATCATGAGCAAAAAGCAAGGACCCCATCCCCACCTCCTGCTTTGAAGCATGGGGCAACTTTCTGAAAGCTGAAAACAAGACTTAAGTCCCTACTGCACACTGCTGTCATAACTGAGGATAAAGATGGAGGTGCAACCAGCAGAACTGCAGAAGTTAAGCTCAATTTATGTCTTCTTTCCTTCCAATACCAAAATGAGAAGTCAGTTCTTACAATACACTGGCCAGGCGTGGTCCCTATTACCTTTGGTTAATTCCATATGTCTGAGAAGGAAATCGGCTCTAAGCTGGTTAGACTTGCTAAATGAGATTTGTCTAAGGCCCCACCCCCAGCTGCAGAGTCATGCACCAAAGATTCATCATTCTTTAGGAAGATGCTACTTGTCCAGACACTCTTACTAATGTCAGCAAAATACAACCATCTAACAATTCATACATAATATTCCACTCCTGAGCAAAACCTCAATTTCCAAGGAGCTCCCAATCCCTATCCAAACCAAGAGACAAGTAGGGACGGTACCAGCAGGATTCCTTTTCTCAAGCTTCTGATGAGCAGATGATGGACACACACAACACGGGCACCTCCAGCAAGCAGAACTTCCAGCATCTTTATATCCTGGTCCACAATGTTTACTCTCTAGAGACTCCAGACTCATCCAACTATCTTCAATCATGCTAAAAGGGACATAGACTCGTTGCTAGTAAGATAAAATGTCCATGAAACCCCAACCAGACAGCTATTTGTTTTCCTGCTAGTTACGCTCAGTTAACTCTGCTTTAGGAACGGCAAGATTTTCCAAATCACAGCCCTGATTCATGCAGCCTGTGGTGAACACCCAGAACACATTTAGGAAAAGACTACTAATAAAGTACCATGCCAACTGTTTGACTCAGAGAAAATGAGATTAGAACTGCTACATGTTGGCATTTTGACTTCTGAATACTTGCTGGGTAATAAAACCAAGAGCTGTCTTTAAAGCCTATATTGAATAAAATTATCTACCCCTTTCCTGAAACTACAGCAGCATTTGCCAACGCTGTCAGTTTTTACGTGAAGTTAGTGTTCCTGCAAGGAGTGACACTGCAGCTCTGGTTTTTCACTAACTGCTTTCCAGTAACATCCAACAGGAAAATAAAGTTGCCTGGTATTTTCCATCTTTCAGCATACACCTGCCCCAAGAGATGGGCACGTGCTATGAAGACACCTGTGCCTATCCAGAATATTCACTGGCACAGCTGGGCACATCTTCCAACACCCTGGGTACAGTTCACTTCAGAAGATAGAGCTGGTTTGGCTAAAAGGGAGAAACTGTTTGGAAATCTGAAGGCAAGAGATGGATTGGGTAATGATGCTCATGAAATGACAACACCAACTATTCAAATATAGGGAACAAACAAGTACAGCAGATTAAGAGCAGTGAATCTCGAAGGAAAAAAAGATTTTACACAACGCCCCACAGGTCAGCAGGGCTTTGTGGGAGGCCAAAAGCTACAAGTGCTGGAGATGGAATAAAGTTTACAAACAAAAACTAATCTATGGCAAAACAAAGCTGGGACATGTCATATTATTAAAAACAACAACAAAAACAAACAAACAACCCAAACCAACCACACACTAAGGAATGAAACCACTGACACTGTGAACTCACAGGAGATGAGGGAAGTCCTAATGCACTGCCTAGAGGAAAGCAGAGAACCAACCACACAGGGAACTGGAGACCTGTCAGCCTAACTCAGATTCCCAAAACAAACTGTGAATTAATTATAAATATCCGAAAGACAGTTAGGAGACCCAAATCAGCAGATCTCCTTCTGTAAAGAACCAACCAAGTCGAACTGGTCTGATCTAGTTTCCTGTTATGGTATAGCAAATACTGGAAAAGGACAGTGCATACTTGTTACGCTCTCCAGGGGGTTGAATGAGTGCTCAGAGGGGTCAGCCTGAGGCTCACGTCTTTGCAATATTCTGTGTGACTAACCACAAGAAAGCACTGATCTGAGAGAGTTTACAAGTATTTCATTAGGTTCTAAGTCATCCAAAAATCAATGCCATGAAACTCACTGATTTAAATGCTGCTGAGCAGCTAATGCTGCTACAGAGGCAGCAAAAAGAAATATTTCCCCACAGAGCTTCATCCACCAGCATCTTAGTTGGGTCCCAACAGGCTGAGTCCAGGAACACACCTTTGCTGCAGTGCAAGCCTACATCCCTCTCTGCTGGGCTGACCCTTAGGTGGAGCAAGTCACACTCCACAGTAAAAGCCAAGTGAACAACTGGATATCCAGCTTCCACAGTCAGCTGTCCAGAGCTCTTCTGCCCGAGATATCAACCTCATCCTGTTAACTGTTGTCTGACACACAGACGTGCCTTAGCAAAGGAGATAATCCTCCAAAGTATAAAGCCAGCAGTTGTTCAACATGTCTGAAAGACTTGCAAAGGAGATTTAAGCTCATCTAACTAAATGAGGAACCTTCTGAATCTGCACATTAACCTTCACCGGACAGTCGAAAAGAAACAGGTACACAGGATGGAGATATCTCGGGGAACCTGCCTCCACAACCAAGGTCTGCATTTCACCTCCTGCAACATCTTCCAACCTTGTGTATCTCCTTTCTTTGACCTGCCCACTGCAGATAATGCATTCAGGATGTTGGCTGTTCACCTGCCTGCAGGGGACGAAGCTGAGCAGCAGGAGCTGCGATGTACTCTGGCTCTGAAGGGACACGAGGCTAACTCCCATTCTGAACTGATGTTCATATTGAAGCCTACGGGTACAGCAGCCTGCTCACACAGTCTGTGTGAAAGAAGAACAGAACAATCTTCCATTTCCTTAAAAATCCAGAAATTCCAAAGTGCACTTCATCTCTAATTGGCCTAAGATCTTTCCTCATCTGCTGTGATACTTTTGAAAGCCGCTCTTACCACGTGTAGTGAAATGGAAAGTTCAGTGAGTTCTAAAAATTCCAGAGCATTTTAGATTTAAGCCATACATAATTTCTCATGTGTAACAGAGCTAAGTGGCAGCCACGTAACAGGTCTGTGGGGCACGTTCCCTGCTCTACCAAAAAGGAGCAGATACACATTCAACACTGTTAATGGAAGCTGAGAGCCTAGTTTTCCAGGAGCACATACCCTTTTCAACCATCTTCATCTCCCAGTTTTGGAGACAGGAATTCACACTAGAAGTACCCTGTGCACTGTCAGTATTTTTGCAGCAATAGAACCTCAAGGTTTCTGTTTAGTTCTTGGACTGACCCTGTTACACATTTTTTTAATGCTTGAACACATTTTCAAAGGTGCAACTCAAAACACTGCAAGGGTACCAACACTGCAAGAAAATATGCAACAAAAAAACCTTGATGCTCTACCATTGCTCTTATTCAAGGAAATCCTTTATCCTCATGACAAGGTACTTCTGCTGGTACAAACCTGCAAATTCTGAATTGTTTTCCACTCACTCATAGCCAATGTCTTCCTCATAGCAATTTTGATTTCCATGATATTTATCCAGTATCTATACATTTGCAAGCAGAATTAAAACACACCCTTTTATTATCTGCTCTTACAAATTTTCAGTTTACTGGCATCAACACTGTTAAAAGTTAACATGGTTTCTGGAGTAAAAGTAACAAAGCTTTCTGGAGTAAAAGAATTGCCTGAAACTTTTTTCTTCTTCCATGAGATTTTGTACTCAAAAGCCTGACTCCTAGGTGGGACAGGTCAGCACAGCTCTACTAAAATGCCAGGAAATAACACTGATTCACAGGAGCTAAGGATCCATCTTGGACATGTGTCTCAGGAAACCACAATGTGAGTTATCCTCTTCTCTGATGAAAATATGCTGGAAAAGTATCTCTGCTTTCTTCTCCTCCTGGAGAATCTACACTACAATGTTCCCATTCTCTCCCTGAACAAGTCCTTGAGTGTTTCTCCTGTTACTCTCCCAACATCTGGTGCTGAACCCCCAAAGCAATTCAGAGCTTTACCACTTGACAGCCACATCACCACACGCAGCCCTGCCATTCACAGCTTTGCAAGAGGAAGTATTAAACCAAGGCTCCCTCTGTCCTACAGCTTCAACCTACTTTAATGGCCAAACACCTCCCAATGTTTGCCTTCCCAATTCTTGTACAACACAGCCAAGGATACTGGGCCAACTGAGGCACAGAGAAATTATGGTATTTACTGCAAGTTCCCAATAAAGTCTTTGGAAACATGTACACACCTCAGTTCCAGTGACATCCACCATACAGCCTCAGTTGATGCTAAGGGTACTTGTCAAACAAGGCTCACAGCTGCTACACAATTTTGACAAGTCCACAAGCAGCACTAGTTAGGGGCTAATAGTCTAAAAAACCCTCTTTAAATACCACCATAGGCAGCTTCTTTCAACAACCTGCAAATCAAAGACATAACCAAATGTGTCAATAATACAGAGGTGAGAAAAAACAGTAGCCAACTGACACTCCTTCTTAAAATCAAATTCAATTTAAGGCATTCAGATCAGAAATCAATGAGAGTTTTTCTGGAGTTTCTAAGTGTCCCACACATGAAGGATTACTTTGGGAAAGCTTATTTCTTAATTAGATAACGAATCAATTCAATTGGCTGTAACCTAAGCTTTAAACACTCAAGTGGGCTGATTTGATAAATATCAATCTTGAATAAAGTAAAAAGGTTCTGCCATTCTAAACAAGAAAAAGTTAAATAATTAATCCTTCAGTGCAGTTTGAACTCCAGCTTCCTCATGCAGAGGTTTTAATTATATGACCACAGTGTCATATAATGTCTTTCCTTGTATCTTTTGAAAAAAAAAAATATGCTGCTCCTCACCCTTAAAGAAATTAAAGCTACTCCAGGGAAGAAGGTGGTATCAGTAGGACAGCTCCCACAGGTGGAAGGAATGTAATAAAACAAGACCTGGGGATGAGCAGGGGAATGTGCAGGTGTGAGGAGGATGGCCTTAGAGCCAAAGTGGAACGTGCCAGAAAATTGTTTCCTTCCCAGCCTCTGCCCAGGCGTCCTACCCCCATCCCTGTGCCCAGACTGCTCACACAGGGTCAGAGCAGAGTGCTGATGACCCATGGTGACCCCGAGCAGCTGCCACTGGACACCTACAAGTAGGGTTACTTGGACACTAAAGGTTTTTTCCACCTCCAGAGTAACAGTGCAGCTCCATTTCACTGCAGGCTTCAGAAATATAAATTCCTAAACACGTGACACAGCAAGACAATTTAACAATGACTGACATGGAAAAGTCAGTATTTTCACAGCAGTCTTACACAGTTTGCAGAAAACAAAAAGAAAGAAGACATGCACTGAAAATATAGGAGAAGAGCAAAACCACTGAGTAGCAGTTCCCAAATGGAGCAACATCTGTACCATGCACTTAATGAGGCGGGAGTTCTGTGGAAACAAGTAATAATGTGATCCCATAATTAAAGACTGCTTTATAATATGTATGCAGAGGGCTGCCACAAAGACTGTGCAAACACCCTTTATTCCAGTATTTCCTGAACTGAGCCATTTGACTCGGCAACGTTGAAAGGTTCCTTTAACAGCTTTTCCAGGCTGTGATACATCATGTAGATGGAACTGAGGTCAAGTGCATTAAGAATCTGAGTAACATTCTGTGCTGCAACATGACAAAAGAGGCACTGTTTGAGCTGCAAGGGCTGACTAGCACTCAATCTATTTCTACAGCCACACCAGAAACACACGTGGAAGTGTACAGAACTTGGAATTCATTTTAAAAACTTTTAAAATTAACAGGGTGTTTAAATTCTGAATAAAATGTATAAATATGAAGTCTTTGGTGGACTCCTAGATCCTGTATGAACAAGAGTGGCATCCCAGAAACAGCCCATTAACAGCACTACCCACTCTAAAGGTTAATTGGGGAAGGCAAGGACACACAGCAGGGCTTTCTGTCTGCCTTACCAGGAGACCTCAGTCACAACTAACAATGGCAAACTCGTTCAAATCTGGCTTAGAAACCCCATTTTTTACAGATTTATTAACTTTTAATTAGTAGGCACAGTTTTAAATAATTCTTCCTTGGGAAGTGAGTGACATTATCTCTATTGTACTTGTATTTCAGCCAAGGAAGAATGCACTTTTTCCTTTATTAATAGGGCTGACACTGAGTAACATAATTAATGAGTAGCTTTGAATGTGATCTTTTAAAACCCTCTATTCAGGATTGGAGCACTGATTGTAATTATAGGTGCTGAGCAAAGAGCTTGTCTTGGTACATTTCAAAATGCTACATATATAATTCACTCCCAGCTTTTTTTTCAAGACAGAGATTTTGAGAGGTTCAAGGGGCTTTCAGAGTGAAGAGATCTGATTTAATAAGGACTGGTCACTCAAAGCAGATACTCAGGGAAGTGCTCCAGCCCAAAGTTGACCGATGGGGCAACTATTCCTATGAGCAAAAAGAAGAAACTGGGCACTGACATAGCAAGCTGGGATTCTTAAAAGTAGTCCTTCATCACTTCAGCAGCCCTGTTGACCTCAGTGGGTCTTACCACATAATCACCTGTAAAACCAAGTCGTACCGAGCACAGGGCTGAAGGGATCCCATGCAACACTTCCACTGACACTTTCTGGTTCTGCAATAATGTCTTTGACAGCCCGGGGGGGGGTTTGTCAAAAAATACATGGAAAGCACTCGGGAGCAAGCAAGTACAGCTGCAGCATGAAACAAATTAGAATACACTTGTCAAAACTCTAGGCCATGTGTTGGTTTGAGATAGAGAAGGTGTCTGTCAACGTTAACCTAACTACACAGGCAGAGGCCACTTGGAGTCATTACGCTCAGGATTCATAAAAGAGAGCAGAGGGTTTATGAAGGCTGCACAAGTTCTGGTCCTCAATATTTGGGTGTGCACGTATGTACATATGTGTGCAGAAATTACACAAACTTTTTTTTTAGGAGAGATAGGAAAGGAAAGCACATGGAAAAGGAGAGGTAGCCAGGACACGAACATCTAAAGAGCAAATATATTAAAAACTAAACATCTTATTCAATTATAGTAGGTTGTACAAGCATTTTCTGAGCACTGGCTCCTACAAGCACAAGACTGCTACTGAATCAGAATGACACCTTCCACTCCAAGATGAAACCAAGAGCACAACTGATTTGAGCCTTCATGCCATATCAATTTATACCTGCAAAGCACAGAGCCATGGTCCCACTTGTAAGGAGATTTCTTTTTTTTTTTAATCCCATCATAGTAACTTTGACACTGATTCCCCCTGCAGCGGCTGAAGAGCACACTAACTCAGGAAAATGCCCTGTGCTATCTGCCAAAGCCTGAATCAAGCTAATCAGCAGTGTGCCGATGCATGCTGATGTTGACACTTCAAGGATCACAAAATATTTAGTTCAACTGTTTAATCCTTTAATGCTGCTTCCCATCAATCACAGAGCTCACTGTAATTGCAGGTTTCAAAAAGCACCAATAAGATCATTAATAGAGCAATGCAGAGGACAGCACAACAAGAAAAGGACTTCAGATGCCAAATCCTTCCTATGCAGAGCCTAATGCCTGCAGACTCCTCGTGTGCATCAATGTCAAACCACAGGCAGAATTACCCACGTGTGGTTCACAAAGGTAAAAGCTGCAAGAGCACACTGCAAGCATAGATCATTTCCTAGGTGCAATACCAACCCCTGAATTTAGGTACAGGCACCTCGAATTGCAGAGGCTGAGTATGGAAACTCCCCTGCTGACCATCTGGTTGCTGGACATTTGAACCAGGGTCCCAGTTCTGGTGCTCACCTCTGGTAAACCTCTGTGTCCAGCAGCTCGTTCTGACTCTCCTGAAAGGAGCCCAGAACACACAGAAGTTGCAGGACACTTAACTCTGCAGTCTCACTGTCCCCTTCCACACTCGTAGCTTTTCTCCACTATCAGTGAGCACATAGTTTTCCAGAAAAGAATTTACCCTCTCTTACTGCTTAGTCCTAACATATCCAATTTTCAGTTTCTGTCTGTGTTATACCAGCTTTGTGTTTTAGGCTTTCCTCCCTTTCACCCCCCGCAATTTCCTGTGCAGCATTTTGCAATCCCTCAGCAATGCAGACAAATCAATTCCTACTATTGTCCCTCCATAGGTCACTTGAGTAACATTAGTGAGATGGTCACTGGCTGTGGGTAGCTGGACACCTTTGGCCAAGACAAATTGAGGCAGACACCCTCTAAGATACTCAGGAAAAAATCTTTAGGGAGTCAAATTATGTGAAAACTATATAGAGCAAGTAAATATATGTTCTTCTGCCCAAGTATAAGGATTTTTCCCACTTCTTCTCTTCATGGGTGAAAAGTGGGATCTCACTCAGACACACTGAACCCAGGAATACTGTAGGATATATAGGACACATCAGGAAGCTCATGGGTCATCAGGTAACCCCAATATGGGTGTTTACACTACTTAATGTCAGTGTTTAAAATGCGCTGTCTCAGTGCTCAAGTAACTATCATCATCCATTTCGACAAACTCCTGGGTAGCTGGACACCTCCCTCAAGTTTCCATTCTCAGAAGGTTCCTCTGCAGCTATTCCTGACTTCCCTCTTGTCTCCTTGCAATCTTTAAGTACCTTTCCCCTACAGCATTTCCCCACAGCAGTGTGATGGCGTAAGGCCAGCTACTGTCACCCTAATCGGTGCTTTTTCCCCTACTGCTTCCAGAAGTCTGAGGAAGATGAAAGCCAAGGGCTGCACCATCACCACTGAACAGACAACAACTCCAGGAATTCTGCTCTCTGCTTAGCACTGACATCTCAACTGTTCCACATTACAAAACACAAGATATAAAACACTCACAGTTCAATACAAAAATTACTTTCCCCATCAGCTGATTGCAAGAGTCCTGCCATCCATGGCCCTCGGGCAGACATGGGATGTGTGCACTAGAGGGGCAAAATGTCTGTGCTGAAGCCGAACAGATAACGGGGGCATAGCAATAATTATCTCACACAGAACCCTTCTGCACTTGACAACAGAAGAAAGAACATTCAACAGAGCAAATCACCACACAGTAATCAACAAAGAGCAATCAACTCAAATGCAGTCATGGCTACATACAAGGGTACACCTTCTAATATTCAGTGCCTTTAGAACGGAGTAGCAAGACTAATTGTATCCAAAATAGGACCTAGAACTGGATCTTAGAAACTCCATTCTTTGATCACCCATAATTCATCAAGCAAAATCTAGTTCTTTACACCATGCCATGGGCAGGGGGAGCAGGCCTGGCCCCTGGCCATGCCAGTGCCCCACTGGCACAGAAGACCACCCTGCACAAAGTATGGGGAAGGCAGTTCCCTCCTGCATCAACAGCCTCTGAAGGAAAATAAAAGTGAAAAGGTGTTTATGGCCTGGCTAATCCTATAATCAAATAAACTTTTAACAGCTCTCTGATGATGCATAATACTGGTGGAAGAATTATGCAGCTTTTGTGAAAAATTGTAAGTTAAATTTGCCTTTCTTCTGGGGTTTTGTGGATAATTCTGTTCTTCAGCTCACAAACAAAAGATTTCAATTTTTCTTCATAATATTTTTACAAAAGTTTAAAGCTCATCAAAGCAGCAATCTTCCAATTAAAAAAATGTGGTACTGATGACATTTAGTCATATTAAGGTATTTAGGACAACAAAAAAAGTCACTGGAACTCATTCTCTCATTGCAAATACCTCACCATGTGTTTCCAGAGCCTTTCCCATTTACTACAGTAGATGCTCCATACCAAGAAACCAGACTGACAAATCACCTGATATTGCAGGAAAGCAAATACTCACACTCACAAATTATGCTTTATAACAGCAAGAAGAGGAGCCCATGTGCAGTTTCCAGAAGACAGATTATATTCAACAGTAGACAACAACTAAGGAAGAATAACCAGAATAATGAGAATTACTCATTCAAACTGCATGTTACACAGGACAATAAAGTATTTTCATATCGTGGTCTGTTTGACAATAATATAACCTTCCATGTTCATTTCCAACAACATACAGTTAAAAAAGGGCATAATTCTGGTTATTACTGTACTAAAAACAATGTCTGTGCTGCCAAGTGTCCTTATGAAAAAGTGCACAATGTACTCCTTCCTCTGCAAAGTCCATGGGGAAAAAGGAAATCAAGTATCTCAGTACTCTCTTGCTGTAACCAAAAGGGTTAATTAATGGGGCTGCCTCAGCAGCTGTCATAAAAATACTTTCTTTTTTTAGGCTTACTGCATATTAACATATTTAAAACTTTTAAGCAAATAGAGGAGAATGAAATTTTTTTATAAATCTGATTTTATCCAGATACAAAACAACTACCATGGGAATACACTCTTCTTCAATTATGTCTTGCCTGTGCATTACAACAGGTAAAGTCCTGAGAAATGTATTCGATAAAACCAGCCAAAACCTATTTTGACTCAAGTCTCTTTACTTTTGGGGATGATTGTTTTGCTTCAATCAGACTGAGATTTTTGGATTTCAAACTGCTTGCAAACGATGTGCAAGTAGTTCAGTGGAAAGAAAGAAAGAAAAAGATGGCAAAAAAAAGTTTAAAAATAAGTAATTTCCTCTAAATAATGCTACTGAAAGCTCACCATCCTTTTCCATATTTGTTTGTATTATTCAAGCCATCCTTACTATGGCACATTAAATTGATTTCTTCAATAGTGCTATACTGTATCTTTTAATTAATATATTTATTCGTATTTATAAAATCCTGTTGCCATGGAAGGAAGAATTTATATTACCAGATAAATTTTAAAATACTGTTTTTGAAACTTGTCCATCAGACACAAATGTTTCAGATTCTTTTCTAAATTAGCTCCTATAACAACATGACAAACTCGGAAAACATTTCCAACCATTTCAGCGTTGAGCAGAGCAGATGTAGCAAAGAACATTATCTGCAGCTCTCCTTTACTCTGCTTTTTGCATGCAAAAGCCAAACATACTTAGAGTTCTCAGGATCTCTGCTTTCTATTTTATACACTGTCCCTGGCAATTATTATTCCTTAGATCTTGTGTTTTCCCAATGGAAATCCTCAATTTCTTTTATCAAACATATCACAGTTTTAACAGGAGATTCTATGTTCAAACCATTAAAGGAGCTTCCTTTGCAAATAGCAGCCTTCTGGGGAAAGGCATTTTATTCACTCCTTTTGTTGTTCTTCCTTTGTTGTTGATGCTACTTAATTCACCACAAACAGATGCCTGACAACTGCCTTGCCCTCTACCCGAAATGAATGTTTTGAAACTAGAAAAGATATCAGTACTTCGGTAGGGTTTTTTTCCCCACGAGAATTTTCAGTATATTGTACAATAGCAAACGTCACCAGCTTAAAGGAAAAAAAATCAGTCCAATGTTATAGTGGCTGAGATGGCCATAACTTCTCCTAAACTGCCTTTGCTATGGCACCTCTGTCAGGTCGGCAATAGGGGCAGACAGAGCAGGGCACTCCACCCAGACACACAGCAGGAAGAACTGGATATTCCTCCAGGCAATCACTGCAGAACTGGGAACCTGACCACAGGTTTCCTTTCTACTCTCAAATAGTAGTTCATATGAGGAAAGGTATCTCTTAGAAGTGCATGTATTTACCTTACATTTTACACATTTAAGTGCTACATCTTTTTGTTCTGTGCTTTTCTAAACCACACAGGGTTCTTGCCTCTAAGTATCACACACTACAATCTCAGTGGCTGGGACAGCTGGGATATCCTACTTAGTAGTCATTTCTTGATCCTTCCATCATTTTCCATCAGCACAGCCACTCTTAGCCATTCAGGCAGCCACAATATATTACAGCATTTTATTTCCACTTACTGCCAAATGATATTTCAGAAGTACACAATTAAAACATTTAAAAGGATAAAACAAACAGAGTTAGTGGCACAATGCCATACCACCATTCCACCTTGTCTCCTGAGTGTGAGAAGTGCATTCTCCACAGCACATGCCCTGCTTTTCACCTGCTTACACCTTCAAATGGCCGTCCCAGCATGTTACTTTTTATGAAGCTTGATTTCACTCAAGGTGTTATTTGAGTGAACACCTCAAAGTGTATCAGTACAAACTGTTTCAACTCTCAGTTTACAGGAATTACAGACACTGATGTTTGCCTGGGCCCCCTCCCCAGACCTGCAGCATACGCCTCCAAAACTCAAAGAGTTTTTTAAAAAAGCAAAGCAGTGCTACTGCAGCCCAATCTATGCTGGCACCTACATGACCTCGAAGGTAGGGTCTGAAACACAACCAAAGTAACTCCCCAACTTTCAGAGTCCTTATCACAGGTGTACCCAGATGCCTCACTTGACACCAAGTCACTTGTAGCAGAACAGGCTCCTGTGTGACACAATCCTAAGGCGGCTGCTCAGATCACAAGGCCCAGAAACACACTTGGCACTGCACCCCACAGCTCTGCAGCTGCAATAGTGCAGCATTGGTACATGGGCTAGTTCTGCACATTTCCATCAATATCCCCACTTCTGGGGGATCTTGGAATACATCAGGGATCCTTGCATCATACAATATGCCATTTCACTAGCTACAATCACCCAAATGGAGTTCATATACAAAACAAGGACTAGACTGAGGCTTTCCATGATCCAGGTGTAACTCAGTGTACCACTCCTGAGAGCAAAGCTCCAAGCCTTTGTTTTTACTCTTTCACAGAACTTCAGTGCATCAGAAATACAGTTCTCTCTTAAAGCACACAGACTGTTAAATAGCATTTGTCCTTGTTCAACTTAATTTGCAAAATCCCAAATCCAGTTTTACCACTGATTTTAAACACATCTGTCATCCAGTGGGCAACATCTGCTGCACATTGCTTCCACTGTACAGGAAGGGAGACTTCCTGTCACTGCTGCTGCCAGCTTTGGAACTGGGTTGCTTTTTGTTAGAAGGCCGCCTTGGCCAACACACACCCACGTGGTGTGTGCACAAGTAAAACTACTTGTGTCACAGTGCAAACCTAAGCCCAGCAACAACCCAGTCATGCACACAAATTTTCACTAGTCCTCCTTGCAAACCTGACTCTTCATCTAGCTCCCACTGCCACAAAAACAATGATAAGGGGATTAAAAGCACAGATGTCTCACTGCCTTCCTCTCCCCTATCTAACTATCAGGCTGACCTGATTTATTTAAAAAAAACCCAAAACACAACCAAATAAACCAAACTTGTTTGCCAGCATGTACTACCTCTGGTGATGTCCACAGTTTTAGGCCAGTCTTTAAACAGTTTCAGGCAAGCAATTTGAAGATCATGGAGAAGAACTAGATGCAATGTTTGAAGGGGAAAAGTCCTCTCCCATTCAAATGCAGATATAACAGAAACTGGTTGACACTAATATAAACTTAATTAGACCCTGTAATAGTTAGGTTAAAATGTCATAAACATCCTCTTTGGGTGTCCAGGGCTGTCTGGCATATTTAGGGTAATGTGCATCACTTATTACTCTCTGACCTCTCTTTTCAGGAGTGCCCAGCCACGTACTATGTTTCTCAGCCTGTGGAAATGCCAGGACATGTGGCTATTCAACAGAACCTAAGAACCAATGCTATGGAAAGAGGGGAGTGGAGCAGGAAGACACTACAGCAAAAAAAACCCAATAAACAGAAAAATCCAAAAAGGTGCAAAATTTCGATGCAGAAGGTAAATAACTACTGCAGGTCCTCTGGTAGGGAGTTATTTCAGTAGAAAGATGCAGCACAAGGATTGATTTGAGAGCACAGCTGGGTATGGTACAGTGTGGTGAGCAGCTGGTATGACATCATGCCTCATTACCCACCAGCACTAATGCAAACACCTCACACCTGATCCTCAGTCGCTTGGAGCAGAGCCCACAGTTCTGCCATTAACACAGGAGCTGCTGTAACACACTTCTGAAAAAGTACCATTAGCCAAAGTCAGACATTTCCAGCCCCTCTGAAAGCAACTGAGACATGAAAGCACTACAATTCTGCAGACAGGTATAAGATGCCCACCAGAAAGTCTCATTTACTTTGCTGAACCTCTGCTCTTAACTCACTTTGCACTGAGACATCTGTTCCCGCTGTCAAGTGTTTTGGAGATTCACTGCTTTTCCTCTGTCTTGAAATCACACCTGCACACACCTTGATGCAGTGTATTACATCTCAACAAAAGCATATTATTTTATGGGTACAAGGTCCAGCTTAGAGCTAAACCTTACCAGGGAACCACACAATAGCTCCCAATGACACATTATACCACTGCTGTTGAATTTTCCAGAACTGCAGTGGGACACTTGGAGTTCAGGTCTATCCACACTGCCTGCTGGGACAGGCTGTACTTCTTACACAAAAGGGAGCAACCATTTGAGCTTCCAGTGATGAGACTCCCTACCAAGAAGAAAATACAATAAAACATCGCTAAGTGACTCAGAAAGCTGAGCCCGAGTGAAAGGCAAAACCCTCACCAGGTTCTGAAAACAAACGTGAGTCTCTGTGTAGCAAAAGTATCTAAAGGGCTGGAGAGGATGGTCTAGTGTCTTACTATCCACTGAGTTAAATGAAAGACTGGAGGAGGACCACATTTCAGATCTTTCTGATCCCTCACTTCAAGTGACTGAAACTCTCTAAACGGTAAAATAGGTTGTTAAGCAGACAGAACATCTTTAACAAATCACTGGCATCATCTGGTCAGACAGTGAAACCTAAGAACCCCATCTGCCTGTATCAGACTTTTCAGCACAACTACTCATGTCTGCACACATGAACTGTGCAGTTGCTGCCAGGAACAATCTCATCTCCTGCACAGGGGCAAGTCAAGTCTAAGTCTGCAGAGAAGGCCCAGTAACAAGAAAGGGTACAAACCACAGGAAAAAATTCCTAACCTGCCAACAAGAATTAAATGACTCATCCAGTTGTCAAACCCCCTGGTCTATGGCGGGGGCAAATGCCCTTCACTGTCACCTGGCACACATAACCCTTTGCCAACAAGGGCAAAGCCCTGAAAGAGCTCTGTCTATAATACAGGTGAACACATCTGTCAACAATTACAGGTTGGACCAACCCATTTCATTTTCGATTCACCCACTCATCCCCACCAGTTTCCCAAGTCTTTTAATCTCCCTTCCCAAACTGCCACAGAAATGAAGAGGAACCAAGTATTAGCTGAGATGTCTCCCCACAAGTGCTGCTAATGGCTCTTTGACCACAAGCATTTCCAAAGGCTGAAATGCAAACACTTACTCTAAATAGAGAGCTGGATTTAATCTGTAAGAAAGATTTAAAAAAAAAAATAAAACACAAAGCTGGCTTTCCTTTACTGCCTAGAAGAGAGAGCACATCGGTAGCTCTCCAGCTGCTACTCCCCAGGCATCATAAACACACAGTCTCCTACTGGGGCTGCCTCTCCACTCGCTGCCAATCCTACTCATAGGAATTTGTTGAACCAAGCTAAGTTAGCAGAGTTACTACTACACAGTAACTCAGTTCATCCAGTTGGGAGAGGGAGCCTGCACAGAGGTGGCTCAGCCAGGGCTGGGCAGCAGTGGCTGAAGTATTAACCTCTGTCACAAGCACGTGTGCTCCGAAAAGAGGACAAGCACAAAAATATTATTCTGGAAGGTACCACAGCATACTCTACCTGCACCACTCTTCCCCAGGCCTCACTCTGCTGCTCCACCCAACCCTCATGCAAATGGCCCATATGAAATTCCAGGATGGTGCAATCCAGCTGCTGACAGACAGAAATCCAGGTCACACTGTTCACACAGCTGGCCCTTCCAGTGGCACTGTCAGCAAAGATGCCAAGGACTGAATGGTCACACACCTCAAATGGAAGGTGCTCACCCTGCAGTAACTGATTCAGTTATTGACAGAAAAATATGGGTGTATGAATTCATTAAATGTTATTTCTCCATCTCTGAGGCTTGATGAATAACAAAAACTATGATTCACAAATGACTTATCATAAAACCAGCAAAATGAACACTAAGATCTGTTATTTACAAAGGATTGTTTCAGCAACTCCACGCTGAAGTGCCAGTCTGGAGCCTCCAGGTCCGCCTCTGCACAGGGCAGTATCTCAAGCTGCATGCTTGCTATTCCTGTTTCTCTGTGCTTCCAGGACTATTCCACCCAGTTTCCAGCAGAGTGCAAAAATTTATTTTCAAATCAGAAACACATAAATTAACTCTTCATATTAAAGTCATATTTGCTCTCCCTTCAGTAAACTGCACTCCGCACACCAGACACTGTTGCTGGTTTACCAAAAAAAAAAAAGCGGAGAGAGAATTATTGCAAAGCAGACTGGACTGACTTCCTGGAGATCACTTGGGTTTTGTGCAAGGCACCATTTCTCCTCAGGACACAGGGAGAAGGGGGACCAGAGAGAAAATCCATATGCAGAGCCACAGTGGCGGCACAGCTTCCCAGAGCAAAGAGCCCCAGTGTTGCTGGTTTACCACTCTCCAGAGCGCACTGCAGGATCGGGATCTGTATCCAGAAATCTGCAGCCACATGGCACTGTCACAGCACACCTGTGTGACGAAGCAGCCAGCTTTTGTAAAAGCCATGACATGCAGGGACACAACCCTAAATGTGCCCGTGTCTCCAGAGGGGCAGATGGGTGCATGCCAGGGTTTACCAACACTGCCCGGGCCCCTCACTTCCTGCACACAGACAGGATTTGGAGACACAGGGGTTGTTGGCAACTACAGGGAGGTTAAGCACACTTTTAAAAACACCCAGGCACTTTAAATAGTAAGATTTCAGGTGGAAACAGCAAATCTCTCATCTCAGAAATCCAACCCCAGATGACAGAACAATAGGAATTTTTTTTTTAATCTGATATAACCAAATTTATTTCTGTTATGATATGGTTAAAGAAATCTATTCAGGACAATACATCTGAAGCCAACGTCCAATAAGAATTTTTTTTTAATTGCCAAGTTATTATTAACCTCAAATCCCTAAAGATACTGGAAGTCCCTATAATGGAAACACAGCCTTAACTACAGAAAAATAATATTCTGATATCTGAGCACACTTAGTTCATTTCTTTGGTTGACATTAGACAATAAAGTAGGTATAATTACTGATTTCCTAAAGGTGTATATTGGTCTTTGTCAGAAAAATACTTGTTCCCAAGCACAAAACAAAAATCTCCTGTGACAGGTGGTCCTCACCACTACAGCCACCTGATCCAGGACACAAGCCAGGGCTTTTCTATTTTTAGACATTAAATCAATTTCTATTAAACAGAATTCCTTTCTTTTTGAGCAACAAAATCTACTGCTATAGATGCTTACTTTCACAGTGACAGCAGAGATGAGAAATGCAAGAGAAAAAAGAAAAGAACTAAATGCAAACTGATTAGATAATGTGAGCACAATGCAAATGCTCTGGAGATAAAGCGAATAAGCATGATGAAAATGTAAACTGAGTGGCAAGTTCACGTGTTCTCTTCCTCTCTATTGAAATACAAACTTAACTATGACCACTAAAGCTTTTTTCTTCATTCCATCTCATGAGCTGAAATATTGACACACTTTTTGAGGAGAAACACGGTCCTTGCACTCAAGACCTAAAGACCTTTATCTTCTTCGGTCTTACACGGCAAGGAGGGAATTAAGCCATCAACATCAATGGTGCCTCCCATCAAGCTCCTGGGACATCTCAGAGCAGACAGGGTCCTCAGCCAGGTGGGAATTCACTGCATTTCACTCAGATTCTTTTGAAAATGTCAACCTTACAAGTGTTTGCAAGCACATCAACTCACAGAAGAACCAAACACTTGCACTTATTTTCTTTGAGCACCGAGATTTTTCAGACTACCAGGAAGCATCCCATGCTCAAATGCTGTTCTACAATCCAAACTATACAAACTGTAGTTGACACCACAAATCCAAGGGAGTGGGAGTCATATCACCGTATTACAAAAAAAGTAGACATTTTTGTTTTCAAAGAAATGTAACATTTACAAAAATACCTCTTGCTGCATTAATTACAGCTTGAAGAACAAACCCCATTATCTACAAGGCACCATGTCAGAAGTTATTCTGATCCATGAGCATTTTTGTGTCATGCTAAATCATCATTTGCCAGGATTCCTGGAATAGAATTTGTAGCTAGTATTTTTTTAGGGTTTTTTTCCTCCGTAGAGAGTGCAGAGGAGTTTTGGACCCATCTGCCCCTGACAGGTTCAATGTAAAGCCCTTATGTGTCAGTACATCATAGAGAGCTAACAAAGAAACGCACAAAAGGAGCCTCCTACTCTTGCAAGGAAACTGGGAGTCCCAGCTGGACCTCAGTTCCAATTAGCCGCTCCATGAACTTTTCTCACTAGAGAATGTTTTTTGAAAAAATAAATACATGCTCTGATTAAGTAAATTGCGAGGAGTTGATTTGCAATTCCACAACCCCCAAGAGACTCCAAGACCAATCTCTCTGGTGTTTCATCTACAGTAATTTAATAGTTTACATTGTAAGACCTCTGGCCTACGATGAAAACACCAGGACAAATCTTGAGTACATTATTCACCCTGGTGGCCCCGGTTCAAAGGCACTACTGGGCCAATTAAAGCAAACAAGATTGAGCAGCCCGCTACCTGCCCAAATGATTAGTACAGCAAGCTGTTTTCCCTGCTGGGATCAACAGCTTCCACCTGCAAGCACCTTCAGGACAGGCTTGCAAAGAGGCAAAACCAAGTGTGTTCCCCCATTCACATTCCAATTCACTGAAGTCACTACACAATTTAAGTCCCTGCACTCACAGAGACATGCACTATAAGGTAAGGCTCCCAGAGTCACATATCCAGAGCTTCTGAGCTATTCTAAACACTGTGTTCCCTGCTCCCTGGGGCTAGATTTTTTGTTTGCTTCCCACATCCCCTTCACTCTGCCTGCCAGGAACTGAGTTGGTCATTATTAGTCCAAGTACTGTTGCCCCTGCCCTGCAGCATCTCAGCCCTGTGGAACAGCAAAGCACTCTTTTAATGTAAAGTGCACTTGATAACAAGATTAATAAAAACTACAAAGGATCTTTAGAGGGCCATCTTGTATTGGCATAGCAAGAGCACAAGTTCTCAACAATGGATAAAATGAGAGCCACTAAACACTGCTAAGAGTCCAGGCAGTTCTAAGCCTCTTCTGCTACGAATCAAACTGGACAGTCTCTAGGAGAGTCTCCATTTCCAGGCCACACTGCACAGTGCCAAACATTCAACAAGGGACTGTCCATGCTCTATTAAACAATGCAAAATAACCTAAACACTATCCACACGACTATCAGAACACATTTTCTAAACACAGCATCTCTTGATGTAAAGCATCTTCTTTAGATTTGTTTACACAAGCAAAACATTATATCGAGCTGGTCAATATGTTGTTGTAAAGCAAATGATTTGTGTACACTGGTGACAAGCCTTCCTCACCACAGAGGGTGTAAATATAAGCGTGAAAAGTAATTTGCCTCCAATCACTATGAAAAATAAAGGTTGATCAAAGACTTTATTATAACTTCAACAAAGACTAAGACAACTTTTGCGATGTATTTCTATGGAAAATTATGGATGTTTGTGCTAATTTTCAGGTTTTTCACCTAAATATCATCAACTATAAGGCAAAAAATACTTAGTTTACAGGTGAAACGATGCAACTTCAGTGCTTTGATGCAGAACACCTGAACACTCTTCTCAAGAGTAACTGAGTATGAGTAATTCTGCTGGAAATTCTGCGGAAGTGATGAATGACTTGTCAAGTTCTCCAACTGGTTTTCTATGCATATGCTCCAGTTGATAAAATGCAACTTACATAACTAGCACAAGACAATTGAGCAATGAAGACAGCACAGGAAATGCCATTTGTGTTGTTGGCCAAAATGCTCATGTGGCATTAACATTCTCAGAGAATCATCATGAGAAGTTTGTTCCTCTTCAGTTCCTTGAGAACAGAAGCACAAGTGTTTATAAGAAGCAAGAACACCACCTTTTTTCTCCACCCACATGGACTTGGCAGCATGTCCCAGTATTTTGTGAAGTCAGCTTGGAAAAACCTGCATTGCATTGCTTCAGGGCCTCTGAGAAAACAAAAACAATTAAACTACACACTGATTTAAGACCTGCCCTTTTCTCCTCTGTGTGCCCTCCTCTCAAAGAGAGACTTGTTTGTTCCCCTAATAAGCCTGGCCCCAGTTCAGTTGCTGATTGGAGCTGGCTCATGGGATGAATGTTTATGATATGAACTGATGAACATTTATGAGATGGGACATCTACAGGGTTACCTGGGCAGTGCAGCTGGGAACAGTGTTAGCGCTTCAAGTACCTGCACTCAAAGTAATACTCTTGAGCTCAAAACCACAAAAGAAATTACAAAATCAACCAGAGACCTCTGCAGGACAGAGGGACTGTGAAGTGCTGCTTCTCCTAAAAGGCAGCACTCCCCTGCCTGCCCTGCCCACACCAGTTCAGGAGGCAAGGCAGAGGAGGTGGCTGTCATTTCCATAAGCACTCACAGGTGACTGCCAGTCCAATGCAGCACAGAAGTCCCAGACCAGGGAATGCAGACAAAACACTCAGTTCAAGCACACCTTTCCTCTCTGGATCCCTTGGCATCAACATAGTTCTCCCTATATATTTAGGAGCATCCCTCAAGCTTAGTGCACAATTAAGGCCATCCAAATCCACAGGAGCAGACTGAAGCCTGCCTGTTTGTTAATGCACCTACAGTTCTGAAATTTATACCCACACATTCTCTCCTAACATAGGCTGTTCTGAGCAAAGGCTTGACAGCTGTAAGGACAGTCCACAGCAGGGTGTGCACTGTTGGAAGGGCAGGAAAGGGAACAATTACACAGGTAAGAACATAATCACAGTTTAGCTGCTAATCCTGCAATATAGCCAATGAGTGCAGACTCCTCGTTATCCTTAATGAAGAGGAGTCACCTCACATGCAGGCACTGATACCATAGATTTTTTGCTAAAGGACCAGGGCCCAAATCACAACTGAAAAAAAACACCTAAAACCAGATTTTAACTGGAAAATGATAAAATTAAACTGCAACACAGTAACTAAAAATTACCCAGTGGCCAACAAGTAGTAATTCAGGCACAGATTTCACTTATACCAAAACAGTAAATCCTATTTGGTGGTGTTTAAGCAAGTGATATTCCATTGACACATCAAGATTTATAAAGTCTGTTAGCTGTTTTACTGGAAAATAACTCTCCTAGTAAGATTTCCAGAGATTACAGTCTGGGCTAAATTGTTGTACTAGCAAGTCCATAGAATACCACATAAAGAGTTACCTTTGAAACGCTGCCGTTTCTGATCCAGCACAAACCAATCTCTCTCTCCCTGCTACTTCTGTGAGTACATATGAATGTTCACCTCTGTGCATGCATCTTCACATAATTACATTTTTAGATCAATCTGCCTGCTTGTGTTCATGGCCCAAATGGATAGAAAACGTCCCTCCTCTATCCCAAAGTCACCATACAAGTTACATGCAATAATTTACAAGCAACCCTGAAGGATCTGTAGTCCCTCCCTTTAAAAGATGTAGAGCTGACAGGCCACTGATTGTGTTACACACTGCCCTTGGTCCCCAAGGAATCCCTTCATAAATCCCCCTATCTGCAATTAAGCCATGATCTTTAACAAGCTCTCTGTGCTGCTCACTTTTAGGACAGTCTAGAAAATTATGGCAAACCACGAATCATCTCATCTGAGTTACTGCAGTCCTTCCCCCAAGCTTCGCAGAGAATTAACAAAAGCTACAGGCTTGTTATAAAATGGGTGCTGTATGAACTTTCCCAACTGAAAATAAAACATCCTTTAATTCTTCTGAGGATTCCAGGTGAAGAATGTCTCAGTAGGAGTCAAAGATTGTATTAGTAATGATTCCAGGTATCCCACAAAATTCAGTCTGCCTTTGGAAACTCTTTCAACTCTTTCAATTAGCATTAGAAGATGGTCCTTTCCACTGGTTCCAAACAGGCTCTAGATGGTACATCATTATTTTTCTACCCTTTATTTCTGATCTCCTATTGAATTCACACTGAAATTGCAGACTGATCCAGTGCCTCAGTGATGTCCTCCACGACAGCTCCCTTCCTTGAGGTCTGTAAAGCTGGCAGTCAGGAAGCTGAGACTCACAACTGGAGCTGCCATCAGCCTCTTGACAACCAGTTTAAAAGTGCAGTGGGAAACAGAGGACAGAACATTCCCCTCTGCAGAGCAATAAACAAAACCTATTTCTTCCCTTTAAGGTCCTCACAATTACAATTCATAAAACTAAGCAACTGAGGGAAGAGGAATCAGGAGCATATGTATCCATATGCACTGTAGAAATCACCTCAGCCTGGCAAGTAGGGCAAAGCAGGAAATGAATAAGATTATTTAATAGCTCTTTTCTTGTCAGTTGATTATAAAGGTTGTTTCAATATGAATGTTGATATTTCAACACACATGTACAGTTTACTCTGTAGTTCCTTACATTTTAGAATTTTGCACTGAACTGACAGAGATTACACATACTTTATTACACACCATGTTTGACAGACCATCCAAAGATATTCTTTACCATTTATTTCCTTGGTCCAGTACTACATTATTCTTACTGTGTAAGGCATTACTGTCACAGGAAAAACTTCCTATTAACAGTTCTTCTGTATCTGCAGGAGCTATTGCTCTGGTATGTGAATGTGGGATGCAGAAGGCCTTATTCATGTGCATCAGTTACAAAACTGAATGGAGTAGCACTGACTGGAGGTAAAACACCTTTCACTTGCAAACTGTCCCAGTGACAGTTCTCGTGTGTTGGCAATAATGTCCCTGCTGTTGACACAATTTCTGTTTAACACAGTCCAAGTATTAGACTCCAGTAGTATTTGTACAAGTTCCACTCAGTTCAGTGCAGTTATAGATGTGCACACATAGGTACCCACATGCATCAAAATTTTTTAAGAGTCAGGATGTACAATGGAAAGTTTACTGAAAATTAATACAAGGCACCAAAGTTGATCAGTATGAAAAAGCCCTGGGGAACTTCACAGCAACGCAAATGAGTTCTGTAAGAAAATTTAACATCCCTAGCACTTTGGGGTGAGGGGAGAAGAAATCTTACTGAAGAATTTCTGGTAAGTAACAGATGGCTTTATGAAACAGGGAAAACTGTCTAGTACAGGACTTGGTTTAAAACTATCATAGAAATGTAGTAATTCTCTACAAAATTCTGTCAGATTCAGGATTGAGCGCTTGTTGAAAGTCATCTTGATTTCAGTCTCTTCCCCAAATGCAAAAAAAAAAACTTAAAACCCTGAGTCATAGCTCAAGATTCACAAATGCAGGATTTAAAGGAGACCATTATATGACTCCAGGAGACTGAAAAGTATCAAAGCTATTTGCTTAGAGTAAGTGACAGCATTAGCCCAGCCAGGCATTTTCAGTATCTCAAATGACATTTTATACAGATGCTCTTTTCCATCTAACTAACAGCATGGTTTCACCAGTTGTCACCATAAAAAAAAAATCTAAATGGCAAAACCAAAATTGAACTGCAGCTTTTTCAGTATGGAAAAAGGAAAACAAACATCTGCTTTGCTTTCTGCTTCACTGGTTAATGTGTTAAGCTAGACAATGTGAAAAAATGCTACTTTATAGCACTGCTATAATATTATTCATGTCTCTAAGTCATCAAAACTAAACCTAAGTGTCCAGGACCATGACTGAATCACACATAACACCCTCTCACAATACTGTTAAAAAAGCTAGGCTGAAAACCTTTGTCTGGTTTGGAACTCTAGGCTGGCCTTAGCCATAAAACTCAAGACCATTTAAGATCTCTTTAGATGGTGAATGTCTATATCACACTTACCCCAATAAGGTAAAACACTTCACTGTATTCCCCAGGAGAAGTAATTTTATAAAAAATAATTACTACTATGAAGCGGGTATAAATTTAGAGTCCTGAAACTATTCTGTCATTAACATTCCCTACATCACACAAGTCTTCCCTGACAAAAAATAACAAATTAAAAAGAGAAAGAAGCTAAACGTCTACCAAGCAACTATGCCAAAGTTGTCAGGCACACACAGAGCTCTAAGCACCTTTATACAGACATACAACATTCTCAACAGCTGATTTACTATGAAAGCAGGTGCCAAAACCCCAACACAGAAGAAAACAAACAACACAACCACCCAGTTCCCAGCCTCCTTCCCCACGCCCATTCCAACCAAAACTCAGCTCAAATTCTCCCTACTCCTTCATACATGCTCAGGCCTCCACCAGGTTCCATGCAGTGTTAGAATTAACTCCAGCTCCATGACAAAAATGAGGTTATTGTGCCTGGGTTACCACTTCAAATGTTTCTGTAAAATAGGCTTCTTTCAAGGACTAACCCAAGCCCACCAAAGTAAAGACTGGTAGCAAAGGCAAGCCACCTTGCAAGCCAATTCAGAGGGGTTCAGCACTTTGCCAGGCCCATGACAGCCCCTCCAAGACAAGAAACCAGTTCTCCATCCCAACTCTGCAAAATGCCACACACAACACAGCAGGATCTGTATCAGCACCTTTTGCTCATTTTAGTACCAATGTGTTACTGGAGCAGTCACTGCACATTTAGAAGCACAAATCCTCATCAGGTTTACACACCATAGCAGCAGGACCGGTGGCGGGGGGGAATCTCATGCTCTGTTTTTTGTTCCAGCTTTGCCAAGCTGGAGAGCACCAACACAGCCTGCAATTGCTAATCATTTCCTCCCTCATTCACTGCTCAAACACTGCAATGAAAAAAAACGCACACTCCCAGAAACTGAAAGTGCCTGCACCAGACACTGTCTAAAGGAAGTACCCTAATTATGCCTATTTTAGGATTTACGTTTTAATTTCAGCTTCAAGCTGGGCTCTTCTCAGGGGAAAACCAGGAGTAGCACAGTAAATCCTTCAGGCACATTCCCCCTGCTTTTCTTTCCAAGTTGCTGCTGTGGGGTTTTACACCGGTTGAAGACACCACCAACACATGGCAAAAGGATATTACAGCCTCTCTGGGTAACAAACTGTTCCATGTACTGCCTAACCTGAGGCAGTAGCTTTCAAGAACAGAGAAGATTTATTTTTCCTCTCAGGGGGATAAAATAAGAAATACCATATCGTCTTTCAGATTCAGAGAGACTAGAAAATGAAAAGACTGACTGAACAACTTGCTCCACCCTTTCAAGACAGAGTTGTTCCACATTCATGTGGCTGCCCCATATCATGTTGGGTATCATTGGCTTGTCTTTAATAACAAAGACTTCCATTGCATAATGCAAGTTCGCTTGTCTTTGACAAGGATCTCAGCTGCAGAACCAACCCCCCTAAGTTTAGTAGCCTTAAAAACTTCAGTGATATCTACAACAAGTTTTTTTAGGTAGATTCTTCAGAACTTACTCCATGTAATTCACAAAAGGCTTTGATATCAACACTGCGAAGTAATTAAAGTGATGTTTCAATGATAAGTGTTTTCAAGTTGTGCTTATGAACATTTTATTACGAAAGTGACAGGAGATATACTCTCTGCAATGAAGCTGCTCAAAGAATATAGAGGATAAAAGCCAGCAATGATCTTATTATTCCATCGAGGTCACCAGAACAAGAGTAATGAACAACCTCTCATAGGTTCCCGTGGATGCTCCAAAGTGTAAGGAAGGCAATCCAAGTTTACACAGCCACTCAACTAGCAAAGTGTCTTCTTTGTTTGCTATTCCCACAGTGTACCTCGAGACCTGTCAGAGCAGGGTGGTGAGCAGGTCAGCACTGCACAACGGTATCAATCAGTCCTGGATTCAGCAAGAGCTGGGAGATCGGAGCCACTGATTCACAGGACAACTCCCTGAAGAAGAGGGATGTCCCAGTGCAGCAGTGAGACAGCCAAAGCCTCCCCAGGTGCTCAGCAGTGCCTCCCAGCCACCGGAGTACACTGCTAAGTACCAGGGATGTAGGAGGCAGAGCAGCTTCCCCTTGCTCACTTCTGTGCACCCACACGGGGCCAGTCTGAATTCCTGACCCACCACATGCCACCAACTGCTGCTGCTGACTGGTCACCAACACAGAAAGCACCTGGGACTGTTCTCCTCAGCTCTCCATTTTCCTACTGATATTCTCACAATTAAAAACTTTTGAGTTTGCCCTCTCTGGTTTGCTGGCACACTGATGGGGAAATACAAACCAAAATGAAATGCAGGTAAAACATTCATGTAAGATAGTGAGCCAGGCTCATATAAATCACAGTGCAAGCCACACAATCCTATTTTACTAACAGTCTGAGCAGCCTTTATTTGCCACACACATAAATATTCAGAGGGAAGTACATAACGCCAGCTGCCCTCAGGAAACAGAATAATGCCAGCCCCACATTACTGCCACTGCTCACTGCTCTGCTGTCTCCAGCCCACCTGCCACCACCCTGGGCTTTGTGCCTCTGACTGGAGTGCATGGGCTCTTTTGTTGGTCACCTAGAAAATATCACCCATAGTAATGGAGCCCTAACACTTCAAGTAGCTCTAATTCAGCTTTCAGCTCAGTTCTTTGTCCTCTAAAAATAACTCACGTTTAATTGCAACTGGCTACAATTTTCTAATTCTTTGTGACCCCAGACCTCTAAATCTATTACCCAGAGACAGCCAAAGTAATTCTTAATGAAGGTGTGGGTAGAATGCAGTATGCTAGGGGCCATCTGGTTGCCAGGTGTTTCCTGGCTTAGCTTTTCTTCACAACACACATCCCTCCTCCTCCCCTAATTCCAAGGAAGACAATTCCTACCTCAGGATAGTCCTTCATTAAAGACACAGGCAAGGGCTTTTTTGCAAACAAGTCAGCTGCAGCCCAGCACAGTTCAGAGCCTTCAACAGAATGCCTGAAAGGCCTGTTTACTACCATACATACCTCCCCGTGACTACCAGCAAAAGATTATGCCAGGAGTATTTCTAACTGTTAATAGGAAAGGAGCCCAGTGCAACAATTTCACTGTAACCCTATGTCTTGTATTCTTCACTCACAATCAAAAAAAAAAAAAAAAAATTAAAAGGTAAGAGCATTTTTTTAAAAAAATACCATTTACAGTGGTTTAAAATGTACTAGGCAATATTCAGGATCAGGGTAATTTGATTTCTGTTAGAGAGCAACACAACCTACCACGGAGTTTAGATCCTGTGACCTTTATTTTCAAAATGGAGCATTAACTTCCTTCATACAAGTAAAGGCCTTCCAGTTTTCAAACATTCCTGCCCCTCCCCTTCACCAGTGCTCTGGAGCAATTTAGAGATCTGCACTGGTAGAAAGTAATTTTTGTACAGGACTAGCATTGCTTACTGAGCTGGCTTCTCACAGGGTCAGGCAAGGACCAGGCACCACGGGAGCAAACAGGCACAGGACCCCCACAGCATCAGCTGAGATAAGCATCCCAACCTACCAAACTGGAAGGCTTCTCCTGGTTCCCACTATCACGGTAAGATTTAGTCTGCATAAAGCATTTCACATTTCAGGCTAAAGCCAGCAAATGTTTACTTGGGCACCTGCAGTAGTCAGTTCTCAGGAATGGTTTCAGACTAGTTAATGTACAAATACCAGGGTCAGAGGACATGTACAGAAAAATTGTCTCAATATTTCCACAGGGCAGGGAAAACTCATTTTTCCTACAGTAAAGAGAAAAGCCCTTGTGACTCCTTCCGGTGTATGGAAAGCGGGTCTGTGCTGCGGAGCTCCACAGAGTCAGGTTTGATGCTCCTGCTGTCCCTGGGAATTAGCAGGTTAGGAAATGGAAAGGACTGTTACTCAGCAGACACACAGGGCAAAAATGCAGAGAAGCTGCCCTGCCAGCCTGGAACCTGCCCTGCTGGGCTTGGGCACCCAGGTACCCCACAGAGGAACTGCCCCAGCACTCCTTGGCACCCTCATCCTGCACTGCCTATGGGGGTACGTCAGGCCCTGAGCAGTTTATTGGTGGACACAGAGAAGATCATTCTGCACAGACAAGGCTGAAATTTGCCCAGAAAATCCCAACAGGAATCATTTCCAAGCCAAGAAGCACTTTTCCAGTTCTGCTATGGATCAGGACCTAAGCAAACAGGACAAGCCAAAGCCAAAACCACCAGCACACCTGTGATGAACATGCCAGAGGCTCCCACCACTAGCCCAGAGCCCCATCAGCTCACATGCACTGTCCATCCCACAGCTGTCCTACCCACCATCCCAAACTTCTATAAGCTCCTCAGAAAATGAGCAACATCTCACTTCAAAACAAGGTCCAGCAGAAGGATATCCCATGGTTATTCTTCCATGGTTTCATCCATATAGCGAGTTTCTTAGTTCTCCCCAGAACTATGTTTCAATACAAAATGAGGGATTAAACTAAAAAACAACAAATAAAAGTAGAGAAATACTCAAATGCAGCCAGATCGACAGTGGAAAGAAAAACTGCCCAGGACCACTGCCAGTTGTGAAGGGTTTTCAAGTTCAGCTGTGAAATAAATCCATCACGGAAAAGGAAATATTAACAAGTGACTAGAGATACAGAACCTTTATTCTTGAGGCACACCTGCTTGTTCATTTGACTATTTACATATTTTAATATCTTTTAAGATGGAAGTTTCTGCTAGAAATTATTTTCCCAAGCCTCAAAACATTCTTCAAAGAGCTACTCATCTGCTTAGTGACACAGGCATGGGGCAGGGCTTGTTTACTAATCCAGGAGGATTACACTCCAATCTAGATCAAGCCTTGCCTGAAGGTAAGGGCAGTAGAGCAAACAATAAATACACTACTTTCCAACTGCAAAGGCATGAGGGGAACAAAATCTTAAAGAAAGTTATGTCATGCTTGGATCTGGAAAAGAGGTGAATATAAGGAGATAGCAGTTTCTTTATATCTGTTGTTCAACAGCTGCTGGAAATCCTGTACAGATAAATTCTATTCCTACTGTTCTGTCAACTCCGAACCAACCAGTTACAGCTGAAACAAGTCTACACAGCTAATTTTTCATATGAAAACATAACACATGCCTCTGACCTCTTTTTTTGCCTTTTTAATGCAAGCAGAGATCACTCCTTCACTACAAGAAAACGCATTTTTCACTTACCTCCCCTCTCTTTAGACAAGTAAGCAAAAGATACCAAAACATTGCCAAAGAAAAACACAAAAACACACTGCAGGTAAAATATTCATTCTCTCACTCATCCCAGGACACAAATAAATGACTTACTCAATTGCAAACTGGAATAAGCAGTGTCACTGAGACTGATCTTGCAATAACTTAAAATACAGAAGAAAATGCCACACTCTCTCCAGAAAAAATTCACACTTTCTATCAGTATATAAAACAAATTAGAAACAAAAGTAACTCAAATCTTTCAAGTGACTGAAGTTCACTTGAGAATGGCAGGGAAGTAAGGGCAAAACAAATCACCTGGTGCTGCCCACAGAGGTACTTCAGAGTAACACCCCATAACACCAACTCTGCAATACCATCTCTTCAAGAAAATACTTCTTTCTGAACCTAATAGTAAACATCCTAAAGTTCACATCCTAAAGTATGGAAAAGATTAGGTCTGCCCAATATTTTTTTCGAAGTACTTATTCCCTCCTCCTGCTTGCAGTAGATGGTAAAAGAATTTATTCCTAAAACACTTCAAGTAACTTGTTTACACTTTTAAGTACAGCCTGCATATTCACCATGTTGCTCTGGCCCCATCAGCAGAATAAAACAGTTTTGTACAAGAAGTCATTCTAAATGAATGCAATCTGGCTACACCTTTTTTTTTTTTTCCAAATGCATTCCACAAGAAAGTTCTCAACTACTTATATTGAAAGGTACATTTATGGGTATTTTAATACTGCATTCAAAAATCCTGACAGTGTTTTAAGCAACACTAGTAGCATGTCATTTAAATTATCTAAACTAAAGGACTGTAAGTATTAACTATAAATCACTGCTGCTAATTTTGGCAAACTGTGGAATATAAAATTACAGACATGAATTTGTCATATTACAAAATGCCTTTTACTTATTAGACATAAATTTATTATATGCTCTAACAGATAGCACTGGGTAATACAAAATGCTTAGATTCAATATTTTGCTAAGTCTTACTCAGAAGCACAGCCAGCTCTCTATATCCTGAAAAGCTTAACTTTGCAGAACAACATGGAATGAAAGCTCTTATTTACCACATTCTATCCCTGGCTCTTTGGAATGAATCAGGTTATTAACCGTTCCCCCTCCCACATGGAGAGGTTTGTTTGCTTTCCCTTTTTTTTTTTTTCAATTACTCTCCCACATGTTTGCCAACTTTCCCTTCACTACTTCAGGAAATTCCCATATTTTATCTCCCTAAGACAAAAAAAAATATACAGTTTCCTTCCTCCTGATTTATGCGTTTCTTCATCATTTTCCAGGGGAAGATTTTTTTTTATGGGACATCAAATTAATCCTTACAAAAGACATATGATGGGGACAAAAATCTACCTTGCCACCTTCCTTCCAGACACACTTAGCTACAACCCTAAATGCCAGGTCTGATCTGGACTCCTGGCAACACAGGCACTGACTACCAGGGGCATTCTAATAATTCTGACAGCCTGTGAAGAGCATCCCTTGGCCCAAACTCTGCCCTGACTGAATCAGTGCAAACCAGTAACAGCTCTGATACAAACCTGGAGAAGCTGACTCTTATTTCTGAAAACTCTCTCCTATTCCTGTGGCTGTCTGCTCACACCACGTATTTTCTAATATGGATGCAGGGGAGCACTGAAGGAGGGCAGGGTAATTCTGCAGGTAAGGAAGCAGCTCAGGGCCATCACATCTGGCTTCTTCTCTGATTCCCTCTCACCCCAAGCTACAGGTTGACAAGCATGATGGGATGTGGATGATCAACCACCCAGACCGCTCCTTGAGCAAGGTCCATTCTCCTTCTCCTTTGCAAATCATTCAATGTCCACCCCTGCATCTCTCCTTTTTGAGATCCTGGATTTTTTTCCTCCGCCTTCTTGAACATTTGCTAATTGCTGAGGGAAATAAAAGCTAGTACTGGCTTCAGCACGCTCAAGGGAAGCAATGCCCTGCGACACAAGCTCCAAACAGCAGCCCAGCACCCTGAAAAGCACATCAGGCACCAGCAGACAGGGATCTGTCAGTGAGAGACACCCTGCAGGTGGACGTACAGCTGCTGGTAATCAAGCCACAGTCTCAGGAGTTCAAACAAAGGTAGCAGCTCCGCTGTCTGAGCGATACCACATGGCCAGAGCAGGAACGGATGCCCAAGCATACCTTACCACATCACGTGGAAGCAGCTGCAAGAACAGGGCAGGGGCTTTAAAGGGCTGTGGGGTCTCTTGGTTCCACAGTCAGCCAGGGAACAGTGAAAACATGTTAACATTAGCAAGTGTTAGCTGTTGGCACTGGGAGCCATCACACTGCAGCACTGAGCCTTGGGTCTGGCCAAAGTCCCCGGGAGGGAATCAGTTCTTTCTGCTCAGACCTGGCGGTCACAGAAAAGCTGCTGCGCAAAACAGTAACTTGGCACAAAAACAGCTGGTTAGCTAAAACAAGCCAACCAGACTTCCAGCTAACCAAAATTCAAATCCAGACCTGAACCCCCCCCCAAAGTCAAAGGATTTTGAACACGCATTTTCAGCCTATTCCACAGCAGACACAGACAGGAGGTTTTGCTCATAGTCGCCCCCAGTCTCCAAGCCTTCCCAGAGATATGGGTGTCCTTGCCCTTTATGTCTGGCACCTTGCAATTGCCTGCACTGGCTGAACAAGTTATACAGATACCTTCTACACAGAATGAGGAGAACAAAAAGAACTGTAGCTCACACCTCACTGGGGTTCCTCCGGGCACCGCCTGGACAACACTGTGGTTGAGCTGTGTAGGGAAGGAGGCCAATCCATCTGCACTCAGTGGCCCAGCAGTGAAGCACCCAGGCTACCTTTGAATGTCCACAGCACTTGCTACTGTTCATCTCTGGATCAAATTTGCACCAAGGCCAGAGTTTTTGAAAGCATATCCCTAACGCTGTTCAGAACCTTTATAATGTCCCTACTCTATGTTCTCTTTTTGCTTATCCAAGAATCTCAGGAAAAGTGGCAAGTTTTGCACATGGAAACAGCTCTTCTAAAAGATAATCTATATTCCTCAACATAGGACTGAGTGTTCCTAGTTTTAAACAAGAAACCAGCCCCTATCATTCTCTCCAGAAAATAAAGTAGAAACACAAGGTTAATTGAATCAATAAGTCCTATAATTAAATGTTGCCAAGTTAGTTGACATGATTGGACTACTGGGTTTGGTTTGTTTGGGGTTTTTTTTGTGTTGTTTATCCAGAGGCTGCACACACTTTAAATACAGCTAATTTTGCAAGCAGCTCTTGAAATTTAGTTTAAAACGGCCTCAGGAGACAAAATGACAAGTTTCACAAAGAGAAAAGCAACTTCTCATAGACTCAACTCACTGGAAGCTACTGAGATCTAAGTGCATTACAGCTTTGGAAGTACTAACAGAAAGAAGTCTTCCTACTTCTTGCTGGGGGCTTGATCAACACAAGACAAGAAATATTCCTCACATCCCCATACCCATGAGTGCCAACTCTAAATGAAGGAGCAGAATTTGCTAGAGGGACCTAATTCTACCTAAAAATCCTTAAGAATTCACAGGTATAAAATGATTATTTCCCTGATGAGAAAAAGTACCCCAGATTTTCAATAGTCAGAAAACAGCTGAAAGTGGCATTGTTCTTTTTTCCTGATGATGTGAGTCAGGTGCAGATTCAATGAATTCAACACAGTTACCCTGATTTTCTCCACTTAACACTGCTGGTTGTAATGGGCCATTGTCACCCTTATACCATATGGACATCCAGATACATGTATTTTATCTGAAAGATAGACACCATGTGCAAAAATAAACAAACACTCATTATACCACAAAGTTAACACATTTAAAAAATACTAAAAGATAAACAGTGTATCATAACACTGGTCAAGGCTATAAACTAGCACTAACTGTCTTATAGATTACTGAAAACAAAGAGATTCAATAAATTTTTATGTTGCTGAGGTTCCCCTTTTCGCAGCAATTCCTTTCAAACTGGCACTTTAACCAAGATTCAGGATACTGAGCATAAACACCTACACTCTGGAGCTGCAGTCTCCTTATCACTCCCGTCAGCTCCCCAGTCAAGACAAAAGAACAAAGATCGGTTTCATCTGCAAGACTGCTGCAGGGAAAAACAGCACTGAGTGTAAAACCATAAGGAGTAACAGCATTAGCTCATCTTTTCTTCTTAATACAACAGCAAACAATTAGTGTTAAAGTAAAATGGGTCAATCAAGACCTCAAATCTTCTTAACAGCTAGTACAGTAACCCATGTGGCCACAGAAATCCAAATTAACCCCATGGATACCTCAGTCCTCTCCTCCTAGAAAGCAATTACAAGTGTCACACTGAATCTCCTTCTAGAACACTCTCGTATAGTTTAGTAGCATAACTTGTGATTAAACCTACCCATGAAATAAAAGCTTTTTCCTCCACTGAGGCAGATGGCTTAAACCACCTTAAACCACCTCTGTTTTCCAGCACCCATCCTCTAAATCAGCTCCACCCTATGGAAATCAGTCTCCTGCTGGTTTTTTATTAGCTGAGATGCTGTACAGAACTGCTGCTAACAACCACACTTGTATATGAAGCAAAAGAATGGAAGAAAAAGCACCTGCCCTAAAGATGGCAAGACCCACCCTTCCTCTGCCTTAGCATGTGCACGTGGGTTTGGGGACAGAAAAGCCACAGTGTGGTTTCACAGAACGTTGCTCATTTCCATGCTTACTCCAGAAGTACTTGGCATCACTAAATATCATCAAGGGTTTTCCACCCCTGAGCCCACATACCCTGAATTTATTCTCTTTCCCTCTTTTCAGCAAAACATTCCCTTTTCTGTAAAAACATGCTTGACTTTTAAACATGCTTAAGGCTGACTTTCAAGGGCAATTAAGCATGTGTTTGAACAACTGAATAAATCCAGATGGACCAAAATAGGCATCTTGAGTCTTAGGAACAATTCTACGTATCAGCACATGTGTTCATCAAATACACACATGGGCTTTAAGGTAGAGCAGAAACTAAATATCCAGGTGACCACCAGGTCAGATAATTCAGTACAGAAAGGATCTTGTGAAGTCACCTGGGAGCCCTATTACACCTTTCCAAATTTCTGGCCATTATTCATGTGCACGTTACTGCAACACTCCCTGACTCCTTCCTAGGTAAGGCTTAAGTTCAGCTACAAGTGTCCTGCAGGCAGAAGTGCCTCTTTGGGAACACCAATAAAGCCAAGGGGTGTTTTTTTGTTCTTTGGCTGTGAGCCAGAGGTTTTACCAGATCAGGTCTCAGCACAGCCACTGCCTGGTCTATAAGCAAAAGTTCGGTAAGAAACTCGGGCCTTTGGACTGACCCACAATTTATAGAAAAATACTACTATCAGAGCTTTTATTTTCCTTTCTTAAGCTAAATGGTAATTTGTCCCACCATGGCAGATCAGATTTCAGATCTCACAGACGCTGCAGCTGCATTTCAAGCTCTGTCAGTATCTTGTGACTTTGTAGAAATGTTTGTAATCAAGAGGTGACTTTCTGAAAGCCATCACTGTAAAGTCCCCACATCCTAAATTCTTCTTGTCTTTTTGCTCCTCTGACCACTTCAGGAAAACAAACCTGTCTCCAACACATGTATGACATGCCACACTGGGGGTGATACCTGAAACAGCCCAGCAGAGTCTGCACTGGGCCGCACACACCACACCCCCATTTCTGTGTTTAGGTATTTCTAGCAATTTCCACAGCTCAGGCAGCTCTTAAGCAAGCACAGGGCCAGTGCTGGAGGGACCAGAGCCCACTGGTGTCAGCACATACAGCAAACATTTCCTCTATGAATCCAGGTATTTGGTTTACCAAGTGGTAACTCTTACAGAAAGGGGCATGACACGGGCTGAAAGGAAAGGGGTACGCTTCTGGAAAAACATCCAGCAACAAGGGAATTCTTATCCCACAGACTGCAGCAATTCCTTGAGGGACTGCTGGGATCAGATCGCTTGTGCCTAGGCGCAGCACCTCAGGGGTCATTCAATTACAACAATTACAACTATTCCTTTATTGTCCAAACATATTAAAGAGCACAGCTAAGTGGGTATGACATAACACACCGTAACAATTACATCGGGCCTCTAAATCAAGGGTGCAAATGCCACTTTATATAACAATCTGCATTATCAGCACAATGAACTGCCCTCCAGTGTGCTAAAACTCCCCAGAGAAGAACAGCAACTTGTTATTCTCAGGATGACAGCTCTTTGGCCTCTCTCAAACACCCACAGGCAATGTGCAATACAGGTGCAACAAACTGAAAGTGTCATTAACCAAATCATGATCCTTGAGATAAGAAAAAATGAGGAGATAGAACTCAGGCCACCATGCTCCACTGCTGAGATCACCCCTCCTCCCAGAGGCAGGGCTCACCTGCATGTTTCATTTTCATGCTGAATGGTCTCACTAAGTCATGGGGGTTATTTTCAGTGTGTTACTTTGGCTCATCTGTAAATGCCCGAGCTCCAGGAGCCTGGTACCACATTAAGACTGAGGTCTTGCTCACTGTTGAGTGTATCATCAGTGTTTTTGCAAAGGGGCAAAATGAAACACGCAGTAAGGAATTTGGAATTTGGTGGTTCCCAGACCAAGGTGCTACAGGGGTGAGTCTGGGCTCCATTTTACGTATCACACTTTCAGAATATCAGCAGCAGAAATGAACACCCATCCACTGGACTATCTCTACACTAACTGCAGAGAGTTTTTAGCACACTCAGGGAAGGTGCCCATTCTCTCATTCTTAGTGATCTATGAAGTAATGGCAGGGGTAACTTCACTAGGTCATGCCCTCTCAGCACATTCTCTTCCCAGGCAAGGGCTGAGATGCTGTGATCACGTCATCCAGCCAGGAGGGAAGAAAGAGGAGCTATAGAAAATAAATACAGTCTGCAGCTGAACCTCTTCTTGGGCGCACTGGCTATGAGATCTGCAGTCTAGACATCCCTGCAAGTCTAAACCAGAACAGGTGAAAAGAAACAGATTCTTTCATGGAGAGAAAACAAAGGTTTGTGGAGCAAATGGGAAGAACCAGAACAGAAAGGATACATGCTTCAATCCTGCAAGGAAGAATCCTTCAGAAAACAAAAGGGACAGGTTTCCCAAATCACAAGCAGCCCAAATGCTGGACAGCAAGTGATTTTTTGAGAAAGGATAGAGTATGATTTATTGATATGACCGCAAAAGACATGACAGATTATGAAAAGGGATGCTGTAGACCTAGAATAAGTAAGACTTACAACATATGTATGTATACACCCCGCTCTACTGCATGACCCTATGTTAATGCCCACTTACATGTGAAAGCCACCTACTTCGCCTCTGAAAGAATCCTACATGAAAACCCACCAGCACAACAGCAGAATATCATTATTCAGCGGAAAACTGAAAATTCCTGCAGGGGGGAATTAACCACGCCGGTATGTGACACAGGGACAGCAACTCTGCCGACACGCGGCACACCCCCTTCTGTCCCGAAGGTGTTCCACAGAGCACATCTGACCCGCAGGACAGGTCGCAGCGGGTGCCTCAGTCGGTGCGCAGGGCAGACCGAGGAGGGTCAGCGCAGCACCAGGGCCCCGGACCGCGGCACACGCCCGCGGCTCCTACCTGCAGCGGGGCACGTTTTGCAGCGTTTTCTTACATAAAAAGCCTTTGTTCGCCGCCGGCCTCCCGTGCGCGGCTGCTTCCTCACGGGATCTGCGGCCGATACGTTCAGCACGGGGAATCTTTTTTTTTCTTTTAGGGTGTTTTATTTTTCCCCTCCCCGATGCAAATTAAGAGCGCTTACAGCCCTCGCACCCCCTCGACTCACACAACGCTCTTTGTTCAGCCGCGCAGATCCCCTTAGAGGAGCTTAGGGGTGGGGGCAGGAGAGGACAGAGAGTCACATCCTCCGAAGGGCTTTTACAGCCCGGAGATGCTCGGAGCCCTCGGAGGCAGCTGCCCCCACGAAGGTAAAGCAGGCGTTACCGGGGGCTTTTTACCCCTCCCATTACCTCCGGCAGGTCGGGCAGGGGCGAACTCCCGTGCGGGACCGCAGCAGGGGCTGAAGACCGAAGGACTGAGGGAGGGAGCGCGCGCGGGGCGCGGGCGGCGCGAGCCCCCCCGGGGCAAGGCT
>VYXB01009914.1:8895-123874 GCA_013397135.1 Pachyramphus minor | reverse complement strand
CACCGCCCCGCTCCCGCGGCCCCGCCCCGGCCCCGCCACGCCCGCAGGGCCCCCGCGCCGGCGGAGGTGGCGGAGGGGGAGCGGCCCCTCGCTGCCGCCCCGCCCCGGCCCCTGCATTGCGGAGACACCCAGGCTCCGGGACGCTCAGCCCGCGCCCTGCCCTGCCCCCGGTAGGAAACCGGCCCGAAAGCCCTTTACCTGATTTCACTGGGGTCTTCCAACGCTGCAAGTCCCAGCTCAGTCTAATTCCTCCTTTTTCCCTGGAGAAAGAGAGCGAATAATGGTGAGATCGGAGAAAAAAAACGGGTTTATGGCACCTCAGACACTGCGCTGCTGCTTACTTACACACTGGTCTCGTAGGGCTGGGCTATCCAGCCATTTCCTGGAATCTGGCAATAAAAGATATCCTATTACTTTGTCACTTACCATATTCTCGAAGGAACTTTCTTTCTCAGCCCCTCAAAACATCAATTACAGTTTCTATATCCCAAAGTCATCCCTCCTGCAATGCCACTGATACGATGGGGCTACAGCATTGGCTCGTCTCACCTGTTCTAGCCAGAACCACATCGTTTCAGCTCCCTGTGCTGGAGGTGGAAGAGTAAAATGGTGCTTTCTTACCTCTTCTATTTCCTAAACAAATTAGTCTGTTGGGTTTGTTAAAAATGCGTGTTCATAAAGCCAGTCTATCAGAATCTTAACCAGCAATTCCAAGTATTTCATGCCTGTATTAACCTAAAAAAATGTTTTGAAACAAAGGGCATCCAGTAAAGATAAATATTGCTATTTTTCTTTATATTTGGGCCATAAGTGTCTGAATGGTCAAAATAGATTCAGGATAGCCAAGGTCCCACCCTTGCTTCTATTTCTTCATACAGAGATGGCCATCCCTCAACAACTACTACATTGGATTACATTCCACATTAATGATATGTCAATGTTAATGAAGTGACTAGGGAATGCCAAATTATTTTAAGTATTTGTATGTATTTGTAAATCAGGAAATTTCCTTTATCGTGTCTGAGGCTGTGAGTCAAGGCTACAGACGTTTCTTCCAGTTGCTTTCCTGAGCTTTTCTCAAGCTCTTTGAGAGAACTTCCTACCACTGCTCTTTTCTTGCATTTCATCTATAAATCAGCATTGTGCAAAAGGAGCAGGATCTTGCCAAGAGGACATGTTCCCCTCTGGTTACTCACCACTGGTGATATATATCCATCTGGAGGAGATGCTGTCAGAGGAAATGGATTTGCTGCAGTGAGTCTTTCTCTAGGGCTGCCAGGAGGAAAGACAGTGGTTCAGGGCGTAAGAAATGTGCACCAGTGTCCCCAGCACCCTGAGGGTCAGCAGTGCCTCCCCTTGGAGGCCTCTGTATCCATGCAAAGACCTCGATGGATCTCTCCCTGCAAGCCCTTCCTCTCACCATGTAGATAATGCAAACACAGGCTTACAAAAAGCCTAATCAGAAGGAGCCCTGAGAGGGAATGAGCAGTTGAGCTGATCAAGGAGAAGTTACACTTCATCCAAATGGAAATTAGATTCATTTAAAGTTTATGATATTAAAAAAAAAAAAGGAATGGGGGAAACGACAGATGAAGAGTTGTCTTAATGGAAAGACACCTGTGCAATAAATAGACTGTGCACTGCCCATATAGATTCCTAGAGATCAGGGGGTGCTGTTACTAACCAGAGAAATGCTCAGAATATTCCATGTGCCATGGAGGAATCAATGCCTCTGGCTCAGATGCAGTATGGCAGCAGCCTGTCTGTTCAGCAGCAGTCTGCAGAGAGAGAGAGAGAGAAGGCAAGTCTTGGAAGTTAGTCATTCAGTTCCATCTCTCCTTTAAACAATCATCAAAGATGATGAAAAATAAACACAGGAAAAAACAATGTGGCAGCCACCATTTCCCCCGAGATGATTATCTAGTCAAATTACATTATACTTCACATTAAATATTCAACAACAGTGTTGACACAAGACGTTTTAAGACAGGAAAAATTCTTTTAATTCATGTTAAAGAGATGTTAAAATGCATGCACATATTTTTATTAGAAATATTCATGCAGAGATCAAAAGGTATCATCCCACTAAGAGATAGTGGGGAGAGATTTTTTTGTACAAAGCAAAAATAGATTTTTACATCACCTCATAAACCATGAGCTTTATAGTAAAGCTTTGACATGCTGAATTATGGATCCCTATATGGAGGTCTAGTAAGTCTAATACAGAGGATTTTTTGCCTGCCTGCTAAAAGAAAATGGAATGACATTGCCTATAGCCCTCTTTAGAACAGATTCATTTGAAACTGTGTCTGGAAAATATTGTTTTGAAAGGGATTTGTGTCAATACATATTCTCTTTTTATATAGTTAAAGTAACAATCCACCACTTCTCCTCTCACAGTTTATTGAGCTGCAGCAGTGGCAACTTGGGTATTTGGCATCACTTCAGGCTGGGGAAGGAAACATTTAATTTCTGAAAAACGCAGTGACTCAAGCCTTGGTGCCAATGTCACAACATTAGCTGAGCAAACAGAGCAGTCAAAGTCAGCTCTTATTTATTGATGATGGGAAGAGCTGCAAGCACCAGTGTGCATGATGAAACAGAGCAAAGTATGGCTACAGCCCCTTTGCACACTTTTCCCAGTGGCGTGTTAGCAGTCTGTGGGTATGTTCAACAAGGAGTTAAGCAGATTTTTCCCACCTTTCCCCTTGGAAACACCTAGGGTAAGGTGACCGGGAAAGGCAGCGCTCCTGCCTCGGCATTGCTGAGTTGTTTCCCTGGGTTGGAAAACTCCAGGGTCCCTCTAGTGCCCAAAGGAGGCAATGGGGAAGAGAGGTGAAGTGAAAAGCTCCTTCAGATGGTTATCAACCACTAAGCAAAGCAAAAGCTTCCACTGAAAATAGTATGTACTTATCCCTGGCTTTGGATCACCAACTACACTCAGGTTTTTTTCTGTTTAAGACAAGAAACTCAACTGTATCTCATCAGCTCCTTTCCAGTAACATTTCCATGTAAAAGCCTTCTTTTTTCTGCCTCTCTCCCATTTGATTACATTTACCCATCAAAGATTATTTGAAGATATTACCTATTTGTAAATGTAAGTGCCTCAGGTTGCTACAGAAAAGCTTTAAGCAAAAGTGAGACTTGGCCCAGTGGAAGGACTTGTACCAGAAGAACGCTGCCTTTGTAGATTTAGTTATCTTTGTCCAAGGGACTGTAGGTACCCACATGAATTATGATGGAAGAATTAGATTCAGGGAGCTGCACTCTAATTTGCTAAATGCTTTTGATGTCAAAAGCCAGTCTCTGCATGAGAAGTAGAATAATTTGAAAGCAGAGAGAGGGTACAAAATACTTGTGCCACCAGCTCTTGAGGATACAAGGAGACTAGAATTGCAGTGGAGAATGTACTCCAGGGGCTGTCTTCATTTTTCACTGCTGTAATTGAAAGTAAAGGACAATGTGCCAGTGTGAGAAATGGAGGTTGGAGTTCCCTTGCAGAGTTCATGCTTATGTGCAGAGCTTCTTCCCCTGGCATTTACCTAACCCAGGTACTTTTTCCTCTCAGCTCTTGAGGCTTTGTGACATCTTGGTTGTGGGGATGATTCCTTTGCCGAAGAGGAGAAAGCTGGGTGTCAGGCTTGTCATGTAAGAGACATCTCACAGGAGGAATCATAAATGTACCCAAAAGGAAGCAAGAGGAGTATTGATCCCTGCACAATTCAGCTGTAGAAAGTTCTTTACCTCAACCAATTTTCACTGCTTTAACCCACTTTCTGGGGCACAGAACAACGTTTCAGTTATTAAGTTTTCATCTCCCCAAGAAGGGGAAAAAAAACCCCCAAACAAACTCTCTCTGAAAATATGTTTTGTTGCTCTTGTTATTTTCTAATTATAACAGTGAATAATGATTGCCAGGAAGTAATAAATGCAAGTTTGAACTTGGGTTGTTTGTTTTGCCATCTCTAGCATCTCACTACTACAAGCATTGCCTTCTTTATCTCTCTGGAAAGTTGTGGGAATAAAACTACTGCATAAAACTTACCATGCCTTCTAATGAAATTAAAAGAATGGAAAAAAACACAAAACAAAAAAACAAAACAAAACAAAAAACCCCAAAACAAAACAAAAAACCCAACAGTTGTCTGCTGCCTACTTACAGGATCAAACAGAAGGTGAACAGAACACACATTATGTTTTAAGTCATGAAATCTCCTTACACATTGCAGCTGTAGCAAAACCATATGAAAAAGCCACCTTTCAAAATAAATGTAATGTATGAGTAACTGAATAGTCAAACTGGACAGAATACAAGAGATGTATTATTTTTGAGATTTAATTTCCTGTTCTAGGGGAAAAGTCTGAATTTTTCCAACAGTAGCTGCTGAGGATTGAAGACCTTACAAAGAATCTATTACTATGCTTGCATGCTTGCACATGGAAGCTCATCAGTGCTCTGATGCACTGATAGCTTGTTTTATTAATGTGGAATTTTGATAAGGCTTTTTAATATGCTCCTCTTGTGTTCAAACATGTAAATGCTACTGCCTTTTCCAAGCCTAAAGCTTAAGCCATCAGCCGAAAACAGATTAGGTTAATCAAGTTAGCATCACAATATGGGGCAACATAGTTCATCTTGGGTTTGAGCTTTGTATTTCTTTCTGCCTTTCTATGAATAAAACACCAATGTTACTTCTTAAGAGAGTGGAAACATTCCAGACAGAATGAGGCTGTGGCTGGAGGTTAAGCATCAATGTACTTGGGCTCTTTCCCGTTATCAAACCTCAAACTCAGTCTCTCACTCAGCCTTTGTGTGAACAACACGTGCAGTTGTCTAGTCTAGTTTTGAGAATGGCCTCAACCTGATTGATAAGCACACCCATCACATCTCAGTGAGGTAGAAATACTTCCCTGATTTGAGGAAGATGGCCCTGAATGCATGAAGACTTCCTGCTGTTTTGCTGTGTTACAAAACTGCTCCTAACCCATGGTCACCATCAGCACAGGACTTAACAGTCTATCAGTGCTGTAGATGCAGTTACTTAGTCTGAATTACAGATATTTTTGCAGGTAAGCACCTGGTCTAATGAACTGACACCTTTTCTGCAGCCAGCTTCAGAAATGCAGCCTGAGCACCTGAATGTTATCTCCTGAAAGCAGAGCTGAACAAGCTGCAGGCTTGGTGAAGACCAGTGTCCGTAAACACAGTAGCACAGTCTCTGCTATGCCAGCAGGTGGATAAACTTCAGTTAAAACATTCCTCAAAAAGGGTTCATTGGATCTTATGAAATCTATCATCACTATAGAAAAGCAGGAGCTCATGCAACATGATGTGGCAAATTACCACTCAGCCGAGCACTCACACAACCACCTCTGTTAGTTAGTTGACACAGTCCACTTCTTTTTCAATTACAACTTTGGATTTTATCATTTGAAGAGCCTGTACTCCAGCTCATTTCAAAGAGGAAGGTTAACAGGAGAGCTTGGGGTGCTCATTCCCATGAGGTACCTCAGCCAGTCATCTAAATGAAAAAAAAAAAAACCCCGAGCAAACGAACATCAAAACAGGGATTAGTTCTACCTTGAATCATGGATTCTGACAAAGGAGCTGCAAGAAAAATACAAAGCACCTTATAATCAAGGAGCTGATGGGTGGAGAGAGAAGTATTTCAGATGGTTGTGACACCCATAAACATCCATTGTCTGAAGCAACTCCTTGTCATCGCTCGGTATTTTGAAGTGTCTGCAGATGCTTGCGCAGGTTGGTGCGTTGCCATGGATACCGTGGTGTCAGTGCTGAGGCTTTTAGCAAATGGGCTGATCTGTTTGTGTACCTCTGGAGTGAAAAGAAAGAAAAATCCCATCATTTGTGTGGCTGCTAGCAAAGGGAGCCTGACAGTGAAATGAAATGACTCTACATAATGGTTTTAAGAATCTCCTCCTCTTGCAAATGATGAGGTAGGAAAGAGAGGGAAGGTAATGAAGCAAAGGAATGAGGAGAGCTGTCAAGTGCTTAGCAAAACCCCTTCTGCTTAGCTCAAGGCAAGGTCCTTGCCTGATAACGTCAAGTATGTGGTCAAGAAAAATCAATAGGAAGGTTTAATAATTCAGTTTCCTAATGGCCTGGCACCACTTTCTGCAAGAGACAGGAAAAAGAACAACAACAACAAGGGTAAAAGGCAGAAAAGAGTGGTCAATAGATAAGGTAACACAGCAGAATAATTTGCTGCAAGTGATACCCTGGGACCAAAGAATGGATTTGCATTATAAAACTAATATTTAACCAGTGTACAAGCAGTGCCTTTACCTGGGTACAACTCCACTGCTAAGTGAGAGGCAAAATGGGTTTGGAAGTGACAGGCAAGTGAGTACACAGGAGACAAAGTAAAAAATCTGGGCAGTGTTCCAGGTTATTTTCAAATTTCAGCTCTTTTGTTGGTGTTAGAACAACCCCATACATGTAGCTGAATTCCCATACATTAATGTGGTATCTTATTAGGCCCCACTTGACTATGAAGTTTGGGGGATTTGCCCTGTTTTTCTAGAGGCAGCTCTACAAAAATTAAGCACATCACCGAGTGTTTCACCAAGAGCTTCCCTTGCTTTTGAGTTTAGGGATCAAAAAGCACTAACACTTTGCCAGTAGAAGTTTGTTCCTCACTGCTTACACAGATGTTAAAGTTAAATAGCTGTTAACAACAAGAAAAAACAATAATGTGGAGTCACCCTTGAAGTGCATTTTCTCCGAAGGGCTGTGTCACCGTATATGGACCAGAAATCCCGTGTACAATATTTTGTAGTGAACTTCTTAACTGATCAGGTTTTTGTTCATATTGTTTCCCTGTCATAGAACAGGGAGGCAAAAAAAGTGTTGACCCCCTGTGTGCTGTGGTGCCTCCCTGAGCTCACATCTGTAATGCAAACACCAGAACTGCAATCCTTGCCCCTGCCACACGTCCCCTCGGTCTGACCTCACACCGGAGGTGTAGACAGAACTTGGTTGTTTTCAGCTATGGACCAATGTGACCATTTACTCCAAGGAAGCTCTTGAGCACGATGCCATTCCAACCTCACTCTGGGGATGGTCTAGCACCGTTCAGCTGCTGGCTCTTATCTTTAATTCCCATTGCTGGCTCACACTGATGGCAGCTGAACCCCCAGAAAAGCTTTCTCCAGGCTACTTCTCCACATGAGCCACAGTCACCACAGAACTGAAGAGTGAGTCCCTACCAGATGCTGCTGGAGGTTCAGAGAAATTTTCTCCTGCATTCAGATGAACTGTTATTAAATTCAACTGTCGAGCTGAGCACTCACCTCCAGACTATTAATTAGTGTTGCTGGAAGCACAGTGCTGTGTCTTTCACACATAGCTGCTGTCAGAACCAAAGACGTGTCCTGGGCAATTGGTGGCATTCATTTGTACAAGGCTGCAAAAATGCAATCCCAGTTTCTGGAGATATAAAACAAGTCCCTTATGCAAACTGTCAGGGAAGAGCTGAAAAGTGTCACTGCTGCAGGGACAGACCAAGCCATACACAGCAGCTCTGGCCAGTTCTGCTGTTTATTTTGGTAGTGCATCACGCAATCTGACTCCAGTAACCAGGGCTTAACCCTGACAATCACAGCTTTTCCTCTCAGCAACAAGGAGCTCCTTTCCTATCCCATCTCCCTCTTTTGAGTGCTTCCATTTAGCAATCTCCCCCAGAGCATGCACAGTCCTTAAAATTGGTGTCTCTGGCCACCGTGCTGGGGAAACCTCTATGGCATTCAGTGGGCTTCAGATCAAAGCCAAAAGAATTCAAAATCATTTAGGTTAGGACAGTGGGTCTACACTCACTGTGACTGAGAAACAAACCTAGAAAAATGATCCTCATGGCTGGGGATTCATAGACTTCCACTTGCTGCAGAAAGAAAAGTGGAAGACCATCAGCAAGTTTAACAAAACAGAAATGAGAAAGTTTTTCTAACATTTGAAATAGGAGAAAAGCCTGATCCAACCACAGCTGGTCTTAGGACTTCCACACCTGACTTGTAGGCTAAAGAATTGTGACAAAGCATTAAAAAAGTCCCTCTACTAACATAAACATTTAGAAGAAAGCTGCTCCTTCCAGGGGTCATGAGCTGGGGATCAGGCTGTATTTCTGTCATTCAGTCCCAGGGGACTTGTCTGGGGAACTTCTACCTTCACCCTTGTCCGAGCCACTGGATAAGCCCCAACTCAGCACAGACAACATCAGCCCCAGTGGTGCTTTCTGGTCTGAGCNCCTTGTCTGGGGAAATTCTACTTTCACCCTTGTCTGAGCCACTGGATAAGCCCCAACTCTGCACACACAACATCAGCCCCAATGGTGCTTTCTGGTCTGAGCCAGGCCTTGATCCCAGCCTGGTGAAGCTGTATAAAGACCTGCAAGCACTTTTGTGGCCAAAAAGCACATGGAAATTCACTTTTTTTCCATCTGCATAGGGCTCTGACGTAGGAGTATAATGCCATTTGGCAGCTTTCCTGAAGCCAAGTACATGCACCATCAAATATAACTGCAGTACTGAGGTATCCGAGCTGCGGCTGCCCAACAGGCAAACGTGCTTCTCTTCTAACACCAGCTTCACTCTGTTCTTAAAAAACACTTGCAGACAACTGTGAATTAAGGCTCATGCCACACTCATGCCACAGGGAATGGCTGGCTGGAGAGGCACAGCAGAACAGCTCAATCATTAAGATGCCAGGCTGGCATCAAAGGAGCACCTGAAGTCACCATCTCATCCTCCAGAGCTGCTGTGAGGACAAAGACATCAAAGTGTGTCAGGCAGCCTGTGCCCACCTGCTGGGAGCTGTGTCATTTCTAGGCCAATAATAACATTTCCATCTCCTTTCCACATGGGCACATCAGGGTTGCACAGACACTTGGTAGCAGATGCAGAGCCAGTGTTTCCAACCTGATGCCATAAGATCAAATATTTTACCACTTGCTAGAATTCATTTTTGTTCCTTGCACCTTCTCAGCCATGAACTTCATTCCATCGTTCTTGCTGTGGAAACCAGAAAAGCTTTCCATTACAGGCGCCTAAAGCTCGAGTCTGAAGCCGAAATTTAGGAACTGGCATTACCCTCAGTGACTGGGCAGCTCTCCCTGCTTTCAGCCAGGATTTACACAGGATCTACCAGGCACAGGAGCCTCAGGCTATTCTCTGCCTAGCAGGAGGCATCTTTATGGGAACAGATGCAGGCGATACGCAGAACTCACCGGCAGGGGACTTTGTGAAGGTGAAAACCTACACAGGCTCAGAGAAGGTGGAGATGAATTCACGAGCACTGGCACCTGCTGAAGGCAGGGGTCAGATCTCTCACTTCCTGGCATCTCTGAGCAGGGATTGCCAGGAGCAGGACCCCTCTAAGTTCTCTCTGTCCTCATACTCTTTCCCTAAGCATCCTGTACTTTCCATTACGCTGTCTATCTGCTGCTCCAAAACAGCCACGCTAATTCCTTTGTTAGAAGGAAGACTAAAGAAAAGAAATCGTGATTTAAACAATGCGTCAGGTTTAGCCACATCTCAGAAAGTCTTTTCAACTCGTAGCCCCCAGGCAGAAATAAAAGGGCATTTCTGCAGGAAACATTCCAGTCCCTTGGTTCGTCACACAAAGTGAACTGACTGCCATAAGGTGTGGTGTGATATAATTTTAGAATTATCGTACAAGACTCCAAATTTATTTTATGAAAGAGCGCTATAACTAAATTTTTATGCCATTAGATAATACAATTAAGTGTTGACTTGCTTGCAGGTCTTTGTATTTTGCCCCAGATAAAAAGGACTGTATCTACAAATGGATGTCATCTGAGATTTTCTCCTGCAGGATGTTTAACAGCTACTGACACATGAAATAAATCCTTAAAATCTAAGCCAACAAATTTTAATCTACAAAAGTGAACTGAAGAAAGTTGCAGCTTGATACAGAGACCTACTAAATGTTTGCTACTCTGTGAACTTCACAAATTCTAAACCCTTCCAGGTAAGTGAAAAATAATTGGCTTTCTGCCCCTTTCAGACGAGATGATAAATAACAGTCCCTGGGTTTTCTTAGGAAATAAAAGTACTGCAGAAGTGGAAATAGATTAAACATTGCCATGGCATCATTTAAATCCCACGAATATGGCCTATCCAACTGAAAAAACCCACCACATTTAGCCTCAGTAATTTGATTCTTTCTGGACCTAAGAAGTTATAGCTGAGCAATACAGAGGCAGAGTTTAAGGCAGGTGGCTTGGGACCCCTCAGAAGTTCAGAATTTGATGGCCACAATTTGAAACACACAATAAACCTCCCCAATATAACTTCATTATTACAGCAGCCAGAAGGAAACCAATCACCTCCTAAACTTTAGAACCACAGGTAAGATCTGCACTGATTTCCTCAGTTCGCTGCAAGAACATCTCGTGGAAGCAAAGCACAGTAATATTAAAGATCCATCAGAGGTGTTTTACCCAGAATGGCTCAATATTTGTGCCCATGTGAACAAACATACAGACTCAGCTACAAACACTGGGTTATAAAAATAAACAGTAGCCCAGTAGAGCTTGCTATTAATATATGATGATAATAACAAAGGAATAAAATGCAGGCTATTTAATTTACTTCTGTAAGAGCCATTTCACATAGCATGTTTTCAGAGGGAAACATTAACAATTATTATGACTTAGTCACCAAAAGCCAAAGAGAGAAGCACAGTCACCCTGTAGTTTGCAAATATTAAAGATAAAATCACCAGCTTTGCCTACATCCTGGGGGGAGACAGAGAGGAAGAAAGGACAAGAAAGGAAAAGTAATTTAATGGAAATCAGTTAATTAAGCTTTTAGGTTATGCCTGGACTTCTTTCATGTTTTCCTGTGGATGATGATATTACTTGTAGCCACATTCTCCAGAGTGAAATTTTGGATGTGGCCTGGGGAAGAAGTGCAAGGCTCAAAGCAGAGTCACAGGTGTTGTGATCTGATTTTTTTTCCTACAAAACCAAGAAAATAAGGTGTGTGCTAATGTTTGTATGGCAGATTCCTTCTAGACAGTACAGCTTACTTAGTGCTGCCACCAGGGCCAAATTAAATGACCTATTTAATGCAAATGCTTTCTTGACAAGACTTATTGATCCTTTCTGACCTCTCCACTAAAGACATAAATGTATCCCAGCTGTTGTTTTGGAGAGGACCGAGTGCGTAGTTAAACCCTGCAGATTTGGGATAAGAAAAATGCCCAAAATGTAAACTGTTTTGGTGCTTGAGCCAACTCAACAGCAGCATGGACACCTGTGCAGGAAGACAGCTGGAAGCCCTAATCTTCCCAGGTGGCTCAGGCTAAGCCATCTCCTGGTTGGCTCAGAGCCCCAAGTCTGCCAGTGAGATTGAAGTTCTTGTGCTATGGAAGTGCTTTTGAGCATTTTGTCCTAAAAAAAAACCCAAACAACTTACTTTTCCCATATCTTTCAGGACAGAAGAAAACAAACCTTTTCATTTCATTATGTAAAAATGAGTTCCTCGTGTTCAACCTTCAGGGTGGCACGTGCTAGGCAAGAGAGGAGTGAGTTACTTAACAGAGCTTGCCTTGATCTCTGAGATTGCTGCTGAAATCCATGATGATATAAGGTGATTCCAGCCTCAGACAAATTTCAATTTCTCAGTGAAGCTCTACCTTCAATTTCCTTCATTAAATGTATATATATTTATATATACACACATATATTAAGAAATGAATCTTACTCCAAGAGCCTAGACAAATTGATTAAATGGCTCCCACTGGCTTCCTTGGGCACTGGTTCAAAATATTAATCTGATTATCATTATGGCTCGAATTCAGCATGGTTGTTAAGTATGTGTCCAACCAAAAGCACCTGAACAGTCCCATTATGATAATTTGTGGATTTAAAAATAGAAGTATGTTTAAATGCTCTCTTGAACTCATGTTTAAGTGAAATCAATACATGCCATGGCTCTTACTCATGAAATATTAAGGGAAGATATATAATTTATTGTGCTCTGTGTATGCACGTGTACTTAGTACTGATTGTTCTGTAATAGACCTATAAATAATTTAAACTATGGAGCGTCCATTTTTGGGGGGAGGGAGGGGAAGAAACCTTCATTAAACCCCAAACAGTACACTTTTTGGTGATGTGGGGATTAATGGTCTCCCTTTTAACTGCAGATGCCTGCATAATAATTCTGTTCTCACGTGTTCAAAAGCCCTTTCTGCAGAGGAGAAAACAGAAATCACAGCTCCCTGTCCAGCTCTGGGAGGAGATCCTGTGAGCCTGTGGCTGGGCAGCACAGAGGGCTGTGCTGACCTCTGCTGACAGACCAGGCTGCAGTGAGCACCTGAGCTCTGCTGACATTACTATGATTATTATTATTATTATTTTATAAGCCTTTTTTTTCAGTTCTGGTTCTTGTTCACTGATGACATCGCACTATCTCTGGCCTTTCAGTGATAGATAAGTGACTCGCAGAGAGCAGCATTCAAGGGCACATTTAACTATATTTATACAAGAAAGTGCATTTCTACTTTGCCTTGGACATCAGAGAGTACATAACTAACCTGCTTAAACTCAGCAGGTGTTTCAAAGCAGTGCTTGGCTGGGAGGTGTGTGTGACACATTTAGCACCCGTGTCACATGGGTGGTTTTTAAAAGCTTTGCTGCCTTTTTTCACAATGGGACTCTTCCCTGCCCAGTCCTGAGCCAGGAGGTGTTGCCTCCAATGGAGCAGGCTGGCCACAGCAATTCAGACACCAGAGCAGGCAGCTCTGCCCAGGACTGCCCGTGTCCCAGCCTCAGTGCAGTGGGAGAAGGGGCAAGAAATGGGAGGAAAAACATCTGGGCTTTGTGCAGCAGGGCAATGCAGTGACAAACTGACCCCTTTGAGGCAGGTTCCCCACCTCTGGAGCCATGTCAGGCAGCTCACACATCCTCTCACATGTTCCCAAACACTATCAGAGGGAATTGGCTCTAAAGATGGCACAAGTGACAGTGTCCATTCAGTGCTGCCAGATTTGCCAGTGGAGATGCTGCAACACAACAAGGAAACCCTGCTGCTTTCTCCATCTCATTCCAGGTTTCATTTGCTGCAAGGAATTGAGTGAAGTAAGACAACCACCAGCAGGTAACAGCAGGGAATACTTGCTGCTTCCCAGACTGTGTGTTCGCATAAGCCAATGTGCACAGCTCTGCATGAGCACGTATCAATGCCCTTTTCTTCTCCTGGCCTTCCACAATTACTTAAATCGTTAAAATAAACTTCTTGAGGCCAGGCTTAACTTACCAGCTTTGTCACAGGCGAAGCTTACAGCATGCAAGTCCAGCAGGAGAACATGTGCAGGATGCAGTTCTTTCAGCTGTGTTGAGTCCAGTGTCCACCTCACTGCGGAAGAGCAGAAAATGTTCTCAGTGATGTTCGGGATCTCACCAAGCTCTAAGCACCCACATGGGATTTAAACTGTGCTTTCACCCTTGAGCAGCTCCTGTGACCCACCTTTTACCTTTCTTGAGAATGTGGTGTCCAGCCCAGTTTTTCTTTATCTATTTTCTTTATGCCTTTAAGTGTGAGGAAACAAAACAAGATAACAATCGTTGGTTGTGCTCTAGTTTTGAATCCAAGCTAATACAACTGCAACTTCACATGACTTCTGGCAGATAATGGTGAACTAGGCAAAATTACTCAAAGAGTTTACATGAAAACCACAAATAAATTTTTATGTTGCAGTGGATTTGATCAAAACATCCCAGGGGTAGCACCACAGGACATAAACATTTGAAACTGGTAGTTGTGTTCAGCAAATTATTCCCACCATGAGTTAATGCTTCACCCATGACTTCTCAGTGCCAAACATTTACTAAGCATGCAGCTATGAACACCTGGCAGGGAACAAGCCTCCCAGGTAGCTGCTTAGAAACTGGGAATGAGCCTGTGCCACCTGAAAGTCAGCAGGCACATACCCACAGGCAAGAGCTGTGCTGTGAGCTGGGCTGTGCTCCTGCACGAGGCCACGTCACCCACATGCCCAGAGCCCAGCAGTCAACTGGATAAAAACCTGAAACAATAGAAACCAACCTGAGGTTGCTCTGTATGCAGATGGATGCACTATTACCAAACTCCCTGCAAAATGAGAGCTGTGAAAGCTTTGCCTTTTCAATTTTTCCCCTAAAGAAGTCAAGTGCTGCCAAGTTATTTTAGTTCTCTAAAAAATAAACGGCCCTTGTCCTGTGCAGCTGCAGAGGCTTAGTGACAGATGGCGCTATGTGAACGTGAATTTGGCTCTTAAAGAGCTACAATAAATATTTAATGTGACTTTTTCTTACCCACGAAGTGCATCTGAGCAGCGTCGGTATTTTAATTACTTCTTACACATCGTAAATAATATGTTAGAAATAAAAACCAGGAAGACAATTTGTAGAGATGTTGCAAGACAGAAAAGGGGATATTCTCTGTGATTCAGCTCTCTGGGAAAAACTCCCTTTGAGGTCCAAGTGTCCCCCCATTAGCCAAAAGCTGCAGGATGAGAGCAAGAGGAGGTGGTTGCAAGTAACACAAGGAAGTCAGTTAATTTCCAGGTTCTTGGGTCCCAAAACACCACCTGCAGAGTCTGGTTTGTAATAGTAAAGCTGCTTTAGTAAATACAGTAAATATTTAAACAGCACTGGCAAGTGCAGTAACAGCAAAGGTAAATTTCCATTTGACCCAAGCACTGCTCTGGTCCTGGCTGTGGGTGCTCAGCTGGCAAGGCAGCCTTGGGAGGAGAATTCATCCTCAGAGCATACAGTGAATACAGTGAAATGCACTGAGTGAAAAGGGCGTCCCAAGCACATCTGAGCCCTCTGGGGAGTGAAGTTTGCACAATCATGCAAAATTTATAGGGCAACACTAACGAAAATCACAACATTTTCTTTGAATAAATATCATCCTTGTCACTCCTAATTGAGAGTGTCCAAGCTCAGACTGGATGGGGCTCTGAGCAACCTGGTCTGGAAGGTGTTCCTGCCCGTGCCAGGGGGTTGGAACGAGGTGATCTTTAAGGTCTCTTCCAACCCACACCTACACTCATAGACCAGATATTAAAAGAGCAGATGTGGTCACGTGAGTGTACCTTGTTTTTGTCATGTTACTGCTAGTAACATCAGTGATTGCCTTAAAACTGATGGGCCAACTTGACATTTGGGACTCCTCTAGGAAGTGTGCTGTGTTATTGTCTAAGTGGGGAGAATGCCCACCAAGGAGAAAGGGGAAACAAGGGAGAACCAGGGTTGAGAGAAGAACTAAGCCACAAGATTTTGTAAAACGTGGTTCTTCATACTGTGAGCGTAAGATGTTTGTTTCATCCTCCACATGCCTGGATTAAATCAATACAAACATCTTTTCTCCACTGGTGATTTAGAGAAACTGTACCACACGTGAAGAGTGGGAAGCTCAGCAATTAAGGCCAAGAAACTCAGAGGAGACGAAGTAGCAATGTCAGAAGGTGTTCAGGAGCAACCACCTCTCTTGCTCCCACTTTTGAAGCAAACCCTCTGATCATCCCCAACTCCTGCACTTTGATTCCCAGGGCAGAGCAGCCTCAAAGCACAACAACTGGACTGCTCTGGGATCAGACTAAACTGGTCATCTGCTCCTCTCACAAGGGGAACTTAGGCTGCAGGCACAGACCAGAGCCAGTCCAGAGTGAAGCCTGGAAAGGAGGCAGAGCCTGTGGTCAGGTCCTCAGCACCCGCTGTCTCTCCCTGCTGAGCTCTCCTGGAGCACCCCTGGCCATGTCGGTGCTGGTGCAGCCACATTATTAAATATGCAAGATCTGAACCACATTTAATAACACACTTGTTCCAAGCAAAGGCAGTTAATCTCCCATTATCAGCTCAACCCTCAAAATATTTGTACCCTAGCTGTGAGGTTTATATGGGCTACACAGTAATTAGAAAGTTTAATAAGCACCCAGGAGAACTTCCTGAGCTGTTCTGCATTTCCTCACTCAGGTCACATAACAACTGTTGTCCTATCTTCTGAAAGGAGTTTGACATTTCCAAAAATTCAGTCAGCTGTTGGGAAGACTAAAGTGGACAGACATGCTAAGTGCTTTGGGGAGGAAAAAACACTTTCCAAAGCTTACTATTTTTAGTACTGAAGAGGCTTTGAGAAGCATTAAGGAGTTCTGAGAAGTCTTTTTCACAAAAGACACATTTAAAGGCAAACAAGAAATACTGTAGGAGATGGAGCTTGCAGCCATGCATCCCTCGTGGGGTGATCCTCATGTTAGGGTGATGCAGAGCTCTGACCTGCATCTTCCTCACATTCCATTCCTGACATCCTTCTCAGAGCAGGAATTAAACCAAGGGAGTCACATCAAGACAAGATGTACAATCACCCTTTGGAATCTTGGCGAACTTTACCAAAAACCAACCAAATGAACTCCACCAAACCCTGACAAATAAATACTTCAACACTTCAATGAAAACAGGGCAAGCACCTGCTATTTCAAGGCAAGGAAACAATCTTGCACTAGAACAAACAAGAAAATCACCATTTATACACACAGACTCCAGTATCTGTTGTCTATAGTTAAGCTGCAGCGGGGCTGGAAGTTTCCCTAAACCATCTTTCTGGGCAACAGGAAAGTGTAAGCTTGCAGAGGATAAAGCAGGGACGTTTCCTGAGTTGTGAAAATAACATTAGGGAAAGGGATCCACAGCACACTACAAAGGTGGGGAGGAGGGGGGGGATGTCTTGGAAAACGACAAAATAGCTGTAAAGCTGTAGTGCTCTGACTTTTATAGTAGGCAGGAACTGAAGGTCTGTTTTCCCACATTTAGGAGATCCATAAACAAGGAAGACTGGAGCATTAGCACACCAGTGCAGAGTCCTTGAGACAATTGGGTTTGTGGAGTTACAGGAAAGACTCACACTGAAAGCTACTACAAATGTATTACTTAGGTATTGTAACATATTCATACCTATATCTCTTCATCTGGATCCATCACTTTAAATTGTAGATGTAGCTCCAGGTAAACAAGTAAATAAAATTTGTAACATTAACATCAGATTTTTATAAGTAAATATTTCAAGTAAAAATTCTGAATAGCCTGTGCTCAGTATACTTTTTTTTTTTGGTGTGTGTATCTGTTTCATGCTTTGAGGGTGAAGCTATTCTGTCTTCACTTAAATAGCCAAAATCCCAAACAATGGTTGCATTAAAAAAAAAAAAAAAAAAGAAAGAAAAAAAAGGCACTTTCTTGCCTGGATAAATAAGGAAAGCTGTAGATATCTTCAGGAACTGCTCAGTGTCAAGCTCCTCCTGCTGGGTGTCCTTCCTCAGCACTAAGGGAGAAGTCCAATGAAGCTCCATTGAGTGCTGCTGCCCTTGAGCCATCACACTGTTGTCTCAGGCTGTACTTCAGGATAAAGCAGGAAGAGGAACACACACATGTGGCTTTTACAGCTCTCCAGTGCTTTGACGGAAATCACTGACATCAAATCACTGACATCACCTCACTGCTTTAGAAGATCAACCCTGTTTTGTGTTGGCTTTAGTTTTTTGGAGGGGAGGGGAGATTCAAAGTTTTCATGCAGTGTCAGAAGCTCAAGAAAGGATTTTTTCTATGTGACTCTTAGCCTGGAAGAAAGTATTTCTTTCAGCTTCACTTGTAACACAAAGATATTCACGGATATATTTCACATTCATTCACTGCTTGTTTCAGAACCAGTTAAACTGCAGCATTAAGATGAGATACAGCCTTTGACAGGCCTCAGAAGATAATAATAACATGTACAACAGATTAAGGAAAACAGTGTCATCACAAGGATGGTCAAACACTGGAGCAGATTGCAGAATGTCTGTCCTTGGAGAAGTATAAAACTGCAGCAGACAAGCTCCTGAGCAGTCTGATCTAACCAGATTTAGATGACTTCCAGCAGTCCCTTCAAAGCCAAATTATTCTAAATTTCTATTCACTTTAGACATTGGTAGAACTTCCCAAAAACCATAACAAAAAGTTGTAGTCTGCCCAGCCAGTGATCCCCAGGCTGCAGACCACCAGCACCTGCAGCTTCAGAGCAGCTGTTGCAGCCACATTGCCAGAGCTGCTCCATTCTGATGGAAGTGTTACACAACAAACAAGGGCCCTCTTCTTCTGGAAAGGAACTCACAAAATCCCTGGTGTCCTGCTTAGCCAGAAGTTTGTTTCCCATCAGGTTTCTGCATCTGGTAAGACTGCAGCAGCTAATGGAGCTGTTAAGATCCTGAGAATGAGAAAAGGCCAAAATCATGGAATCACAGTATGCTTTGGGTTGGAATGGACCTTAAAGATCATCTCTTTCCAACTCCCCTGCCCATCCAACCTGGCCTTGAACATCTCCAAATAAAGGCTGTAAACTGGGTTTTGAAGCATTCTAAGACAGCATTCTAAGAAAACACCTGCACAATCCAAACCTTTCCCGCATTTTGTTCTTTTAAAAACAATGGAGATGGAGACATCCTATATTTAGGTGTAGAGGGATGAAGAAAAGAGGGATGGATGGTTACAAGAAACAGATAGTTACTTAGACATTGCTTAATTGCTCTCATATCTCCTCCAACAGATTTTTGCAATCTTAAGGGTTTCGCTACAAAATTAAATGACCCACACATATGCAGAATTTCAGTAAGTATGACAAAAGGAACCAAAGAAGAAAAAAAATTGTCCAGATCCTATTAGGAAGCAACCACTTTGCTCCACCCTCCCTCTACAGCACTGCCTACAGCAAAGGGGATGTAGAGTCTTTGCTGGAGTGTGATAAGTATCCAATACATCTGCAGATCTTGGTTTCTTGCAGGCTTTGCTCCCTTAGAAGATGAACTAAGTGCTAGCCCTTATTCCTTTACATACACCATTTCCTGCAAGTAAACTAGCCAAAAAACAGCCTGGATCTTCTCATGCCCCTGGAAGGGTAGTTCCTGCATCTCTCTTTGGACACCATCCCCTAAACACTCTTACTGAACTAAGTAACAGCATAATTAAGCATAAAAGAGGTCAGAGCTGCCTTTTCAGATACCTCCCCAAGCCTAACTAGTAGAGCAGCTTGTAAAAGAAAATATTCTTTGTGGAGCAGTGTGTCTGCAAATTTCTGAACTCATCCTACTTTGATTCCCAGGAGTGGGGTTCCTGTGCTGTTTAGAAGCTGCCAGTGGGAACATATCTGCATTATTTCTGAAACAATGAAGGGAATGAAGAATGAGAAGCTTTGGGGGTTTGGAACTTCCCAATTCATGGAACTGCTTAAAAATCCTTGGCTTTCAGTCAACTCCTGCTCTTGTGGTCAAACCAAGAAAGTGAAATTCAAAGTGTTAACTCATTTCTTACACAAATGTAATGACAACAACAATAGAAATTTAAAAATGCACCTCAAGTTAAAAAAGACACAACTACATTTTTGTAGTGTTGGACTTAAACACCGGTCAACTCATAATTCCATTAGGAAAGAATATTTTGTGGTTTGCTCTGTCCCCAGCAGTAACTTATCAGAAATGTTACAATGGTAGGAAACATTTCTGTTGGCCAATAGATTTCTTGAAGACTACAAAAATTCCCCCTCAGCGCTGCCACAAACCCCTGTTGCAACTTTTATTCCCAGGACAAACAGCAAGGCAGGGGAAAGCCTCTCTGGAGCACTGCTGCTACAGCAGGGGCCAACGGGGTGGAGACCATTCAACTTGGGGTTTTCTCCTCCTTTCCCTACCTCTTCCAAGCCCTGCAGGTCATGACCCAGAACTCTGTCAGGCTGATGAAATGTTGCTGTCTGGATGACTCAAGCAGGACGATCTGGCTCTACTCCCACCGACTCAGTCAAATAACACGGCTCTGACATCTTCTCTGGAGAATGAATCACACATGCAGGAACAGGCAGCCATTCAGATGTGTCAAAGGAAACACACAGCTAGGCATTCTCCTTGAAAAGCAGGGAAGAGGAGACATTTGCCTCCTAACTAAGCCTTTAATTTGCAGCACAACCCACAGTCTTCCCCTTGTATCTAAAGGGCAGAACTTCTAATGAGGTCATTTGGGAATGCATAGTTAGCATATTTTTAATCTCTGTGCCTAAAAGATTTGTTTTCTTAACAAGTGCTCTCTCATCAACCTGATGTGCTACAGCCACAAAGACCAAGTGATTTTCAAAGCACTTTGAGTCAGAGAGAGCCTCTGCACAAGTTACATCCAGGCCCTAGTAATCTTTCAAAATAGAATTAAAAGAAGCGAGATAAACAGCATCTCATGAGCCTCAAAAAAATGGGATATACTTCTGTTTTATATGTTTATTTCTCCTCTGAAGAGAATACAACACAGAATGAAGAGTTAAAATGCATTCTTAACCAATATATTACTCAATTTGTTCAAAAAGTTGCATTTCTTTTATGTATCCTGTTGAGAAATGTTGAGTGGGCAGAATCCATCAATGTTTCTGGTAGTTATGAAAGGAGAAACCTGTGTCCTTTCTGTACATCTAAGAGTCAGAATGTTCTCAGTATGGCCAACTTGATTGAAAACCAACCAAACAAAAACCCACAAAAACAACCCCCACCAAACACAAAATGGGGTACAGCATGGAAAGCACTTGTACTGGGAACAACGTATTGGAAAACTCAACCCCCATATTCCAAGAATATCAAGAATGTCAATAAGTGACACCTGTAATCAAGAAGACAGAGGAAGAATGTACATTAACAGAAAGGGGTTTTACTTGGCTTATATGAAACTTATTCACCTTGTAGCTCATGATCTGTAGCACAGACATTTGGCATCATGAGAACAACAAACAAAGTGGCTCTGGATAAAACTGGAAACCTTGTATTGTCCCCTCTCTTTCACTAAATAATTTTAAAGAGCCTACAGACTAAAGATTTTTTTTTTGCCTTTATAGGCATAAATGTGAACTTAAAGTTGTTCAGTTTTACCAAAGACAGTCATTACCATCAGTTTTTGCTTGGCTCCTTACCCGCTTTACCTTATCTGACAATATATTTTATCCCAGTCCTGCCAATGGATTTCTCCTATCTCTAGGATGTACCACTTCAAAATTTTACAGACAGCAACTATAAACTAATCTGTGGTTGTAATAAGAGCTCCTGGTATTTATTTAGTTCCTTGAGACCCTGGACTGAAACTCACCTGAGTAACATGAGCCTTAAACTACCTGCATCCTCTGGAATGCAGTGTTGGTCCCAGCTGCAGTGGTACAATGCCAACCATTTTAGGGAATTTAATGCCCATTAGCTCCCAGAATAAATCCTCACAGTAATTCACCAATTTCTATGCTACCTATCCCTGTTGATCCACTTTTACTCAAGGTATCTCTAGAGAAAGAAAAGAATTTTTTACTGTTCAGAAGCTATGGCCCAAGACCACATTTTTTCACAATTAGTTCAAATTGTCTGGATTTTTTTGAAGTTCAAGCTTATAAGCACCTGAAATGCTGGGACTGCACAGGGGGTTTTTCATGCTAAACTAACATCCTTCTTTCCATCCTGCAGCTTGAGAGTCATCACTCCTCTTACAATAAGACTTATACAACCAACAAGCTACTAACAGCCAATTCCTACATGAAAACCTCCCACGCAACTCTCTACCATCCACATGTTCCTATCAGAAAACTTGACATTATTCCTAAGATTCCCACTCAAAAAACACCTGGAAACAAAGATCCACTGTCCCAACAGCAGCTGAAACACCCCAGTGATCAGTGCAGAGCTAAAACCAGGAGTGCATTATGATTGTTGTTGGCCTATGTTAATGCAGAGCTGGCTTTGAAAGTTGCTAAGGGTACACTTGAAGGTTTCACATGACATTTGCTGAAAAATCAGTATTTGCACTCAGAGTAGGGCAGATAGAGAGGCTTTTTTTAAAGAGCCAGAAGGAAATTGCTCTTCCATGCTCTGAAGGTTAGAGTAATTGGGGAGATCTGTATATACCCTAGGAAATACCTTCTGCTCCAAGCTTGCATTACTAACCTGCATTACCCTACCCCAAGCAGAGGTTTGGCCCTGAAAAGGTACAAGTACCATTTTTCCAAGTGCAAATACAACATATTTGATTCAGAACTTCATGGCCACAGTCACAAAAGCAGGCAGAACCCTCAAATCAGAGCAAAGCCTTCAATTCACCCTATTAAGGTGACCTGGCTCTGGTGCTCACCCCCCCCGCCCCTTTAACACCAAATACAGCTCTCACCACAGAAGGTGAGAAGTGAAGAAGTAAATTAAAGAAAAAGAAAAAAACCACCCCAAAACTAAGATAAAAACCCCAAACCCACACCACAAGACATTACACTGCATTAGCCAAACCTGCTGCTTTTTATGAGGCTAGAACTGGCATTTATTTCTGAGTAACTTTCAAGAATTACATTAGCAAACTGGATAAAACATTTATGATTTCTCTAGCAGAGGATTCTTATTCCTATAGCTCTTTTTACCCTCTATTAAAGCAGATGACCCAAACACACCATCAAAAGGCAAACAAACAGAACCTAATCAGTATATTCCATCCCAAGGTAAGACAATACCTTTCATGTTATTGCAGCAGGTGAAGCCCAGCCATGCCATAGCATCACATTTTACCAAAATCCTCTAATTACCCCTTTTCTTTCCTGACTGCTGGGAGGGCCAGTAATGGGGCACAGCTGGTGGCATTTGATGTTACACTACTCCCAGCAGCTGCAGCCCTGCCTTCACTTTGGGCACAGCTGTAATTAGCCATGATACTCTGGGGGTAATTACAGCTAGAAGTTGGTTTATTCTTTTTAAGAAATATTGACAGGCATATTCTTAGTGTGAAAAGGTTGTGAATATTACATTTAACGTGTTAAAAACAAGTAGACAGGCAACCTAAACAAAGCCTGTGTTTCAGGAAGATTCAAAATTTTAATACCTATGTTTGTGAGGATTTTTACAGCCCAGGAGCTGATGTGAAGAGTTTGCAGGTTACTGATGAGACAGCTCAGCTCTTGCTGCTCATCATACGATGCTACACAAGGAAATATCCCCAGTGAGATCTCCAGGGCTCATCCTTTTGTCCCAGAACAGTGCAGGCAGTGTGACATTGTGGGCCACAAAAATGGAGTTCCAGAATGCAAATCCAGAGTAAGAGGTTTCCATGCCCCTCTGTGCTACAGGCTTGCAAGGTGGGGAAAGGCACAGCACCGGCCACCTAAACTCACACACAAAACATGGCTTTTAAAATAGGTTGTAATTATTCAGACAGCCTAAAAATACTGAAAAGTCATCTCTGTTCACACTGCACAGGCATGGAAAACACTTCCCAGATATTACAACTTAACCCCTTCCTTCGGGGCAGGGCTGACTGTGACTGCATTCTCTAAGGACATGTCCTTCTCTGACTGCATATATGGGTGTACAGGAGAACCTCCCACATTGTTTTTACTCCAGCTTTTGTGGATAGAACACAAAACATCGCTGCCTACACTGAAGGTCCCAAGCCCCATGTGGGGCACAGATAAATGAAACTCTTTGGAGTGAATTACCTGTGTTTTATGGGCAGGTGTAAGGAGTCACAGGTTAACGGCACAGTGTTGGCACAAAGCTAGCATACCTCATAAAATCCAAATTATAATCAAAAAGTAACATAATTATTTTACTGAACTGGTGTATATGTACTTTTAATACATTCAAGCTGAAAAAACCAAACTTTTTCCTCTATAAAGTAAACTGTTAATAAATAGCACTGAACACTGAGGAATAACCCGAACCCTAACCCAACACCTGGGAAGCCACTGTCTGAAATACCTTTCAGTCTCTCTGGGAAAACACGGGGTAATATTGGCAAGCAGAAAGTAACCTTCACCCAGGAACAGTATCCAGTTTACTGGCATTTCAATAGAACACACTCATTTCCCAATGATACCTCAGAGGAAGAGGTTTGCTTGTAATACCCTGACCACAGTTTAAATTCTGCTCTGCTCTGCTCTGCCCTGTCCAAATTTATCCTCCAGCCTCCCACCACTTTCCAGACTCCCACACCTTTTCACCCTCCCACCCCTATTCAAACTCTCATTTAAGGCTGCCCAATACTTCTCTTAATAACACTAAGCTCTCCACTGCCAATCCATAAGTCCTGAGACAAAATCCTTAGGAACTGAATAGTTGCACCGCCTAAAGTATTAAATATCATCCGTTTGGGGACTGTAGTTGTTTTGTTCTGCTCTGGTTTCAGACATGAGATGTTTTCAGGGGCAAAGCTGGGGAAGAATATTTTGTCCACCCACACAGCCAAGGAGAAGCCAGCCCTTTCAGCATCTCCAGCACTTTCATTTCTTGGCACTCTGGGATGTGGGAGAGTGTTTGATGTTAAAGCATGAGGGCTGCCACGGGGTCAACAACGTACCAAGAGCTATTGTGCATTTCAGTCTAAATTCTAAAAAGATTGGGCAAATTTCCCTGTAACTGATACCCACAGACCCTCTTGCAAGGGGATGTGAGGCAATGGGAGGAAGCAAACGCCCCTGGTGCCCATCAGCCAGCGGCTCCAGCTGCAGGAACAAAGAGGGGAAGAAAGGGAGATAAGCAGCCAGGAAACAGGGAGGACACAGAAAGCCGTAAGAAAGCAGAAAGGGAGAGCTGTGTCAAACAGGAGGGAAGCCCATAGCAGAGAGGAGGCCTTCAGGAAATTTCAGATGGTATGTCAGAGTGAGGGCACGGGGGGTAAAGGCTCCATGAGGCCAGGGAAGGAGCAAAACACCCCCAGCAGGGGGGAGCAGAGGGAATATGAGCTCTCTGATTTCCCTATCTCAGTAATGCAGAGGGCCACACAACCTGAGATGGAAACAGGTCCATATGGAGGACAAAGATGTTCAACTTTCCCAATGGACCATGTAGGATCAAGCGATCAAAACCTCTGCAGGTGTCCTATTTCAAACCCTAGATAACCACATACAAATCTTTATTATGGAAAGGTCAGATTTGCTGTGTTAAGCACTCAACATTTTTGCTGCTTTCATCCTGACACCCTTTTTCTGTCCCTCCCCTGTCTCCTTCCATCATCACTCATTAAAAGCTTCAAAGCCCTGCGCTGTGTGGGGGGCCATTGGCTGGCTCAGAGCACCCTACCTGCCAGCAGGGGATTATTTCTGAGCCAATAATCTCTCCTGCATGACAAAGCTTAGTTTTATGTAGGCATTTAGAGCTGCTCTGTGAAGGAAGTGGTGACCTGGTTTGCCATGCCCAACCTGGGATGGCAGCAGTGGGCTCAAGTCAGTGCTGAGATGGGGTCTGTCCCCTGGGTTTCACTGCATAACCAGGGCTTGTTTGTAGTGAATCATTGAGGGTCTCCCCCCAAAATACAGAGAACAACATCATTTTGGCAAAGAGGGTCAAGCCCAAGCACTTTTGCTGCTGATCTGTGTGTCAGTGGGGCTGTCAGTGACACTGCAGACGATGCAATTGCAGATAACTTTTTAGGCACAATGTTTTTGTGTCACCCTCCCCAATGCCATGGCGTGGGACCAGTTAGGAATGCTTCTTATGCATAGGGCTCTGCTGTTTCTCCTCAGGAAATGGCTCATGTGCATCAAGATATCATTCAGCACCTGAGCCTGCCCCTGTGCATTGACCAAAGTGAATAATTATCAAATATCCTGTATTATGTTACAGAGAGAATGAAAATCCCTCTCCATGGATGACAGAAGGACTTATTAAGCTCTCTCCTGAAGGACAGGGAGCTGCTGGACTGTCCCAGAGATGAAGCAAAGGACTATTTTTTTTCCTTTTTAAGTTACACAGTGTGCCAGGGAGTGGGGAGGCAGGTCAGGGGTCCCAACTCCAAATGTTCTATAGCCTATTGGGACTACATTATAAGCAGATACAACCAGCTGTTACAGGATTGGGGTTATTTCATGTGAGGGAATACAAACAACAGCAGCCAGTAAATCTCTCCTGCACAGCTGGATTTAAGCACTGCCAACTGCATTACTTCCCTAGCATATAATGTTCATTTGTTCATTCATTCTTACTATCCCATGGACTTACCTGCCTAATTTACAGCACATAAACCCTTCAAGGTATGGATTTTGGTATCTCATGGAATACCAGCAGCAGAAGCAAACAAGGGCACTGCCAGCCCCCCAAAGCTGGGGACCCTCACAGCACTTCCCAGCAGCACTGGATTTGCCCAGAGTAGACACAGTTCATCCCATCTTTGATATTAAGCTTGACTGATTCTTCTCTCAGACTAAATACACTAGAGCATTATAAAAAGGGCAAATCCTGATTCCAGCTGAGTCCTATTATATAATTTGCTTAATATCTTACTCTGTCTTTAAAACACTGACACCCCATGCATCACTGCCACACCTCCTGAGCATCTTGATTTTGCATTTTCCTCCAAACAAAGGCTTTCTGAAAGCAGGAGCCCCTCCAGTTGCCTACTGCTACTGGCACTGCCCCCTGCCCTGCACCCCTGATCAACCAAACTGTGCTCTTCTCATTGGCATCAACGTGAAAGTTGTTCTGACCCTATAGACTCTGATAATTATCAGTTTCAACAGAAGGAAGTATACACACAAAAGATAATTCCAAGGCTGAAATCAAGCTCTGTTATTTTCATGCCATTTCTAACATATCCAGAGATTTATTAAAGCCATGAGTCAACCCCTGTCAGACACCACAGACATTGCTTGTGAATAAGCAACTTTGGCATTTATTCCTCCCGTCTCCTCATCTGCCAAGCTGCACCAGGAAAGGGTGCCTTCTGATAAGCAACATGTCAGGCTAATTATCCCACAGAGATTTTAAGCTGCATATTTTCTCTCTGGACTAATCTAACCCAGCTGTGGGAAAGGCATGGTTTTAATCAATCCTTCTATCTGCCCCATGACACTCAGATACATGTGCATGCATAGGTATGTTCATCACCCAGTAAAATAACCCTGGTGTACACCATTAACAAGCTGCCTGCCACAGACTGTTCTGCTTGCCTTTCTTTTCCAGGATCTTAGTGCTGCCTCCAAACAAACTAGTTCTGAAATAAAACAAGTCCAATGAACAATAATTAAATAGGATTGTCAATGGGCTTCATAGGACTTGCTGCTTCAGTGATGATGCTCACTTTTGCTGTACTTACTGTGACCACCACAGGCAGGGTGTGCTGGCAGGGTAGCTGGAAAACACAGGAAACAGGTAACAGCACGAATGGGAAGTACCAAGCTCCAATGTCCAAAATACACCACAGCAGTGTCTTCAAATGGGAACAGCTTTGTTGTTTAAATCAGTCTTACTCTTCTAATTCAGCTTCCTCTCTGGAAGGCCTTATGCAGCTCTGAGCCAGCTTGCGCAGTGAGTGCCCTGCCCACAGCAGGCAATGGCAATGGGGCCCTGGGTAGCCCCATGCGTATCCCCTCAGGAGGGCTGAGGAGCCGCGGTCATGGCTCTGTCACATTGTGGCGTTCCCCAAGGACGGGCTCTTCCCGCTCCCTGTATGGGTGAGAGAGCGAGGAGCAGGACAGAGACAAGCTGGGACCGGCTCCACCATGCTGAGGTAAAACGAGGTAAAAGTAAAATGGCCGCCCTGAGGGCACAGGGAGCCGAGCCAGCGCTGGGCCCACAGCTCAGCCAAGCGAGCAGCCTGGGGGCACACCCCCTGCAGCAAACTGTTAAACTTCAGTTTTAAAATCTGTTGGTTTGGGGTTTTTTTTACCCCTCACACAGTGCTTTCCCATTGTTGAACCCATATGATGGTTCCTGGGGGCTCTTGCATCAGACCAACCTCATGGCTGACAAATGTCCTTTGCAGCTAAGCACAAATGATTTTGAACAACACAGACTTTAAGAACGTATTTGACTTTGTGTCTATGCAAATTAATAAAAGTGGAGGAACAAAAAACATTACCAATTGAGGCAACATCACATTCCAAGAGGACATGTTTGAGAATACTGGGCTGAATGCTCACACAGAGCATGTTATATTAATGCATTTGTGAAGGTTTAATCTAGGGTCACATGAAAAATATGCACAAAAGAGCACAGAAAAGGATTTCCCGGGGAAGAAGCAAAAAAACAATATACACTTACGTTATAAGATCATAATTTAAATAACCTTTAAAAAACCAGGAGTAGCCTAGCTTGTCACAAAGCTCTCACAGATGTGTTAAAGCAGTAAATGCAGCTTTAGAGTAACAAAGCATTTTGGTGTGCCCCAGGCCACAAGACAGAACAGATGAGGGGGAGATAGTGCTAAAAATTATTGAAATAATTGATCTTGTGCAATCTGTCTGTCTTTCATTGATCCCTGGCTGTCGTTTGTAGTTTATATCGGCACAAGCCTCAGAAGTTCTGTCACCAAAACCACTGTAATGGGTTAAAAGCAGTGTAAGAATATGTAAAAAAGCCCTTTAGCCTCCTGAGTTAATTAAGGGATTGTGAAAAATGCTTCTTGCCTCTTCTGAGAAGCCCAACATACCTCCCTCGTTTTACATGTGTTAATGAAAAATGCATATTCCTCTGAAAAAACAGCAATCTGGTGGCTTATAATTACAGAAGTATTTTCAGTGTAACATCATGACATGTGACTGTTACAAATGGTGCTCATTTTTCTATCACTGATGTTGAAGTGCAGCGACGTGCTCTGCTCCAGGGATTTTTAATGGGAGTAATGTCAGTGTTGGGTTTGCCAGTGGATTAAATAAAGGTGGAGAGATGCTATGAGAGATCTCATCTTCAGAAGTGGTGGTTGGAAAAGCATAAACTCCCAGCTGTCTGGGGATTTTCTGCATCTTTAAGAGTTTTATGGTTTCATCATTCTCTCTGTAACAGAACATGATGGGGTCAGGGGTGGCTGCAGACCCTGCAGTTGCAGCACTGATGTATGTGAGTTTTTTTTGTTTTTTTTTTAACATTATTAAACAAGCTATTCACAATTTAACAAGCTGTTCAGTTATTTGCCAGCTCAGTAGAAATGCTTGTTGGAATCACCATCCCTGGAGGTGTTCATGGAGAGACTGGACATGGCACTTTGTGCTCTGGTCTATTTGACAATATGCAGATCAGTCAAAGGTTGGACTTGATGATCTTGGAGGTCTTTTTCAACCTAAGTGATTCTGTGCTCTGTGTGATTCGGAGCAAATACTGAACTGGTTGGAGGCTTAATATCCCACTTCCAGCTTACTGAGCCAATCTTTCCCCTGAATTACTCCTTTATTTTTAATTAAAAGTCTGAGTGTCGCAGTAAACTGTTCTATGTTGCAACTTGCTTGGTATCCAGTCCAATGGAAAACTTGCCCTGAGGCCTCTGATCATTAAGTGAAATCTTAAAACAGCATTATTATAAATATTCTCAAATATTTCTGTGCTTATCATCCTCATATTTTCAAATCACCTATTTTCAACACTATTTTCTTATTGAAAGGCAGCTCTAATCCACTAAACACCATACTGACAGCTAGAAAACAATAGCCATTTGCACTTTAAATAGAGTCAGCTCCCCTCTGCAGACTACAGCAAAGAGGACTGTTCTTTGATTTACCCCATTTTAGTTTCTTTTAAGCACGGAAGAATAGGAAAACAGAAGATAATTTGTTGACACTATCTGCAAAGAATTCTATCAAAGCACACAAAAAAGATTTTTTTTTTTTATATATTTTCAAGAGCAATATAAAAATTATGGTGTTCGTTCAGAAGTCAGGTAAGATCTCTGTTGGCAACTACAATTCTTTTATTTGACATATGTTACTGAGCATTGAACACTTGTTTATGTAGGCATGGATTTAAGAATAACACCACAAAATCAGACTGATAAAGTGCAGACCTGTACTGAGAACCAGGCCTGGTAACTCTGTCTACTCCTACAGCTGAGAAAACAAAAGGGGGGGAAAAACTGCCATTATAAGAGAAGAAGCATATTATAAATTATGGTTACAAAACTAGACAACCTTTCCTGCAAGGTCCAGAGCACTGGAAAACCCAGGTCCCCTGTGTACATGCACATTGTGTTTGTTGCAGGAAATATTTTAAGTTAGGCTTTGGCTTACACAGTGGTTTATTTATAAGGAAACTTAACAAAGCTGTACTGATTAAAACAGTTCTCTTAACAGAGTTTGTTTATATATTTCAGAATTATGTTTCAGAATAAAAAATTATGCCCTTAAAACCAGATAACAACCTACCCCCAACACAGTAAGTTTCAGCAAACAGTGACCAGGAAAGAGTGATTGGGGGAAGCCAGTGTGAGTCATGAACGATGGTCTTTGCCAGATCTCATTCCTTGCATCAGAATTTTCTTCCTAAGAAGGATTTAGGAGATAAAAAAGTAAATGTAACATGTCCTTGTCTTTCTCCATCTCATAAGGGCAGTTTTCTACAGTCCTTAGTAACAGGGGAAAAAAAAATAATTTCCAGAGCTTTCACACATCCAAAAAAAAAAACCCCAAAACACCCCCCCCCCCCCCCAAAAAAAGGCAGAAAACAAGAGGGAGAATAAAAACTAATATAAGCTAAAACATTATTTTGTAGTAAACAATAGAATATAACGTGCAATAGTGCAATTTCTCCTTTGCTGCTCCAACAGTGAAGTCTTGGAAGATAGTCCCCTGCATGTCACCGTGCAGCACCCCACGTCTAACTGCGCGTCTGCCGGGCACTGCTGGGTTTGCCAGGCTTCGGAGCCGCCTCGCTGTGTCCAGGCTCTGCCTTCCCCTTGCCAAGGTGGCGGAGTTTCTGATCCCAGCGCTGCGGATTAAATGGCAAAGACATCACAGGAGAGATTACAGAAGAAATAAGTCCTATGTAAAACCAACCCCGTGCTCGCAAACGGCAGCTGCTGTTTCCATCGCATCTCCCTGCACTGGGTTCAGGGGTGGAATGCGAGGTTATCAGGAAAAGTCACTTTAAACAGGGAAAGCATTTCCTGGCTTTCTCTGGGAATGAAGGGGGTGATACAAGGCATAACAGCTTCAGCACAAAGGGGACTAACCTTCCCAATAAGAAAATTTAAGTAAAGCTACTGGTGCAGTCTTTGGGAGAAGCAGGATGAAAAAGCATTCAAGTGATTTTTGTTAATTATTAAAAATTATTGTTTCTTTATTTTTACTTTTGCATAGGTAATAGCAACCATAGTTAAAAAAAAAAAAAAGTTGGTGCAACTGGTGATGCTCTTCGAAAAGGAGATGATAATGAGAAATGGGTGGTGATGTGGCAGGGTCCTTAGCAGCCCCAGGCTGGGCATGAGGGCAGAGCCAGCAGGTCACAAAAAACAAGGAAATAAGTGAGAAAATAAGTGAATTCCTCAAAAATAAGCTCAACAAATGATGCTTCCACCCAAGAACTGGAAATGAGGAGAAGTCAGCCCACAGTGGTAACAAGGTATTTTCTCTGTGGCACTGGATTTCATAGGGTTCTGCCAAATCAAACAACAACTTGGAATAAAATCCTCATATCTTTCCCCTTCTGTAATCTCCATGAATGTAACAAATTGCACAGAAAAATCTTGCATTTATAATCACAGCAGTATTGTCCTCCTGAAGAAAGTGCTGAGTGGAAGAGAAGACTTGTTTGCACAGACACAACCATTACGGCAAATCAGTGGCTGAGAAATTGTGGCAAAATAAGAAAATTCTCTCTAAAGTGACACTCCAAACTAAGCCAAAACCACTGATATGTTCCAGTGCATCAAAACATAAAACATCAACCCTTCCAGATCTTGGAGGGCATTAGAAAATGTGTAAATTAGGAAACAACAGAATGTATTTTCATATAGAATTAGGGTTGTTCAGCCTGGGGAAGGCTCCATGGAGACCTCAGAGAATCTTCCAGTATCTACAGGGGCTACAAGAGAGCTGGAAAGGGACTTTTGACAAGAGCTGGTAGTGACAGGACAAGAGGGAATGGCTTCACACTCACAGAGAACAGCNAAAATAAGAAAATTCTCTGTAAAGTGACACTCCAAACTAAGCCAAAACCACTGATATGTTCCAGTGCATCAAAACATAAAACATCAACCCTTCCAGATCTTGGAGGGCATTAGAAAATGTGTAAATTAGGAAACAACAGAATGTATTTTCATATAGAATTAGGGTTGTTCAGCCTGGGGAAGGCTCCATGGAGACCTCAGAGAATCTTCCAGTATCTACAGGGGCTACAAGAGAGCTGGAAAGGGACTTTTGACAAGAGCTGGTAGTGACAGGACAAGAGGGAATGGCTTCACACTCACAGAGAACAGCTTTGGATTAGGTATTAGGAAGAAATCCTTCCCTGTGAGGGTGGTGAGACCCTGGCACAGGTTGCCCAGAGACACTGTGACTGTCCCATCCCTGGAAGTATCCAAGGCCAGGCTGGATGGAGTTCTGTGCAGCCTGGGCTAATGGAAGGTGTTCTCCTCCATGACAGGGCAGTGTACCTCCCTCAGCTAAGCCAGGAAGGTAAACTTAAAATAATTGCTAATCCACTCAATTTGGTAAGGGAACTGCATTTAAAGAACATTAAATCTGGACAGTATAATCCTGCCTTAGTCTGGAAAACATTTGTAAAGCCCCCTGGTTTTTTCTTTGACTAATATAACCCCAATTAAGCAGGCATGTGGAACACACAGCTTGCCTATGGAGTTAAAACACTGCTACTGTTTGCTTTTTTGAGACAGAGGTTTTGACTGCTGCTAAACGAGGGGGCTTTGGGGTAATTCAATGTGTCCCTTTAGTTTATTCATCACGCATTTCTACGTAATATAGCAAATAACACAGCAAGTTAGCTTTTGATATATGGTATCAATTAACTGGAGGCAGCACAAGTATTTTCTTCCTTAATTTTGAAAACACTAGCTAGCTGTTTCATGGCACCCGCAACACTTTTGGTGAGGTGTTTTCCTACCTTCACTTTTTTACCGAGACGATCCTTCCACTTCTCAGCTACGGACCCTTCCACCAAGAGTAACCTATGGGACAGAGACAACCAGTTATTCCATCTGAAAAACCTGGCACAAGCAACACTCAGATCCCTGTGCCCGCAGAGAGCCTTGACCCCCCGAACACCATGAAGGAGATGTTCAGACAGTCACTCCAAGTTTTATTTCCCTTGTGGCTCTGAAGTTCAGCTTTACAACAGGAGAACAAGTAACAACAAACATGCACCTCCAAGGACAGTGCAGCAGAGTTACCTGGAGCGCTCCTCGTCCTCGTAGCCCATAACGATGTACTCTTCGTTGGCACTGAGCGGCGGGCACAGGCACCCAGAGTTCGTGTGGAGGTTTACAGTGTCCTTTGGGATGTTCACCAGGGAAGATTTCAGGATCTCCTTTACTTCCACCACCACAGTGACGTCGTGGCATTTAGTCTTCACCTCCTTCACTTTAGCCCGAATGACTGGGAAAAAGTCACAAAGTGCGTTGTTAGGAGCAGCAGCTAATGCAGATCACCCCCAAGCCCTTCCTGGTGACCCCTGGGATTAGTCTTTAGCATGGTCCATTATCAGAAGCTTAGCTGAACTCCAGCAGTGTCCCTGCCCCCATCTCTTCCCTTCATTACTTCACTCTCCACCAGAGGGGTCCAGGTAGCTCAGTGTATCTCTTAGTGGTATGGTCAGGAGCAGGAATTATGTACCAGTTGGATTTACGCCCTGTTTAAGTTGGGCTTTGACTTTAGCATCATTTCTTCTTCTCCCTTGTCACAATAAATATATTTAATCCATTCTTTGTAGACTCTCCTTCTCCCTTGAGCTGTAACTGATCCCTCTTTGACTAATTGTAGTACAGACAACCAAACTTAATCTGTCACTCTGAACCTTTCACAAAAAGTGAATGTGCATTGGAACTTCTCATATCGCTACTCTGGCTCGATGACAGGCCCTTACCTTTTTTATTCTCTCTCCAGTGACCCAGCACCAATCTGCTCTGCTCTTCATGAACTCCAAACGCTCCTGATCTTGACCTGGTGACCTGACTAATTGTTTCCTCCTTCCCCCCTTCTTTTTAAGTTGTACAGGACGAAAGGTTGCTTTTCAAAGGCAAAGCTTTTCCTTTCTCTGAGGGTGACCAGTGAACTGACACCACATGCAAAGGAAAGCCAGCCCAGAGGTCACACTCTAGAGAATGCCACATCATTTACAGCGCACAAACACTACTTTCCTCTGCAAATAGCAGATTCCCTGGATTCCAAGCATCTTCTAACCTATGTGAAAAAGGTAATGTGGAAGAAAGAACACCAGGGATTTACACATCTCCTCTCTTCACATGTATTGCCCATAGCAACCATCAACCAGCAGATATTGCAGGTACATTAAATACAGTTGCCAATAAACACCAACTTGTACATTTAACGTGCACAATTTACCCCAAAAGATCCACTCTTAAGATTTCAAAACAAACCCAAACAAATCCACCAAAACAACATAAAACTGACTAGTCACCTAAAAAATAAAAACCATGTTTGATTACAGTTATAATTTTTTACCTTTGAACAGCAACTATTTTTAAAAGAAGCTTGTCTGACAATTTTATAAATGCATTAACTTAATAAATATTAGGCAATTGATACCATTTAAATAAAGCCTTTAAGTTCACTGACTATAAGGCTCTTCACGTGATTAATGAGAAAAAGGAAGGGCCCAGTTGTTCAATTCCTGTGATATGTATTCACTGGCTTCACCAGCCTAATCTGCCTGAAACAATCTGTATGAAGGAAAGTAGCAGCCTGGCCCTGTGACATGCCTGAAAACTGGGACAGTCTGGACAAGGGAAGACATAATGTGGGCATGTGCAAAAGCTGAGCACATCGGAGCTGGAAATCCCAGAGGCACTGGATTATCCATCAGCAATTTGGAACTTCAGCTTTTTTAATGACAATTTTCCCTTGCAGAAGTTGGGTGCTGGCCATGCAGCTGTTCTCACCGTAGTTATAGTTGTTCCGTAGGTAGGTCTTCTGGGTAGCTTTTACAGGCTTGCACTTGCAGCGGTCTATAGGAACAGAAAGCTTGGTTTAGAAAGAAAAAAAGGGTATTGTGTTCAGTGACAATCCTCCCCAAACCTCAAACTCACACCTAACAAAAACGTCACCGAATTGACTCGCTTATTGCAGTGAAATGCTGAAAGCCACAGGGCATTCCTGTCTGTTCTGTTGGGAGAAGTACAACTGTCCATGAGACCTCAAAGGTTTCTAGAAGAAAACCTGACACACTGAAATTTAAAAAAAACCCCACAACAAACCCAAACAACAACACAACAACAAAGATTCAAGGATTTAGAGGCTGAAGTGACAAAATCACCCATTTTAAGCCAATTCAAGGTTCTGTCTTGGTCTCCCCTGTGCTCCCAGATGCTGCAATTCCATATCATTGCCATCCTCGTCTCTCTTCTGTACCAGACTTAGGGAACTCCTTTCTGTGCCTTTTTTTCCCACACAGGTCATAACAGAGACACAGCAAGAAAATACAATGACAGGGCAGATTTAATATTTGATTGGAGACTATCTACCCCAGGTTGGTTTAGCAAACTGGGATACTCTGGCTAGCAGACATTCATAGAATCACAGAACAGTTTGTGTTGGAAGGGGCCTGTAAAGGCCATCTAGTCCAACTCCCCCTGCAACGAGCAGGCACATCTTCAGCCAGATCAGGTTGCTCAGAGCCCTGTCCAATTCACCACAAGGAACTGTGAAAATTTTCCACAATTTTAGCACGACCCAGAACCCCAGGTTTACTTGAAATGGAGAAACTCCTAGCCCTCGTGGCCCTATGGATGGCCCTTGAAAGACAACACAAATGAGCACTGTCAGAGCAGCATTTCCCAGTGGTGCAGCTGCCAGGCAGCTGGGAACTGTAACGGAGGCAAAAACGTTTTCATGAGTGCCCAGGGAGTGCTAACGCTGAAGCTCCAGACCCACACGTTCATTAACACCACCGATATTTCATGGCTGCTTGTTCTAAGGCAAATATTGACTTATTTCACACTAGTGTTTAAGTGGGGTTTAGTGGAGTCATTTCAAACAGCAGGTCCCAGTATTACATACATGTGGTCATCTATTTTGACATTTGATTTGGCATTTAAATGGAAAGAGACTTAATGCAGCTTATTTCTACACACCATCATTCTAAATATCCATGCATATATAAGCTAGTGATTCAGTTAAATCCAAATGGAGAGTCTGAAAAACAACTTTTATTTGCTACATAAGATTCCTGCACATTAAAAAAACCCAAAAAACAGATGGAATCATACAGTTACAGACTTCTCCAATTATAATTTATTTTCTATTGAAAGAATTTTTGTAGTTGAAAATACAAAAAAAAAAAAAAACCAAAACCAAAAACCCACAGGGGAGAGGAAAACGTTTCAAAAGAAGAGTATATTGTTTCCTTAAATTCCCAACACATCCTCAGGAATCTATATATGAGTCCTACAGACTTAAGCTTTTGTATGAGACTGTGTTAGAATAACAAAGGCAGAGGAGGGAAGTGATTTTTGGCTTCCTTTCTGCCTCTGGGAGCTCGTGTACACTGTAGGCCAAATTATGGCTCATTTTTAAGCTGCCTCGAAACACAGAATAAAAGATGTGCTCCTATGGCCCACACTCACATAGGCACCTCAGCACTCAAGTCCAACAAGTTGTACACTTTAATGTTCTCCTGCTCTACATATTTTGCTCCATAAGTAGAATAAAATAGACCAAATTACAAGAAAAGGATACATAGCCTCACATTTCTCTCAGTATTGGATTACTGCATTAATCTGAAAATATATTTTATTAGTCTTGTTCTAGAAACAAATTATAGACCTGCCCATGTTCTTACTGAAAAATACCTCCTAGTCACCCTAGTGGTTTCTAAATTCACACTTCAAAGGACTTTACAAAACGCTGCAGTATTCCTAATTACTATTTAGAGATCCAGAAACTAACACAAAAGTAATTTGCCAAGGTCAGTTATAAAGTCAGTGGTACAGCCAGAACCAACTCCTCTCTCCCAATTCCTGGTAAGATGACTTTCCAAGGAAGCCAAAAGTGGGTATTGGAGAAGATATATTTGATTGATGGATGTTTCTGACAACATTGAAAATTCCCCAGAGAGTGGAAACATCCACAAAAGGTGTCTATTAAAATGTACTGCACCCCCTGACACCGAGGGAAAGTCCCATCCCAGAATTATCAGAAGAGCTCTGGGACCACAACAGTGTTATCCCAAGCAGAGACAGGCAGCAGTGGCTCACACCAGTTCTGACTGAGATTTCAGCTAGCTGCCATTAAATATTCTTTTTAACCAGCCAATACACCAGCTAAGAACAGCTCAAAATCTGTGTCTTTGAAAACTCCTTTCTGCAAATGCCAAAAGGAGTGGAATACACAGGAAAATGGTTTTTCCCCACGGATCACTACACATGTGTCCTCTTAAACACATGTGTGCAAGCACAATCAAAAACCTGGCTGTAATACTGACCAATACAAGCAACCAAACCTGGCAAATGCTTCCCTGAAAAACGAAGGATAAAAAAACCCCAAACCTCTGGAAATCTTCTAGGGGACTTGAAAAGCATCTGATGAATCAGACGACAATGTAGTTTACTGCCAAGAGAGGTAAAAAAGCTCCCCCCCTAAAAAACCCATGCAGACTCAGAGGAAAAGTTCTGCCAGAGATAAAAGGTACCACCATGCACAGCAGCACATGCAATAAGCTCCCTCCACAAACCACAGAGCTGAGAAAGGGATTTTTTTGAAAACATGTCAGTTTGCTACTTGCAAAACAAACAAAAAAACCCCTCTATTTACAATGGCAAAACTACAAATTTACTTTAGTGAACATATAAATAAAGCTATTACAAAGCACAGCCTCTTAGGTGGTCAAACTGTGTTTGTCAGTTCAAAGAGGTGTAGCACATTGAACCAGAAATCGTGTTTGTACAGTGAAAAGAAGTGATAAAAATATTCCCCTTCCTCTTCATCAGCAATTTTTCTGGGCATCTTCACTCTCTTTCTGGATGGGATTTTTAGGGGTCTGGTTTTGCTTTAAGTAGTCAAAAAGCACCACAACAGCAACACTATGACTGCATGAAACATTTCCACCACAGGGTCACTCTCTGGAATTACATGTCCTCTGCATCCCTAAGGACAGGCAGCACTAAAGATGTCTTTCACATTTCTGATATGAGGTGACACTGAAGGTGTACAGCTTTACTTTCATACTCACAGCAAAGTCCGTGTGCTCTTTGTGCAGTCACTATTGAACATGAAATCCACACTTACTCAATGCCACACATCTGAAACCAGCTTAAAACTATGAAGATACCAACATTAGTAACAAATGTCTTTACCAAGTCTCTCAGACATGGTCCCATGCTCAAGGCAATTTAAAGCAAAGCTTGTTAAGGGACTCGCTTTTATCAGTTTTTCTAATTGTGAACTGTGAAAGGCAATGTACTGTAATGATCACCTACAGATCAGAGTTTAAAACTGTATTATAAACTGGGCATTGTTAATACCTTTCCATGTTTTGGCCACAGATTAAGGCTGAAGTTATCCAGGTTTATGTAGATATCTAATTTCCTGTTCCACATCCACACTTAGGTGTTTATGTTACTGAACTGAACATCAGTCCACACTACAGCTCATCAACATCCCTCTCCTCTGGAGAAGGAAAGACACGATGGCCAACCTTAGATTTCCAAGTGTTGTCTTCTTGACAAAGGCCTAAGAGGACTGATAAAACTGTAATAAAATTCAAGGAAACCTACAGTCACGTTTGAGTTCTTGTTTGAGCATCAAATCCACATTTCTATAATTATTAGCTACTAACCTGGGCTCTTTGCTCCTTTGCATTGCCTACGAGTGGTGGTAACACTCAGGGGGTTTTTCCCAGTTCCAGCAAAAACCAAACAGGAATAAAAAGCAACAGGGGACCTGCTGGAATAAAACCAGCCTTGGAAGGTCTCACACTCAACCTCCTCAGGCTAACGGGAGTTTTGCCACTATCTACAAAGACTGCTGAATTTAATTTGCAAACTTTAAAGTCAGAATGAACCGTTACCTTACTGGTTTTGCCCAAGGAAAATCAATTTAATGATTATTCTCACTGCTCAAGACAAAACTTGTCATACAATCAGCAGAGCCCTCTTGACTTGACAGACATTTTGAGGCTGACCAGCCCCAAATGCCACCTGCCCACGGGATGCAGAAGCACAATCTGCAGGGTTCTTAGTCAAGAAAGAGTATTTTAACATCACTAAGTACCCCTCTTACTCAATAAGATATTGAAAGGATAAAGTTTTCTAGAAGTTTACTTACCGATGCCAGCGCCTCTACAGTTGCCGTTATTGGAATCCATAGGGAAATCTGGCATGGATTGATAAAACACGTAAAGAAACATTACTATTTTTAATATTGTGTTATTTCATTGCACATTCTCTTTCTCTAGTATTTAGTATATTAAAACTTAGTAACTTCATAAATAAACAGAGTGTAATGTCCTCCAGGACAGTCTTGAAAAGCTGATACGATTTTTTTTACCTGCATTTCACCTGAATCCAGCACATCATGTCAAATGATGAAGTAGATTAAACATTCCACTTCCACTGGTGCACACACTGGCAGGTTTCAGACAAGGACTGAAATTTATGGCATGAACTTTGAGCATCTACAAAAAGTACATGTACTGTTTGCATTTTAATTAAATGATGAAGGAGAAATTACTCTTCGTTTGTTTTCTTGGTCACTGAGGAAATCAAACCAACCAACCACAATCATATCATTGAAGAAAATGCCAAAATAAATGTTTAAGACCTTCCCTTTCCCCTCAGTTTAAAAGCACACTGATTATTTTGAAGGATAGACAAGGAACAGAAGGAAAAAAAGGCACTATGCCCAAAGAACTGCTTTCAGACACATTCGTAAGTGAAATGGGTCCCATATTAGTCAAACACACAATTTCAAACCTCTTGTTTATTAAATCACACAATTTCATGGGTTTATACATATACTTTATAATTAAAAACAAGAATGTTAATGCATATAACCTTGTAACCTTGTAGTAATTAAAGACAAAATAAAAGCAAGAAGAGTAAGGTTTGGGAGAGAGGAAGGACACTTCATTACAAAGGCACGTGGAATGGAAAAACAAACAAGCTTTCAAAGAAAAGGCCTTCCTTCAGTTTTGCATGCCCAATCATTTATGCCATTTTTCCAAGGCTGGCAGCTGGTATCCTACAAACATCACCCTTCTTATAATCTTATACTATCATGGATGCAACACCCCTGCTTTTACAATGTAGGACAAATGAACATGTGACCGTGTAACAAAAGCTCCTCTCTTGCAGCCTGGGCTGGAAGGGTTTGGCTGTGAGATAGCCCAGGATCCTGATGATACTCAGTATAGGTGAAGGTTTTAGATGTGTGGATTAAATGTTAAGGGATTGGGACCATTATTTAATCACAAATTTTGTAAATACATTATTTAAAAACCTCTTTACAGGTAAAATTGTATACTTTAAATAATCTAATTTTGCCATCCTTCTTAAAAAAATTTAAAAATCTCCACCTTACTGAATAGTTATACTACTTATAGCAACATGTAACTTCATTTACGTAAATGAGCATATGGCTAAATCACAGTCAGGGCAAGAGTAAAACCGGAAACCAACTGATTTCCTCATAAAATAATTAACTTCAAAAAACTGAGACTTCAGGAATAATTATTCTAACCAACATAAACTGTATAGAAAACAGCACCAAAGGATTGAGTAGATGCTCTTCTATATCCAAAATCCTGTTGCTAAAAAAAAAAATCACATCCATTTTCTTCCAAAGAAAGTTCCAAACTACCACAGGATCTTAGTTTATGGAATAAACCCAACATTTTCATGGAACCAATTTGGTCTTTCCTTACCAGATGAAATGCTTACCATCTTCCATCCATGGAAGAAGGAAAAAGGAGCCCTGAGGTACACTCCCCCTTCCTAAATCAAGGGCTGATCCAAGTAGTGATGACTTCATGGTGCTTGAACAAACCAATTCCAACACACACTGAAATTACAACTCAAAACAAACCAGAGCCTGGTAAGGGGTTTGCAGCCTTCCCTGGCTCACAAGGGATATGATGCTCACGGATATTGGCTGGGGAACTGTCCTTCCAACTCACACCAACTCAAGGAGGGCTGGCAAACACTCAATATGCCCAACACAAAGCCAGTCCTGCAAACAGGCACACGGCACTGAACTGCTTTACACCAGATGTTCCTGTCCACTCCTAGGTATGCAACTTATTTTTAACCAAATTACAACAGGCCACAGCCCCACCCCATTTCCTAATTCTGCAGTGCCAGGGCACTCGTCCTAACTGAAGCCAGTGGTTCTGGGTACCCCACAAAGCAGCTGGGTGGAGCAGCAGTAATTTGGATGTTGTGTGCAGAGCAGCTGTTGATAGAAGAGGCTCTCATTTCCATGTCTGTGTGAAGGCTGTGGTGTGGAGCACATGGTGCTCTGCACTTGTGGTCAGAGCATGGTGTCCATCAGTGAGCAAGGAGGGGGTCAACAGGTACTGATTCGTCACTTCAGGGTTCATTTCCTTGCTTGGGAGGGCTTGGGCCAGGCAAATATTGACCTTGCCTTGATGCTTATCTTCTCTGAGGCTGTTGATTTAGGGATACGGGGTTTCTACTGATGGAGAGCAGCACGGGCTTGTGGAGGGGACTGGAGACCTCTGCCACTGTATGACATGTCTCAGGAAAGGCTTCCCATCTTTCCCCAGTCAAGCTCATAACGTTTGGTCCACTCTCACCTACCAGGGAAGTGATGGGAAGAGGGTCTGGGCCAGCCCTGCCACTGCTTTCCTATTATTCCACTTCTCTTCGGGGACAACCACTCTGCCAAGTTCTGTCTGTGTAAAGCAATCTTTCTGAAAAGAGTATCTGTCAGTGATGATTAGCAGGATTGCCAAAGAGGGAATATTATGCAGAGGTCCAATCCAAAAGCTTCCTATTAAATTTTGTTTAAGAGCAGGGGGAAAGAATCCAAACTGATCCTTCCAATGAGCCATTTTAATTAATCACTTTTCAGAGGGATGCTATATAAAAAACCAAACCAAAATACTAACAAGGAGAGCTAAACAAAAGTAACTTGCACAGTAAGTGTACAAAATAACAATGCCCAGACCACAGATTTGGGTGAGAGGTTTCGGAGAGGGGAACAAACTTGGTAATACCTACTTGTGAGTGAACACCTTACTTATACCACAGTTTAGACAAATAAAAGTTAAAAAAAGCAGCGAAACAGCCAAAAGTAACATGATTCTGATTGTCACTGCAATTAAAGAGTATGGCCTAGACATTACTGAAGCCATTCCAGGCACCCTGCTCCAAAGAACAAAACCACAGCCAGCATTGCTGCTTGGACACTTGCTTCAGATGGAGACATTAATTAATGGAGCCCCATTAATTAAGAAACCCTTCCAAAATGCATGAATTCAGACCTTGTCATCTGCTTCAGCTCTTAGTACAGAGAGGATCTTTGCTAAGTTGGTTGCAAAAACACGCACAGTGAAGCAAAGTGATATGAAAACCAATCCTAGTTAAAATTTAATAAAGAGAACTCAAATTCCAAGTCACAGAGCAGACTCCTCCACATAACAAATTATTCCTCATAACAAATCCCACCAGGTTTTGATGACATTTAAAGGCCCAGGTCTTGACTCAATGCTTAGACAGTGGCTTTAGACAATGCAAAATCACTCTAGGGGACTCAGCCTGCAAAAGCAGACTGCAGTGAGAGTCTAATGTCATTGGTGATACCAATGTACTTCTCCTACCCTCTTTCAGGCTTGAAGATTGTACAGATTTTGTTCCTTAACTGAGAAAGGAGGCTGCTCCCACGTTTTGAGCAAATGTCTAAACAAATATAAGCTTTAAAATGACAACCTGGGCACGACCGTTCATCCTCAGCAAGGTCTGAAATGCTCCCCCGGCACTGCTGTGCACATCTAAGTAGAACTGTGCAAAGACTGAGTCAGAACAAATTCAGTGTGGAGCTTGGAAGCCACTGCTTTGGAAATGAAGCTAATAACATATGAGAAACAAGCATGGGAAATGGCTCTTTTCTTTGTCTTTTAAGCCTCCAATGCCAGATTCCCATACTGGGTTACTGTGGAGTCATCCAGCAGACACGGAGGGCTTGGGCTACATGGAGGAATCATGGATTCACATAAGATTTAAGAAAACAGGTGTACACCACTTGAATAATCTGTAATTTTCTCTAATGTTTAAGAGATGATACTGTTTTTAAAGAAATCCAACATTTCCCTCAGACATCTTATGACGGTCACTCAAACCCGTCCGGGTGTTAACTACACGTGGTTGATACCTTGTGATGCTGCTTCCCTTTCTCCAACATCTTATCAACAGGCCAACATGCCTCCCAGCTATTTTCTTACACCAATAAAACATGATGAGATGGACCCGACCGACAGATCCGTCCTTCAGTTCACACAGTACCCATCACACTGCCCTGGTTTTACAGCCAGTTTCCCCTTCTGAACAGGAATAAACATGTCACTGGAGACATAAACACTCTGCTAAGCAGTAACAGCCAAGCACACGTGCCAAAGTGCTCTTCTGAGTCAGCATCCCAATGTCAGTGATGACTGTGGTCAGGCTGGTCACTTATTACCTGAAAATTAAAGGACAGGTCCTTACTCTGAAATTTTAGATACGAGAGTGTTTTTGTCTATCAGCAGTTCCTGCTGCTTCACCCACCTAAGAACTTCTGACAGGTGCCTGCATAAGGGAAGCAGATAATCTAACAGATGGGAGGAAGGGTCAGCATATGCATGTGGAAACTGAAGCGCATGGAGCAAGAGAACAGGACCTCCCACAGATGTAAGACAGCAGTGCCTGTGAGCAGAACTGCTTTCATCCCCAAAAAGTGCAGGACAGGGATGTGGGATAAACGCCATAGGAGACTTCAGACATTAGCATGCATTAATGTAACATTGAGGGTGTTAATATATTGTCCAGAAGCTTTTTCGTCCTCCATCCTGGATGATGATTCCTCCACAAAAAGCCAAAATATTCAGCATCACACCTGCATCCAGAACACCAACACCTGCAGGATCCTTCTGCTTTCTGGCTGTGAAGGAACCCCCGTGTTTCCCAAACAGAATGCAAAATCAAGAAACACATGCTTCCTACATGATACTTCTTTGAAGGTGGTCTCTGCAACTTGAGGAACTTCAGACCTCCAATACAGCAATACCACTCAGGTTTTGGAGACCAGCACAAGCCCAGGGAGTGTGCACACCTACTCCCCTAACCAAACCCAAAACATCTCAGCTTTCTCAGCCCCTGCATCCAGCTGACCCATGCACTCTGAAGGACGCACGGTCTAATACTGGAAAAGGAATGAAAATTGGGCTTGAGAACCCTACCCCTGCTCTGACAGCAACAAACACCTGACCACCTCTTCCTTCAGGCTGCTGCCTTACAGGAGAGACTAAACAAATGTACCAACGCTCACCAGCAATAATGCAGAGACCTCAAGGGGAAAGCAGACAGTAGAATCCTATTACATCACAGGTAGCAAAAGAAACATGAAACAATGGATTCATATTTCTGCCTGCTCTATTAGATGTAGCTTACAGACAGCAGAAGGGGCTAGAATGCTTAGGAGATAAACTGAGAGCAGGTATTCTGCATGCTCCTCATCAGGCAGTTGGTTATTCATGTCTTCTACTTGGCTGCCATCCTTTATTTGGAGAATTGAATTTGGAAGTGTTCACCTTACCTCTTCCTAGAACAGGAATCCTTCGCTCTGCTTTCTAAAGGAGCAGTTTCATTCCCTCAAGAAGGATTCTTTCAGGCTGGTATATAATGCATCAGTTCAAAATTTTCAGCCCAGAAATGAGAATGTCATCAGGTTCTCATTCACTGAAAGAGAGTTTTCATGGATCTGGCCCTGGAATGCCTCAAAGAGGTTATTGTACTGCTGAGGTCCTCAGAAATAGGTAACTCGGGGGCAATTTTAGCCAAGCTTCCTCCCTCCAGATTTGAATGTGATTGCTTTCAAATCGCTGTAGACCTGCCAAGCCTTGCTCATTTTGCAGCCATTTTTAAGGCAGATTTGAAAGCACCTCAATGCCACGGAGAAAGGTGCTTGGTGTTCAAAACTGTGTTTTCCCAAAACACCCCAGCAGGCCTGTGGCCCCCAAAAAGCAGAAGCTGATGGTAAAAATTGATGGTTGGGTTCACAGGCTGGGCACGACTGCGAGGGGAGAAAGGATGGAAAGGCAAGGGGGGAGCAATTAGACGGGTTAGAGAGAAATAGTGGTAATGACTGGAGGTATCAGGGCATGGCCACTGAGTGGAGATTTCTAGAGGTGGAAAGGGCCAGAGAATGGAGTCAGAAGGAACAGGGTTTGTCTGGCCAGTAAATAAATGAAGGAATGGAGTGAGCAGCTTACCTGGGAAGGCTGAGCTGGGGAGCACAGTCAGGAAACCGAAGCACGATATTTTGTTAGGAGAAGAACACAGGAATTACAGTGTTTGGCATTACTGGCAGTGGAATACATGAAGCATTTGGTAATGGGACAGAAGTACGGTCAAATACTGTGCTGAGCATAGCATGAAAATCCCCCTTTCATTCCCAAGCCATTCATTTCTGGGGGAGGATGGAGAGGTGGGATCCACTGCTCCTCAGTGAACTCCCTCAGCCTGGCACTACAGCTGCAGGCACGGAAGGAGCTGGTGTGTGGGTGTGTGTGGGAAGACAGCACAACAAGCCATCGGGGTGCATGGGTGCTGCTCTGCCTCAACCTCTGACCCTCCTGGCTGCTACCCCACCCTGGCACTGCTCTCATGCTCCTCTGATGGAGAGGTCTGGCACAGGCACCAACACTGTGACTTCTCTGCAAAGGAAATGTAACCTTGTTCCACCAGCAGCAAATGCTTTCCTAAGTAAGACAGGAACTGCAGTCACTTTGCAAAGGTCAAAGCTCACTCGTGATGATAACCACCCACGGCCTTGCTTGAATTTCCTATTCAACAGCTCCTTGGATTCAGTATTTCTGCGGTGCTTGGCTCACCATGCTGGAGCTGTGGCCTGCCACCTCCTCCAGCCCTAGGGCAGCTGTGACAGGAGCAGGGTCCCTGAGCCACAGCAGGCTGGCAGCACAGCAGTGGCCTGAGCAGCCAGCAGTCCTTGCACAACCGTGCAGAGATGGTCCTACCTCCCTGGTACCACCGGACACCCAGCACCATCCATCCTGTGGGGCCAGAGAGCTCAGCTGGTGAAACGGGATGCAGTGACAAAGTCCAGGGGCTCCAACAGCTCCTCAGAAGCCACGGTGGTGAGGTACCATCAGGACTGCACTGGAGCTGCCTCAAGTGACGGAGGCAGCCTTTGGCTTGCATCAGGGATGCTGGGAACAAAACACAGTGGAAGGCTGCAGCTTTGCTGTGCTCCTGACCAGTCTGTAACTTTAGAGCCCGGGAACCTGCTGAGGAGCCTGTACCGTAACCTGGACCTTCAGTGCCAGCCACAGAGACGAGCCTGTTTTCTTCCCTTCAGGTGTGCATGTGCCACCACTGGCACAGGAAGAGGCTGGGGAGACCATGGCCCCCCACCTTCTGCTTGGGGCTCCTCTGGGCACAGCTCTTTCCCCAGAATTTGTGCAGTGGTGGCCCTGTGTGGGAGGGGAGCACCCCACTTTGGGGAGCGAGTGGCAGGGGATGAGCAGAGGCACAGGAGGAGTCGGCAGCTTCGGGGCTGCCCCTCTGGAGTGGCTCTGCCTTCTCAGCCAGCATCCGCTGCCGATGGAACACCAGAGCGGGCTGTGGAAACATTTCCCGTTTATGTGGAACGAGGGCTGTCGTTCCCACACTCAGTCGCGATCCCCACGGCGGCGGCGGCGGGGCTGTCACTTGTCACACCCCCTCCGTGCCCAACAGCAGAACTTTTCCAGCAAGTTGCTAAAGGCAGAGAGAAAAGAGAAGAAAAGAGCGGAGGGCAAGCAAAGAGGCTCGGGGAGCAGCCGGACGGCGCGGAAGGGAGGCGAGGCTGCCGGGCTGGCGGGGCCGGGCTGCGTTCCCCGCCCGCCGCCCATTGTCCCCGTGCGGTGCCGGTCCCCGCGCACTCACCCGCGCCCTCGGCGGTGACGATGGCCTCGGGGGAGATGCAGACGCCACGGTCGTAGAGCGGCAGCTCGTCGCAGGCCAGGCTGTCGGGCCAGGCGTGGCTGTAGCGCACCAGGACGGGCTCGCAGCCGGCGCGGGCGCGCTCGCACACGGACTTGCAGGGCTTGATGGGCTCGTGCTGGAAGTCGATGGTGCAGATGGGCGCGTACATGGCGCAGAGGAAGAAGAGGAGGTCGGGGCTGCAGTTGGTGCCCAGCAGCCCCTCGAACTGCTCCATGGCCAGCACGGCGTTGGCCTGCGTGCTGTGGTGCAGGTGGTTCGGCATCTTGGTCATGTTCCAGGGCAGCGGCTTGCACAGCGGGATGNCGCGGGGTCCCGCCTCTCCGCCCCGCAGCCCGGCCCCGAACAAAGGAGAGCCCCGGGCAGGGGAGGGACGGCGCCGCTCTCTGAGAAGACGCCAGAGAAGTTCGCCCCGTCCTCTCGCGAAGGCGAGCGCTTAAATTCTCCCCGAAGTGAATTCTTCCCGAAGTAAAAACCTCGCTGTGATCACGGACACGATTCCCAGACCAGAGTCTCGGAGCTACATTCACGTATTTTTTTTTGGGGGGGGAAATACCTGGTTTTCGCACACACTGGGCCGGGCGCGGTGCTTAAGCAGGAGGTGCACACAAAGAGCTCGTCACCTAGAAGAAGTGATGGGTGACCAGTTTTAGAGGAGAAGCTGTAATAATGTTGAGAGGCTTAAAAAAAGAGGGAGATTGGGCTGGGCAGCCGGGGGTGCTTTCTTTTCAGAAGGCTAAACAAAGGGCTTTCCGACTTGATCTGAAAAAAATGGCCTTGATAAAATCATACAATGTTTTGGGTTGGAAGGGACCTTACATGTAGTTCCAAGCTCCTGCCATGGGCAGGGACACTGTCCACTAGACCAGGTTGCTTAGAGAAAATGAGCTGACATTTATTAACTGAATAAATCCTTTCTAGTTATAAAGGTACTGAGCAACTGCTCGACCATGCATTGTTTTAGCTTTACTATGGTATTAGGGCTTTATTATTCCAGCCTCTGCCCTTAAATCGAACCTGGGAGTAGAAACATACCTACCACAAGCCAGTGCTCAGAAACCAGACCAAAAATGTGGATGAGCTGTGAAAACAACCATGGATACAGGCTCAGAAACACAGGGTCCTAAGCCTGGAAGGGCTTTTTGGCATTTTTTAACTTTATGACTGCAGATGAAACCTTGATCCCTTTAACTCTGCTGCCAAAGTCCTGTTGGCTTCAGCCAAGGCACATGCCAAGCAAACAAGGAGTTGTAATAGGGCCAGTGGAGTGGAGGTATTTTATTTGCCCGCCTCCACAGGCAGGTGCTAATTTCAAGGACCAAACTGTTGTTCCCTGCACTCCCAGAAGAAGCTCTGGGCATTGGAGTGAGGCAGAAATGTCCACACACATGTGTGTGACAGCCTCGGGAGCCATGGGTCAGGGTGTCTGTGCTCCTGAGCCTGCATCCAGGCTTGCAAAACAGCTGTGAGGGCAGGCAAAGGGGAGCTTGCTCGTCTGCAGGGGGAAATCAAAGAGATCTGCTTTGACTTACCCTCTCAGCTCCTCAAATTTAGTCATAGCAGAGTCTCAGGCTTGAATTTCTCCTCACAGTGTAAAAAATATGTGTTTAAAAAGTATGTGGTGTAATAAAAACCTTACCCAGCTGGCTGGGAACTGAATATACTGGGACTTACCTGAGAGATGATGGATGTGGGAGTGGTGCATCCCAGGGTATCAGAGTCCAGCGAGATGAGCCAGAGCAATGCAAAGGAGCCACTGCTGTGAACGAACAACATGACAAAGCTAAAGCAGAACAGGGACAGCGAAGAGGAGGGCTGTGGTTCCATGCTATGACAGTGCAGCTGCAGTGCTTTACCCTGCAGGTGCACAGGTTCCACTAGCGGGGAAATAAAGCAGCTGGAGGAAAACAGCAAACCAACAATCTGCTCTGTGTCTTCACATGCAGTTCCTGCACAACACCAAAACTGCCAACTGGAACTAAAATAGGTGCACAGACTTGAAATGGGGACTAGGGGAAGAAAGTGTGTGCTGTGCTATCTGCAATTTGCCACCAGTCTCAAAATAAGTAGTTCTTACTTTGGGTGCCACCACACCACTGCTGGGAATTCTCTTCTCTACCACCACTTACTGAAGATTCACGAAGAAAACAAAATCTCTTTCTACACTTTCCATCAATAAGGGCAATGCTAAACCTCTGGGGGTGGGTGGTGACAGCAACTGGATTCCTAAGCTTGGACGACTCCAAAAGGGGTTAGTCAGCCTATGGTATCATCATTCTATCAGCTCCATGTCATGCACAACCAGCAAGAATTTCTTAATAAAAGTGTGCCCAGGCAGCAAGATAGGATCAGCACTGCCTGCCTGAGAGTTTCCTGGTGGGCTTTGGGAGGTTGGTACAGACCTATGAATTTAAAGAATAATAACACAGCCCACAGTATCACACAGAGTAATTTCCTAGAATAAACAACAGCTCAGTGGGGCTGAGGCCTAAGGCAGGGATTTGCCTCTGGAGTAGCTCATACAAAAATTACAGAAAAAGTTTATTATTGTGATTATGCTCCACAGTAACCCACAGCAGTGCATAGCACTGCCCAGGGCCCAACTTACTCATCCATAGCCCCATTTAAAAAACTTAGCTGGGTTGCCCTGGAGTGCCATAAGGATGGATTTCAGTGGGAGGTGGCCGGATGACCCTCACAGCTCTGGAATGGCTGACCACCTTTATTTTGGGGTGCAGAAGCATAGCAGCACGAGGAAGGCTGCAAAGAAGATGGAAAGTAATTGTGGGGTTTGTGGTTGCACCCTTCTCCAGAAGGAAACAGAGTAAGAAACTGCTTCCAGATGCCTAGCATTAATTTATTGCTTTGTTGTTTTTTTCCTTTACATAGTGTCTGTTTTTCCCCCTTCTCTCCTTGTTTTTCCCTTGTGGGAGTCAGATAAACAGCAACAGATTTAAGAAGCAGGAGCTGGCTGAGATGCTGTGATGTCCAGCTCCACTGGTAGAACTGAACACTAGCAAAACTTCATGACTTAAAATACAGAAATATATGTATTTCAAGTTTAAGCTTGAGAAACTACATTACTAAACAGAAATATGACCTTATTAAAAAATAAAACTGAAATTTGAAGCCTTCTTTGCAACAGTAAGAAAGGCATATGGGTTTGGCCAAGATGAACACGTTGCAGCCAAGGCACTCCTGAGTGCACTTGTTAGCATCAGTTCTGTCCTCAAGTGCAACAGTCTCACTTTAGGGACATGAAACCTGCCCCTCTGCCCATCCCAGCAGGTTACCTCTGTGAGCAGGGTGTGCCAGGGGAGGCACAGGGAGGATCAAACACCAGCTCAAAGCACAGCAGCATCTACTCCAGCCTGGGGCAGAATTCAGCAGATCAACAAATCTGTATTTATGGTCCTAAGAGGAAAGATACTTAGTAGGTATAATGGAGGCATTTAACGTCATAGTCCACAAGCTGCTGAGAAATGAGTCTGTGTCTAAAGCAAACAAGAGTATGCAGGGACAGGAGGGAATGGCTTCAAGCTGGCAGAGAGCAGGTTTAGATTGGACTTCAGGAAGAAATTTCAGAAAGAAAGGTATTTTAGATACCATAACCCCCCATGCACAGTAGGGAACACCATATCATAGGCTGTAAGCTTTAGGTGACATTATAACAAAAATCACCTTTCCCCTTTCAGTTTGCATGTTCTGCCAGACCCTTGGGATCAGTGACCTGCAACAGTGTTCAGAGAAGGTGCAGGTTCACCCCATGCTTGGGGGGCTTCCCATTGTCTTCCCAGTTCAGGCTGCCCAAGGGCCCAGGGGGCTGTTGTTTATAAACCAGGGACTGTGGTTTAAGGTCTGCTCCTGCCCATTCCAACTGAAAAAAAAGGAGCAAGTGTGACCATTCCTATTCAGCCTGTCCCTAAGAATAAAAATACCTGAGATAAAAATACTTCTTTAGAACAGGTTTTTTGTTTTCCTGAACCTTTCTTTAGCAATCTCAGGATTACATATGACTTAATTTGCTTATATACACTGTCGTAGAAAAACAAACACAAAACCACAAACCAAAAACAACCGAGCAACTCACCAAAAACAAAACCCTAAAATACTTCTTACACAGCTCTTACTAAAACCATAAAATCATTGACTTGCAGAGTCATAAAAATGGGATTTATTGTACATTTCCTGTTCCAGCCAGGGTCTTGTTTCAGCTCCCTCAAGTACAGAAAACGCAGGGGACTATTCTTTATTTTAATAATCTTTCAAGCTTCTCCACAGATGACTTGGAATTGGCAAGGAAGAAGAAAAGGTCCTTTAAATGCAGTCCTTCAGACTGCAATTTTGGGGGCTGTTTTTATTAAGACAGCTCATTATTAACTATCCCTTGCCGTCGGGGTCTGTGTGCCTCCTAGAATACATTTTTTCATGTTAATATTTCCTCACATTACCTGTCTTCTTGAACTCCCAGCAAAAAAATGAAAAACGTATTTGCCCAGTGGTTTGCATCCATCTTAGGGGTAAAACTTACATCTAAAACTAGGAAAATACGCTGCTTTATCTTTAAATATCAAGAAGCCTAACTAACATGCATTCCCAAGACAAAATTACCCCAGTCCTGTTCAATATTGTGTATTACAGGTTTTCAGTCTACGCACACAGAAACTCACTCACGTACCTCTCCCATAGCAGCCTCATTTTGCACGGTGATTTTGTTTGCTGCTTGGGATTTTTCCCAGATTTCTGTGGCCATCTCAGGGTTTATGGCTTCTCGACACTGAAGTTTGCTCCCTGCAATGCTACTTTTCCCCCGGGACACTGGAACTTGGGTTAGTGTTCCTGCATATTTATTGGAAGTGGTACGTGCTTCTGGGAGCACTCGGCCATTCTGAGGGGACCTACAGCAGAAGACACAAAGCTGAACCCCCTGATGTGTCTTTGCCACCCTCCTTGAGTCTTCCCAGCTCACTTTCAGTGCAATACATTGTGCAAATCTGACCCAAGAGATTCCAGTGGAAGAGAAGGGCTACTCTTCCTTGTTTAGCTGGAATTACAATGCCCACAGCTCTCCTGACTCCGTGGTTTAGCAGGTATCAAGTGAGCACTCAAGTAAAGCAATGGATGGAACTCCCATCTTTTCCTTGGGACAGGCACAGTTAGTTGGGCAGTACCCAGGCTCAGGGACATAGGGCTGGGAAAGCATTTGCCCATGTTTCAGAGCAAACAGCTCCATTTTCACTTAATTGCACTGTTCTCACAGGTCTGTGTTAATGTACCAAACCCCCAGGGCAAAGACCAAGAACCATCTACAGTCACTTCACTGCCTGAGATGTAATTAGTGTCCTGAAGGCAGTTCTTGCTGAGGTGGGGGGACCTGCTGCTGCACGAGAGGGGACACCAGGGAGGATGCTCAGCTGCTTTGCCTCCCAGCATACAGTTTTTTCCTCTTTTTTTTTGTTTAAACTCTTGCTCACATGTCTGTGACACCCAAGACAGCCTCTGTGGTAGCCTTATGGACACATTTCAATTTCAATACACATTCAATTCCTTATTCCAATGTGACAAATGCCTGTACCCTATTAGGATGCCCATGCAGACAACGAAAAATACATCCTGCCCTCCCACTGTGGCCATGCCAGAGATACAACAGCATCCACTGAGCCCTCTCCAAGTTACAGTTACCTCCAGATGGACTATTTAAAACAAACAAACAAAAAACCCTGCAAAGTTCTATAATGCCCTATATATTATACAGCATTTTTAGTCTGGCCACTGCAGAAATAATTTGAGAGGCCTGGATTAAAGGCCATAACCACTCAGAATTTAATATTGTTAAACCATAAATTTAGTATTTCAGATTTAAAACCTCTCTGGTTGTGTGGCCACAGCCTGCCTCTGCTGCTGCTTACCCAGATTTATTAGCAGTGTCCAGCAGCATTAAGCACCAAATCACACCCGTGCCTAAAAATAAGCCCTGCACAAACAGCTGAGTTTTGCAGTACCAGCCTAATGTCACCAGGTGCTGAAACTCAGACTCATTGCTCATTTCAGAGGCAGCTCAATGGGTTTGATGTGCCCCAGGATAAAGTATTACCTATAAGTAGAAGCCAAAGCAGTTTGTCTGTTTTTAGCAGTTACTGGTGGCATCACAAAGGGCTCACCAAATTTAGGAGAAGAAACACTGCCTTTCCTCACAGCTCTTACTCACACACCTGCAGAGCCACGCAAACAGCAGATGCTCTAAAAAACTCAAAAACTATGAAATCTAAGCCTGTAAAAACAATTCCACGTTAAGAAGCCCACCCAGACTCAGAGAAGTTTTTAACTCTCCCCAGCTGCCTCACGGGTTACGCTTCGCTCGCCCCTCGCTCCGCCATTCCCGGACAGAGGAAGCGCGCACGGCCGCTTCCCGCAGGAGTAGCTCCTGGGGGTGCTCGTTTTTAACTTCACCACTCAGCTTCTCATCTCATTTCTGGTTTACTGGAGAGATTTCAAATCGGGCAGAGTTGCTGAGGCTGCAGCTGCTGCCGTGACTTAGCGAGGCTGTTCTGTGTTTTGCCACTTTATCTTTACTTAGTATCAATAAGGGTAGAAAATAGGTATAGAAAGATACCCAGAAAGTAAGGAAGAGCTGATAGTCTATAAATATAAATCCACAAATTAGTTAAGTGTGAAACCATTAGACATTAACATAATCCACAGCCTAAAGCAAGTGCTTAGTCTCTTAATAGACCATGTTCTTCTTTTAGTGCTTGCAGCAGTCCACAGCGTTCAGTATGTCCAGTGATTTACAGTACCTTCCAAGTAGGCACCAGGCCATACTAGAGCTTTTCCCTTCCCCATAAAATGTGACCTGGGGAATATTTTGGCAACAGGGAGACTTTCAGATCATAGTTCTTGATCCCAAACACACTTCAGTTGTAGCAGAATGAAATTTGTGCCCAAGAAATTAACATGCTTATCTATCTCCAGTTATGTTCTCCTGATATTAAGTATTTACTTTTAACTAAGAAATTAAAAAAAAAAGTTAAAAAATAGGGTGACAGTGTTAAGAACTAAATGTTTAAAGTTGCTTTACCTCTTTACCCAACAACTTTCCATAGGCCAAGTGAAACGTCAAAAGGCTAGTGGCATTTTCCCAGGAAATATTTATAGGTTTTAAGTGTGGCCATTTTACTGCCCCTCCCCTAGTATTGGTTTCACAAGATCCATAAAACTAACCTCCCAACAAGCTTTTCTCAGGCTAGGGCATGTTGTTTGGGTTTTTTCCCCCCACATTTATACACTGTTCCTACAACAATGCTGCTTTTTTCCCCTCCCTCAAGCTACAGGCTTGCTTACTAAAATTGGAAACACATATCCTTTTTTAGCAGTGTAGCTCACAACCATACATACAAATATTTGCCAGTTTAACTGGGCAGGAATAAATTTGATCAAGGTTTTGTGACTTAGAAAAGCTTGGGTATTTTCCCTGCTCACCAAGGACTAATGAAACACCCAGTGAGCCCATCCTCTGTTTGCAGGGCTGTCACTCACCACGCTGGCATCATGAGAATACAAGATCCTCCTTGAGAGGCATCTCATACCTATGGCAACTGTGCTAAGTGTCAGCTCTGGCAATATTTTTAACAAGTGAACTCTGATTCCACACCCCCCTCAGCAACGGGCTGTGACCACTTTCAACCAGAGCCTGCAGTGCCATGGGTCAGCCAGCAAACAATTAGGATTATATGATAATATTCAAATACAGTTTAACTGTCTTGTTGCTAGTTTCCCTCTGAGCTTTTACTAGGTAAAAGTTAAAATATTTTCTTAGCACTCAAACAAAAATTGGTATGGAAACAGCGGTGCAATTATTCCCTCAATAAAATGACCTCTAAAGCAAGTACCACAGGCTCAACCCATTTTCTCAGCCCTTTGAAGTGATTTGTTATCCAGAATAAGAAACTACTGAGATGAATACTTTCACTTAAGTGATCCCATTGTAACACAGCATCATTCCTGACATCTTCCACTTTAGACATACATGGAACTAAATCTGAACATCACACACCGGTACCTTTAGTGTTTCATAACAGGCATGAGAGAGCTGGTCCTATCCAGTCCTGCTGACCTGGGATTGGCAAACATGCTCAGAGTAAGATGCCTCCAAGTTTTACACTTGCAAGGATGCTTTATTTATAAAAGATCCCAAAGCCAGGTATGTTTGCTTCACATGGAGTGTGGAATAAAGAAGACATTTCAGCTGAAATTTTGAAATGCAATTCTGAACTCTGAGAGAGACAATCTAGATTTAACCCACAAAGTATCAAATGACTTCAAAGTCACAAAATGCAATCAGAGTCACTGGGCAATGTCTTTGTGATATTCTCTGAGCACTCTGTCATGAGCACTTTCCTCTCTTACCTCCCTTTTCTCTTCAGTCTTCTTCTATATCACCATAATTTACAGTGCATTCGTTGTTTTACTTCTCTTTCATTTGTGTGACTACGCAAGGAATGGTTTCACTGTTGCTGAGTTTGTGTCCTTGCTGTTGCTAAAAAGATAATTGAACCTTGTATTAGGAAATAATCCTGCTCTTGCCAAACACAAGACTTCTCTTTTCTGCACTGGCTGCCCACTGAGTTTCCCTCAGATTTAGCCAGACTCAAAGGCTAATGACAAGGGCAGGGAGCACAGGGGGAGTTTGCAGATAACCTGCAATAAAGCCTTTCCCATATTCCAGTTGCAACCTGAAGTGAGTCCTGACAAGATATGACAGTATGTGGTTAGTGGACAATGAACTGGACTCACGAGCATCAGTGTTTAAAACTCTCAGCTGTAACAGCTTTGCAGCTCACAGCTAAACTCACAGGTGCTGGTCTAGTTTTTTATTATTTACCTTCATTTTTGTGAGAAGGCATTTTGTAAGATTACTATGACCACGAGCAAGGCCATAGCCTGGAAGCCTGCACAAGAAACTATCCAAATACCGTCACTGCACGTGAAGCTCAACATACGCTTTTCATTCTGATTTTAACACTCCCAGTTTCTCTCCCTGAATTACGTAAGACACACTGACACTACATCCACTGAACAGGTCGTTTTGACCCAGTAATGCTAGAAAAAGCATGACTAACAGCAAATGAATATGGTTTTGGATACAGGTCAGGGGGACATTTTGATTTTGTTATGAGTTGGGACAAATATTTACAGACTTTGTAACATGACAAATAGCAAAAGTAGGTAAGGAGTGGTCAATTCAAGTAAAAAAGGTTTTGCCATTTCAGGGGGAGATTTACCTTTATCATAAAGATGATTCAAAAATTCTACTTAAAAAAAAATACAGAAAGAACTCTGTTATTTTTGAGAAGTGGTTATTTGACAACACTGAAAACAATGGTTCTCATCCATGAAACCAAATCAAAATTGTGTAGCTGCCATTTAAATGACCTTGCTTAGCACTGCCAGCCATTGTCCATGTTTCAGGGTTAGCCTCAGGCCTTGAAATCCAGCCACAAGGATTGAAATGGAAGGAGTTTTCCTGTATTCATTCAGTCCTTAATTTATCCGCCCAGATTAGCAGAGAATACAACTGCAATAAATTACTTCCAAGATGCATTACAGCATTAAAAGATGCCTGAATTAGGACGTGAGAACAATTTGAAGCCTGTGTCTAAAAAAAACCTTTTACTGATTCAACAGGTTCATTTGCCACACCTAAAACCCTAGCTCTGAGTTCCATTCACCTTGAGGGAACAATTCACCAATAAAGTGTCATAGCATTAGTTCAGACATACCTGAACTTCCAGAATTTAGAAGTTACTGGTAAATAACAGAAGGTTCACTCTTCAGTATGAATCACAATGCTGAATCCCAGGACCAGGGAAACTTTTGGCAAAAATTCGGTTTGGACACAAGGCATATTTACTTATGGTCCAGAATTCTTGAGTCTGGAATGAATAAGCTCTGAAGTCATACAAGCCCACGATGACCTGCTGGAGAAGGCTCCTATCTTTCCTCAAATCACCAGCCTTGTTTCAAAATTCTCAAGGGGGAAAGAATGCCATTCTCTAATGCATCAAAACTCATGTAGTCCAAGTGTCAAGTCTGGTTACCAGTTCCTTCTCCTATAGAGAAAACAAATTGCTATAGCAAAAAAGGTTTAACAGTAGCCCTTTTTTCCCCAATGGTAATCTTTTGTCTTGACAGACATCTTTTTTAACTATATAAATAGTTTTCTGGGCAGCAACGGGACATTCTTCTTCCACACTCTCACATGAGAGAGAGCCCTCCCCCACGGATTAGACATTTGATCCAAACTGACTCCATATGGGACTAGCTCAGCCCAGCCGTCTGTGCTGCAGGCTCCAGGAATTACAAACACATCTGGAAGCGCACAAAAGGCCACCTGAGATGACCTGACATACAATGGCAACAGCTGAACTTACTAAGCTGTGGACGTGGTGTTGCACGCTCCAGGGGAAGAATTCCTTCTCTACCTTCTTCCCCAACAAACTTGGCTTTACCAGGCTTATGACAGTCTGTATAGTGCATGGACACAGGTTGCCTTGAGGACCGTGCTTGATGTGCTCTGCCTTCCACAAGCAGCTGGAACCCTAAACAGCGCTGCAGTACCTCAGCTGAAACCAGAAACAACAAACACAGCGAAGCAAGGACATCCTCCCACCCCACCCCAAACCCAACTGATACATGGATGAGTCCATGATTCTCCCCAGGTTCCTGCAGGAAGGGCAGTTAAAGAGGCATCCCCTCAGAGATCTGTGTGCTGCACACCACCCGCATGTAGAGGGTCCCACAGAAACTACCAAGTCTAAAAGGCTCATGACTAAATCCAATCCAGATGTGTCAGAAGCAGCTTCCTGCAGAGACACTGTGCTCATTGCCTATTTTATCAGGGATTACCTATGTTCTAGGCTTGGTTCAGTAACACCTCACACAGTGGAAAGCCGGCAGGGATCCAAGGTAAACAGACACATACAATCACTCTGTACTTAAAGATTAAAGACACAGAATAGGTTATTTCTTAAACTTGAGTTTTTCAAGAATCCATCTTGAAAATAGGCATTGTTTTTCCACAAAAGGCTACATTACAATCAAAATCTTAATTTAAATCAGGACATTTGAATGTATTAGATTATAAATATTACAGAATAGAACTCCTAAGTCTTGCATTCAACCTAATTTCTTCATGAACAAACTTATTCATTACGCTACTAAATTATCAATTGAAAAACAGTTCCATGGTTATAACATAAAATGCATAATTAGGAAAAATATAGATGTACTGTCTTACTTCCTTAGGACAATTTTATTCCAGTACTACTTTTTTTCCTCTGGACAGAGGAAGCTATTGTAACTGAGCACACAACAGCTCTTTCATAATAGAAAAAGTTACCAGCATGCACAGAAGTTGCACCAAGAACAGGGGCTCTATACAATGTCCAGAGCCTGTTGAGGAACACACAGCTTTTATATGCTGGGGATTACAGAGCACAACCATCTGGTCAGCTTTCAGGCTAAATGAGCCCGTGCTATCCTGCAGGCCAATTTGCAGGACTGATGAAAAAAGGCCCATTATACATCTGTCTCAGTCATGGCTGATGTTACGGTTTTAGCAACACCAGGATTCCAGGATTATTTCCAGTTTTATACTTGAACAGTACAGGTTTCTGGGGGTACAACTGGCATTGCTACGGACTACAGAAATGCTTCTCTCGCTTCCTTATGTAAAACTAAGGTTTAAAGGATCATGGCACTAAACATGACACTTTTTACATTGATTTTAATTCCTTCTTCCAACTTTTTACGAGATGCACTGTTGCAGAATCCAAAAGGTGAAGGATTAAAAGAAGTCTTCACATAAAAGCTCTAAGGATTGATATTTAATGAACTGTGAGATGTAAATCAATGCATAACAGCACAGTTTAAGCTTAAAATACTAGGATAACATTTATATTAAAAATAATTCACCTACAGATAATACAGTCTAGTGTTTATTGTATGTTATGGAAGGTACACTTGAATTTCAAAAATTTAAAACATATAAAAAGTGGTTAAGGACTAACATGTTATCAACATGTGATAAATGTGTAAGAATGTTTATTATACAGCAGGGTACAATGGTAGTGTTAATGCCAACAGGGCACCACAGAAGTTAGTTTAAAAAAAATGTCCACTATGCTTTATACAAACACCACCACTTGCTGTTGGTTTATCGGGAGAGGATCGCTGTCTGCAGGACAAGCAGCCCCATAACATTTTTCATGTTAGATAGTGTCATAGTACGTAGATCGGTGAACGTTTCGAAATAAAACTAGAAATGCTGTAATTACTTCACAGAAATGCACATCCAATATTTGTTTTCAATAAGAACAATAGGTACAAGATTATAACTCTCCCTATATGAAATAATTTACACACAGATGAAAGCTACACTATCTAAAATAATCACTAAATACATTTTTTCTTCTGGGAAATAAACAAGCAATTTTTGTTTTGCATGATCAATATCAAAAAACATGTAGCAGAAGTAGTATTTTTAAAACATAACTGATGCTCTAAAGTTTAAAAAAAAAAAAAAAAAAAAAGGAAGAAATGAGAAAAAAGATCTTCCATGAATGTGCAACCTAAAAATCAACCAAGCTTATATTGTAGTACAACCATATTAAGAAACCACTGATCAGGAATACAACTTTATGGAAAAAGTTTATAATTCACAAAACTGTTCATCAGGCCATAAAGTAAAATAGCTGCACAGTTTACAGATAAAACTGAGGCCACAGAGATGCGTGCTATGTCTTATCTCCAGTAAGTAGATACTCAGGCAGAGCATGTGACACTTTGTTTGTAGACGGCGTGGTACGCGTTCCGCAGCAGGACGTAAGGGAAACAAGACTCCAAGAGATCCATTGTCAGGAATGGAGACTCCTGCACAATCTGAAAAACACCAGGAACACGCGGTTTGGCAGAACACCTTTAGCTGCCTGCTGCTGATAATCTGTTTTGAAGTAGATACTTCTGGCCTGCAGTAAGCAGCCACATATTTCGAGGCAAAGATAAATAGCACATGGTTTAAGTGTAGGGGAGAAACAGTGCTGTAAACTCACTGCTTCTAAAAGCATGTATTTAGCTTTCCTATGTGTGCAGTCATCTTCCAAAAGATACAGAATACTGAGAGGAAACCTCTGAGCAGAGAGGGTTTTCTCCCACATACTCTGAACACTGGTTCTTTAATGTGAAATTTCCTTTTAGTATCGCATTTACTAAGTGGGCAATGACAATGATCTGAACAGCATGATACAATGTTCTAGGCAACAAAGGACAAAATGTGTGCGTGTGTTTGCAGGAATGGAAAAAAAACCCCAAATCCTGAACCTTGAAATGTCGGGAAGAAAGACATGAAAAGTGATTTCCACTGGTCTGCAAGCTGCAACGCCCAAGGTGACACCCAAAACCCCCTGGCTGAACGAGGCCACGTGAAGCCTTATTCCTTAAGGCAGCAGCACAAACACAACACACAAATGCTCACCATGTCTAGTAGGAGGTAAACAGATTCCCTGTTTCTTGTGGTGGTTTTGTCCGTCTCCTGGCCGATCTTCAGCAGGCTGGATGATGCAAGCTACGAGTATTTCAAGGCAATAAATGAAACAATGCATTGAGGGGCTCCTGCTACTTTGTTACACACAGCCAAGGGAATCCCAGTTGTACTAATAGTGACAAAGGACAGTAGTCCTGAGCATGTGAACAGCTGGGCTTTAGTCTCAGTGACCCATATTTGTTTATTCCTAGTATATTTGTTTATTCCTAGTGATATGTGCTATTTCAAAACAAAAGGCAAATTATTTATTGCAGAGAGACTGTTAATTGTAATCACTGGTTGACAATTATAAAGCCTACTGAAATTAATGACAGAACTCCCACAGGATCAAGATCTGACTCCTCTGTCCTTTCCAATATAAAGATTTCCAATTGCATATTTTCAATGTATATATCAACTTAATGCATTTTAGTAAGATTTAAAGTCATTGAAGTTGGAACTGCTTGAAATAGGACCAATTTTCCAATAGAAGGAAAAGCTAAATTTTGCTGCCTAAGTATTAAGGAAATGTCATCCTAACTGTAAATGAGTAATATTTCATCAAACCACAAGCAACGTATTTTCCTAGTTTTAGAAGATATCCTAGAAACTTCTAACATGCACTTAGGTATTTACAAGCTCAGGATCACAGAAAACAGTCAAATACTTAATTTACAGATTCCCTGATACTTCATGTCTTCATGCATTACAGAAATTTGAAAAAAAAAAAAAGCAGAACCAAAACCCTTCCAACTTTCAGCTGTACAATCATCATTTATGCCCTCACACCACGAACTGGCAAACGTGCCTAAACCACATGTTTACCAGAAATGGATTTAAATTAGAGCACTACATTTAAAAATCTAAATTAATATTCCTCTTGAACAAATTCTGCCATGAATCAATCTGTAATATGAAGCCAATATACACACTTCAAAAGATGCTTAGTACATACTCATCAGCATTAAATAGCCTCCTAAGTTCCTCCCATATTTAATTAACTTGCACAGGAAAGCAGATCATCTCCAGCAGCACAATTTTTTTCCCCTGAGAGAAATGTGTTTCTTTCAGACTAACAGTAAGTGATACATAAAAGGTGCTAGAAAAGAAAGATTAACAAAATACCTAAGTAGCAAGTCACAGTCTGTGCAGTAAAAGCAGTGGTCTGAAAGCAGCTCATGAAGAGTGAAAAAAAAAAATGCAAACCTCATACCAAAAGTGTTTTTATCACATGAAACTATACTGGTTTCACTCACTTGTCAATTGGATGCAACTTGATACAACCATTTCTCTTTAATCTTTTACAGCCAGTTAATTGCATTTGACAAGGTCAATGACCATAGGGTTTTTTCCTGTTTTACAAAATGCCCAATGAATTTCCAGAAGTGAAAAATTCTTTTAAGAAAAAAAAAAAAAGAAAAATTGTTTCTGTGAACCTCTAGTTACAGGAAGTTACCTAAGGTGACTTATTTTAGTCACCTAAAATAAGGAGGGAAGGGTTATTTTTTCGCCATTTCAGCACCAAACAAAAAAGCCAAGAATTAAGAAAAATCAGTAGCAATTTTTAAAAATTTAAGCGAAGCTTCTGTTTTAGCCTCTAGTTTCCTTCAAGTATTGGTTAATTAAGACCCACTTTAAAAATTCTATTTGTGCTCAAGCAGCACACCAAAATGTATTCAAAAACACATCACCATCACCCCTAAGGGCTTTTGATTTTTTTTCCTAAGCATCACTAAGGATTTCAGCAGCTTTGATCTTCAACCTACACTGAGGCATTAAAAAATTGTCCTTCCCAACTATCTCTGTAACGTGCTGCCAACCCACCAGTTCGTGTTTAAGAAGGGCAAAAGGTGCAGCACAAGAGCCATGCTGGAGTTTATTTTACTTTTTCAAAGAAGGTAACTGAAGTGTCCAACTTCAGGGGAAAGAGTCTGCCAGACAGAATCTTGATTTTATATGCATTGCACATTTCTTTTTCCAGTCGTGGGCCACACGGTGTGAGAGGTGCTGTGTGCTAAAATACTAAAGACTGTACTGAAAAAAAAATTATGACACTTGTACTGATTTGCTCCTGTTGCTCTCCAACATCACACACAGCTGACTGTCAAGAACCACTGCTAAATTTAATCTGTGCATAGACTTGTATTAACAACAGGCTTCTCTCCTGTGCAACAGAAGCAGATTTCTATGAAATCAGCTGCATTGCATCCCAAATCAACAGCACATTTTAACAATCAGAATTCAAGTTATACATACCGCCAAAAATTCTTTAAGTCGGTCTTCAATGCTTCCCTTGTGGATGGTAAATAAAGCTGCAGCAATCTGGTTGATAGCTTTTGCCAAGCAGTGAATGTTGTTGCAATGCCCTGAGCAAAAACATAAAGGCAAGTTACCTCAGCACTGTGTTGGGAAATGACAGTAATTCTTTGGAAAACATCACTAAAGAGACTTGTCACAAGGAAAGAAGAGCACTTTGCACACTCAACTTGCTATCAGGAAAGCCACCTGAAGTATGGATCTGCCTTCCAAATGGTCACAACAACCTGACAAAGATCCCCCTGGCTTTTAGAAAAACGGGAAAGGAATATATTGGAAGTTTATTTGGTTTCCTACGAAAGAGTATTAACACTTGACTAGGCTAAAAGGCAGGTGCAAGCAGGACTTTTTCAAGCTGCTCAACCATTTCTTTCCTCCTCCATGTAAATGAGGAAGTCCTCACACCCAGACAGTGTTCTCCCAAGAGATCTAAAGGCACCCAAGAGCAAAACTGTTGAATTGCTAATTGCCATCCATAAATCTTGCCTAAAATTCACCCAGGCTTCAGAGCCCTGGAAGGTGATTACATGACAGCAGTTTTCAAAGAGAGCAGATGAACTGCTCCTCAGTAAGCCTGAAGCCTCTTCTAGGCAAATTAAGGTAAATTAACAACAAAATGAACAGACACTTGGGCAAGTATCTGGGGGAAGTGCTAGCATATGAAAAGGAGTGGTCTTTGAAGGGTTAACAAGTACTCAAGCATGCAAACACTGCTGACTCTTACCAATTCTTTTAGACTATTGTTGAGCACTGAGCTAATTTTTTTTCATTCAGTCATTTATCATAACTCCAATTTTCATGCTTGAATAGCGAGGTCAGCTGGACCCCATCACTCCACATGAGAAAAATCCACTTTGCCCCCCACGCATACCACTACAAAATTACTTCAAATTAATTATATCTGTCATTTCATTGCCCAATTCACTCAGTATTGTAATAACTCTCTGCAGCTTTTCACTCCTCTAATACCCTCAGTAACTTTACATGATATGAAAATTCTCTTCTCACTCTTCAGCCTCCCAGCCAGGTTGGTCTGTGGATATGCTGACTAGCAGGTCCCAGTGAGGATCCCTGTGGATTTCTGCCAGGAGGCCCCAAAACCTGATACTCCTACTCTCTCTCTTATTTTCATGTGAACATTAGTCAAAAAAACATCTGTTCTGCTTAATTCTGATTTAAATTTGTATTTGTTTTTGAAGAGACTTGTTTGTTATCTTTTTTTAAGTGACTTCATGTCTCTGGCTGTAGAAAAAGCATCAGCCAGGGAATTCAGAAGAGGAACTGTTGTCTTCCAACCTGCAACAGGTTTCAAGTATTTAGAAAAGGTTATGGCTCTTGCAGACTGGTGTTCTACTCCAGCCTCTAGCTGGAACCAGCCCTCCAGCCTGGTATTTGATCAGCAGTTCAGATTCCTGACTGGGAACAAAAGTTAAAGGTCTGTTAATGTTTGAGCCTTTATCTGGAACTAGTGGAAGAAACAGACTTGATCTTGAAGAAGGCAGAGGGAATGCAGACAATGCTACAGCTGTCCAAGCACTGTCTGTATTTGGGAGATATCTCTGGCCAGATTAGAAACCTGAAACTCCTTCAAATCTGTGACTTGTTGACGGATAAATTCAGGATTTGTCCCGGGAATTTACTTCATAAAAAGCAGCATTTATTAAGTTCACATTCTGGAAATAGCATTTATATTGTTTCAAGCCAGATGTTCTACAGTAAGGGTAGAACACAAGAAAAAGTAGTATTATGCAAGGAAGGCAGGAATGACAAGGTCTATTCTGTTTGCTCAGTTATTTTTGTGGAGTGAACATTTTTTATGTATTCCTTTTGCCAGACTCTTTTCCTCTCAATAAAAGAACCCACTCAGTAAAGAATTACGCAACACAGAGGCCACGTCTCACAAAATCAGTACCAACTCCTAACACAGGCTTTTCTGAGTCCTAACACAGGCTTTGAGACTCTGCATCAGGTGAGGTGCTTTCAAAGGAGAAACTGGTAGCAGAGAGTCCTTCCAGAGGATTTCTTTTACAGAACCATAAGCAAGTTATATAAGACACGTGGTCTTACACACGTAAGCAAGTTCATTTCATCTGAGTAAAGAGAGACAATCTGATTGTCCTTCAAACAGCAAGTTTCTACCTGTGCCCCTCAGCAAGTCACATTAGATATTCCCTGCTCTTCCCTATATTCTGAGGTTCTCATTCAGGCACCATGGCTTGGAAAGACCAGTAGAAATACTGTGGGAGTGCAGATAACATGAAACAACTCTGCAGGTTACAGATTGTTCTCCCCATTCGTCAGCAAAAGCTGTTAACTTGAAAACTTGTAACTTTTCAAATTCAAGTTCGACTTATTTCATCAGATTTATCCAACTTTCTCACAACTGGAAAAGGCCACACTGTCTTTTTAAAATGAAACTAGAGTTAACAGATCCCTAATCTCTCAAAACTGAACAAAAGGCTGATTAACCCCATTTAAAACAACAATCTTGGGTCTCTCAAAAAATGTGATTTGCATACCACACTAGGTGATACAGAAAGCTTTCAGAATTTTTGGTATTTTCCTGGTACTTTAAACTTTCAGAAGTTCAATTTACACTTACTTTGTCAGTTAAAATTTGGAGCAGATTAAAAATAATGCAACTTGAAAAAATAATTGTAGAAAACATGCTGTACCCAGTAGATGGATGCAGAATAAACATGGTCTTTTGTGTGAGTCATGCTACACATCACAAAGGAAATAGCTTGGACAGCTGAAAGGTGACTTTTATATGTGTTGGAACAGTTTGTCAGTGTTTTTTAAAACTTAATTCTGTCAAAAAAAGAACTTTTTTTGTGGATTATATGCAAAGAATTTCCTTGAGGCAAAGATTATTTTTTTTAAATAAGAAAGCTGAACTACTCCATAGGAAATCTGTTCACAGCTTACCCCTTCCAGATTCTGTTTTCAAAACTTTATGCTTGGTCATGGGAACAGCATATAGAAACATAGAAAAGACACCGTGTATGACTGGCCCAAAGCTGGTGTAAAGATTACTAAAACATTCTACTTAGATTACAGAGACTATATTATTACATAATAAGTCTCCCACTAATTAATGCAGAATGTGTGCTCCAGCAATTCCACATGCTAGGACAAGATTGCCCCCTACAGTATCTGAACTGCTCTGAAAATTTCAAGCACAAATCTGCTTTTTCATAGAACCAGTCCTCAAACAAGAGTTAAGCAAATTGCTGTTTAAAGTCCTTTCAGAAGAACTTGCCTGGATGAGGGCTAACTGATCTCTGAATTTTGTTTACTCTAAAATGTAACTAAATATTTAAAGCAAATGGGATTCAAGAGACTACCAGGACTATTGTGAAGAGAGCATTCACAGCAACTATTGAGATGCTCTACATTACCTTCGATGGCAGGGCTGTACTGAGACATCACATTACTAGCCAAAGTCGGCAAGGAGACAGCCACGAAGACCATGAGAAGGCAAGCAATTTTATATTCTTCTTCTGGACTGATGTTTTCTAAAAATAAAAATAATGATGGTCTTTCATTAAAGAAGTAATATTGAAATATTTCCTTTCAGCTGCAGGTAGAATAGAATGTAAAATGTTCAATCCAACCGAAATTTAAACCCCAAACCAGCAAAGACAATGTTTGTATTGTGAAAGGATGAATATGATGTCAGTCTTGCCAAAAGACACAGGGTGGAGCTGCAAAATGTCCAGTGTGGTATCTACCAGAACAAAGGGAAGCCAGTGCCACCTCTTAATGTCAACCATTTAGTTACTAGGACTTTATGATGTTGAGCAGAATAGTGATGTTTTCATGCTGGTGTAACTCCAGTTATGGGTTTGAGGTGAGGAGAGCTTCCCTTGCACTCTCTCTTTGGCAAATGAACGGAGAACTCACCTCAAATCCCACAAAACCTTTGTGCTTGCAAAACGAGCAGCAGCATCACACATTAGCATAAGATTAATTTAAAACAAGTCAACAATTGGTGACACACAGAATTGTCTCTCTGCCAGTTGAATTACTAAAAGCAAAATATTTCAAACTGCAGAGGTAAGCATCAAAATACAAGATCATAAACAGTCATAAGAATACACAGGAATTCCCTCTCTTGTTCACCCAGCTTAAATACGTCAGCAAATGAAAATAATCCATTTTAAATGCCCATTTAGATACTAGGTATCTTACAAAGATATACTCCTGTATATACATTATATACTTTCTATATACTTATAACAACACTTTGGGTTATGGGTTTTTTAAGGTGCACAAAGAAATTGTGCTTGACACTTAAGTTCAAATACTGAAATGTCCCTCAGAATTATCTGTATTTTCCCCTCCCAAAAAAAACTACCATTAAAGAAAAAAAAAAAAAACAACTCAGGTAGCATTTAAAATAGTCATGATCTGATTATAACAGTAAATATCCATGACACACACAGGGGAAAAAAGCAATGAAATGCTCAGTAAGGAAGACAGGGAAAAAAGCTGAAGACTGTCAAAAAGCACTTAGGAGTCTTAATTCACGTCTTTGAACATGCCAGAATAAACAAAACTGAAAAGCTTGCACAGCAGTGCCTTAAAGCAAATAAGAGGAAGCACTTTCCATGTTAGAGCACTAAAATGTTTATTTTATCATGTTCCCTTGCAGGCTCCATGTTAACACTTGTATAACACACTGGTAACACAGTGTTGTGAAATTCATGAAGCACATTCAGCTGAGAGTTCAACTCCTAATGCTGACTTAGGTGACAGGTTTGTTACAGGTCTGTGCAACAGAACTCACCTGTAGTTGTTCACAAGACAGTCCTACTGTCACTGTCATTAAATGACAGGAGTTTTCACCATCAAACTCCTTCAGCATCTGCCTGTTATCCTTTTCTAGGTCAACAAGTCAATTCATGTGTGTTTGAAAAGCTTCTCAAGCTAACCATCAGCAGGCAGCAGGCACAAATAATTCATGCTCTTATGCCATTTATGAAGTTCATTGAAGGAACACAGAGGCCTCAAGCTATCCAAGTTTCCTCCTAGCACTGTGAACACTTCTATACCTGGGTACCCTTACTTTTCTTTTGCTCCACCACTTTTTTTTTTTAACATTTGTATTTTTTAAACTGGAACTTCTTACCTGATTTTTGGGAAGACAGTGCTACAACCAAGGCAGGATCAATCTCACAGGGCAATCCAGCAGCTGATGACAGTTCATATACATTCATTGCCACCTGAGGCAAGAACAGAGACAACACTGAATGCTTTTGTGTAAAGATGATGAAGCACAGTTTTGCTGTCATGTTTAAAATGTTCATATTAAAGTTTGAGGCACTAAGAAAAGTCAGAGCTTTGGCAAAAATAAGACAGAGACTCTGGATTTTGTTTGTTTCTAACCTACACTGAGCAGCTGGGTCAGTACTTCATGCACCAGATTGTAATTTCTGTGTGTCAGGACAAACAAAGCTTATACACTTTCCTACATTACCTCCAAAGAAAATACCCTGACTTCCAATTAGCTCTTTCTACATCTTTCTTTAATGTTCAAAAGAAACTCACATTTTCTCTACCAGATCCAAAGTATCAGCTAACATCTGCAAATACAGCATTTTTAAACAAAAGCAAAAGTCACAACCTGATGAAATAGAATAAGGCAGAAATCTCACAGCATTCAAATTTCATATAGATTCAGTGTTCAGAGATTTCAGGCACCAAGAACTAGGCTCCACGTGCCCCTAACATTTGGAGGAACTAAGAACATCTTGAAATGTATTCCATTTTCCATGCTACCCCAGGATGTATCTTTTATTCCATTACCAAGCATTCAACACAGTAGTTTTGTTTTCTTTCCATTTACTTTTTTGACAGTTTCTGAAATCATAGTTCAGATGAATCTCTGCAAAAACAGGTCTATACCAAATAAAAAAGACTACAGGAAGCACTAGCAATGTGTCATACTGCCACTAACATATGAGAAGTTTTACACCTCACCCATAAATTCTCAGGTATAGTTGAACAGCTGCACGTAGCAAACATTATGCAGACTATCCTTATTTGTGTGCTCCAGCCTGGCATCTGGACAAGGGCTGGTTCACAGCCAACAGGTTAAAAAGAATCATAGGATCATAAAATAGTTGGAATACACCTTAAAGATCATCTTGTTCCAACCCCCTGCCATGGGCAGGGACACCTTCAACCAGACCAGGTTTCTCCAAGCCCTCCCCAACCTGGCCTTGAACACTGCCAGGGGTGGGACATCCACAGCTTCTCTGGGCACCCTGGTGCCTCACCACCCTCACAGGAAAGGATTTTTTCCTAATATCCAATCTAAACCTACTCTTAGTTTGAAGAAGCCGTTCTGCCTTGTGCTGTCACTACATGCACTGTGCAACAAATAACAGCCTGTGTCTAAAAGCCTTTATAGACAGCCCAACAATTTAATATTAAAAATGTTCAAGTAAAAGGAGAAGAAATCCTTATTTTGACAGTCATGCCAAATAATAAGCTTCAGGGATAGAAAAATAGAAATAACATTTCATAACAAGTCTTCATTTCATCAACAGCTTTAAAACTATTTATGTTTTGCTTGGTCAATTCAGTACATAGGAAATTACTATGTTATTATGTCCTAAAATATGCCCAGTAGGGCAATTCTCCCAATCCAGTGTACAATGCCTTGTAAAGATCTGTCTGTTGACATGCCTTCATTTAAGGAAAAAACCAAATTTTGCCTTATTGTCCCAAAAGAAGGCTTTGTTGCCTATAGTTGCACTGGTGTGTGTGACAAGGCCAGGAGAAAGCTCAGAGCTGCTGATTGCCCACAGGGCTTAATTGCAGCACAGTCCCGGTCCTCTCAAGGAGCTGTTTCCAAGACAAAGCTCCGGCAGAGTTCCGGGGGAGTACATGTGAGAGTTCCCAGTATTCCAAACAAGCACTGTGGACAAGATTACACTGGTTTGGCTTCAATGACCACTGTTGCAGCCTTTATCCCAGCCCTATTTTTCAGCACTCCTTTGATATCAAGCGGGTGTAAGATGCTTTCTGACAAGATCAAGCAAAGTAAGCAGTGAACTTCCCTTCTCATCTCCTCTGGATGCTAACTCCTAAAATTCAATACTGGAACATGATGCTTTAGTGATCAATCACTTTTTCTTTAAAAAGGCTTTTATTGAGAAGTGCAAAGGCAACTTGCATCATTCTAATGTAATTTTTATGATGAGCCTGTACACTTTAAGTTAATTTTCCACAGCATTTCCACAGAATTCCTCTGTTGTGGTATGAATTGCAATGTGTGCTGTGACATCAAATATTCACAGCTGACTGATTAGCATGTGATTGTATTTTGGAATGAAATAGCACGTGAAATTTCAGTAACTTGGTCTGAAAATAAGTCAGAATGTAACTGTTAAACTGTGTCTTTTGAATCATGAGGCCCACGATAACAGACTCCGAACCTTTAAAAGGAGAAGGATGTTTCTTTGAGAGTTCTCAAATGTGATCACAGGCAGATAGAGACTTGTGCCTATCCTTTCAGCTGGCTGTAATTTTTTCCCCAGAACATTAGGAGGCTGCAGATCCACAACTACTAAGCTCTTGGATAAAAAAAAAAAAGGGCATTTTTTGTGCCTGGATTTTTGACACTAAGCATGCAAGTCTTCCCCTTGCATATTTTCAGTAAGCTCCAAAATGACTCCACCAGCCTTTCAGGCAAACATTACCTTCATATCAGTTTCTCTTGGAATGTGATCTTTGAAGTCCTCAATGGAACTTACAAGGAAAGGAATGTGGTAGGATAAGACCTAAGAGACACAAACACATACAAAATGAGAAAGATGACTTTCCATGATCAGTCAGACACTACCATTATTTTACTGGACTTCTTTCCTTTTTAAGGAGGTTTTTTAAATGCATTTGAATTTGTTCATGGTTTTAAGACATTAAAGCCTAACAAATGCAAAATCAAGCTGTTTCAAACAAAATGAAATAAAAGCTTTTAAAATGTACTAAACACAGAGAACGTGGAGAGACAATGTTCTGAACTAAAACCTGTACATTTTAATGTAACATTTCTCTGAACAGTACTCAAAAAGTAGATTCCCCCACCCCAACTTGCAGTTCAAAGTTATGGCTGAGTATTGCCAGTTTACCTACAGGTCAACTTTTTAAGAGGTAGCATTCCTAAACAGTGAAGCTTCAAACCTCCTATCATTCCATTAAATTAAATACAGTGAAAAGAATTAGGAACATATTTTGTTCTTCCTTACATCTCTAAGGGCTTCCTGTGCCAATGATCGAAAAGACAAGATAACACCAATAATTGTCATTCTCTTCAAAACACTGTCGACAGCTGAAAAGAGAACAGTGAACAAAGTGCTGATGATTAGAAACTCAGTTCTTCAAATAAGAGAAAGGAAATACTTAACAAAGCACAGAAAACAGCAAGGTACTGAAACAATGGCATTCCTTAAAAGAGCCAAAATAAACAGTACTAAAGCAGGCTTTTATAGCTGAATCCACAGTGGGATTTTCAGTGGAAGACTATCAGGTGGTCAGGAATGAAACCTGGTACACACAGGTGTCAGGGCTGGATACTGACACGGATTCAGTGTTTTCTTGAGGCCAAAAACATCTCTTCATAATAATTTATATTTTTTTTTGCTATAGCTACATGTTATTATCCCCAAAAAGATGCTCAAAGCTCGTCACTGCTATAATGCCCATGCGCTAATTAACACTGAAATCTCACTTTCTCTGTACGTGAGAAGACAAGAAAAGTTTGAAAATATCCATGATCTCACGTACATTTTGCTGCTTCTGTATACTTAATACAGAGAGATTAATTTTTCTAATTTTCTTCACAAAGACAACTATAAAAAGCAACTCAGTATGTTTAGAAGGGCCTCACTGGTTACCCACATGATAATCTTTTAAAGAGTGCTGCCATCTGGTCTGGCTTGTCGAAGCTGGTCCTCATTTGTGTTAGAACTTCAACATTCTCCACCACGAGTTTCTATAAAGAAGCAAGGATTCAGGTCAGCTACAGATTTCAGCATGTTAATGGGTAAATACCTGAGTCAGGATATTTTGGTCCAGCAGAAAGGCAACTAACCCCCTGGGGTACAGATAAACCCACTGTGTTCATAATGGGACTACAACATCAATATTGTTGTCAGGCAATACTCTAGACAAGAGCAAGCTCTGGATCAAAACCCAGAGGATTAGATACCCCTTGGACCATGATTTTTATTTTGAGCAATGTGTACTACTCCTTAAAGCAAAGGAATGAAATTCAGTAACACCAGACAATATCTCCTCATGCCATTCAGCTTTTCATAAGAAAAGTACACATGTATCAATAAAAATGCAAATTCACAAACTAATCCATTCTTTTGGGGTGCTCCTTTCACTAGTTATGCTGAAATTTAATGTTGCTAAAACTGAAAAATGGAATCAAGAACATAACAGTCAGATTGTTCAATCTTGGTGCAGTTCTATTTGAAATATTTTTCCATTATAACATAAAATAAAAACAAAGACATTCATTCAAGTTGCAACACCTTAGCCTGAAACAGTTAAACCCAAGTGCAGTAGTTTTCAGGTCAGTTTGACCAAACAAAAAGAAAATATGTGTCTATTTCTAATTTTTAACAGCTCTCATACCTGCAACTTATAGCGGAATGGTAAACGTAGTAACTTTCCTGAAATCATTCTCTAAACATGTATCAGATTTAGTTTTACATTACAGAGATTGCATAATCACACCTATAAAACATCAGATCCAAAAAGGATTCTTGATAACAGAGGAACTTATGCTGTGCCAAGCAGTATTTTTAAACTCTCTTCAAGCAAGAATAGGGTAGTTTATTCTTACCAAAAATATTTTTTGCAGCCTGAGTGCATAGTACCCTATTTCAGAAATGGAAAATATTATTATCTCTCTTTAGATAGAGGACAATCAATGGCTCAGAAAATTTAGATCTTTTGTGTGCTTTGAACATTGAAGGAAGTTTTTCCTTTTGTTTGAAGATTTCAATTACTCCTTTGTATACTAAGCAATATCAAGGTAAAAAAGATGGAGGGAGAAACCAAGATACATTGGATTGGGGGTGGTATTCCGAAGTGATTATTAGTAGTTTTATTTTTCAAGTGGGTGCATTCCAATCCATCTTAATTACCAGAGGAGGCAGAAGGAAAAATTAACATTCATTAAATATGTAGACTTATAAGCTATTCCCATAAGTTCAAGTCCACCCATAATCCACCCAGTGTCCCTACTTTTGTTCTTCTCACTGAGAAGCAAGGAAAGCAAGAAGCTGCACAAAATGCAGCAAACGAACCAACTACAAGAATTTTCAAGGTCCCTTCCAACCCAAACCATTTGATGATGAGCAGTGTGTGCACACACAAGACACACAGGATGTTCTTCTGTGCTGAAAGCCAAAGCGAGACTGGTTTGCACTGAAATCAAGACAGGCAATTTTAAACCAAGAGATGTATCAGAACTTGGCATTTTAATTTAAATCCCTCAAAACTTGCCAGAAGGCAATACTCAGGGCAGTAGCCTGTGCACATTATTATTAGTCAAGCTTTCAGCTTCACAAAGAATAAGCAGTATATTAGTTAAGATTTAAAAGAAACAGGCTGGAATACAGTTCAAATAGTCACTGAAATGAGGCAATCTTCCCCTCTCTTGCCCCAGTCTTAAACTTCAGATATAACACCAACACCTGGAAGCAGAAATGTTGAGCCCTACTCCTAATGAAGTCCCCATCCTATTCTCTTCTTGCTTCTTTCCCCCAAGCACAGATGCTTCTCAGTGCTCTGTTGCTAAGCCAAGTGCACCTCAGCCAAAGAGATCAACGTATTATTACTTCATTTTTTCCCTCCAAATACATGGTCATGCCACATGGATCTACATTATGCTCTGGTTACCCTCAGCAGCATCAGAAAGCAAGAGATTTCAGACACAATTTAAAATTCCTTTTTAAAAAATACAAAGCTCCAACGTAAACTGTGTTGATTTTGAGGAATTATGATGACTCCTCAGTAAGTGCACAATTAGAGCAGCACCAAACACCTGCCCTGTGCTTTACTTGAGATGTGGCACCTTGGAAAGCATGAGCAGCCCCTCTCCTAAAGCCTAAGTGAAGAAAAGGCTTCAAACCTTTTGCGGCCTCCCACATCCCAGCCACTCAGCAGCACTGCAATTGAGGTGCTGACAGAGAGAACAAGATCTTTGAAACTGCAACATGGGATGTATTAAGAACACACACTTCTAAAAGGCCTGGTCTGCTGATAATAATGAATTATTGAAGGAAAAAAAATGAAAATTCCTTAGATGTCTGAAGTATTCACATGTATTTTTAAAAACACAGCATGCAGGAATAGTTATAAAAAACTCCTTATTGTAATTAGTGGTTAAACATACTGGAAATTAAGGGATGTAATAACAACTTGGAATTAAATTTGGAAAGAGCGCTAAAAGAAAAAGCCACATGAAAAGCAAATCTATGCCAATTAGTGACATTTTAATAGTATGACTATCCTGGGAAAGCAGTACATATTATTAAATTTATTAAAACCTCTTTCCAGGAAGAGTTAATTACATAGGCACCAAGTGGGTCCCCTGTCATTGTCTGCTGTTTTGAATATACATGACATTAACTTCCTTGATATGCCCGTACTTCCAAGTTTTTTTTCATGGCACCAACTTTATTATTTGCCTGTGTTGCTGTAGCTAGGAGGTTTATTTATTCAGAACACAGACATTTATAATACATGGTTACTGTTGAGGCAAAGATACACCAGGAAAGCTAACAAAGAAAAAAAACGACCTGAAGTCTCCCACCCATGTAAATGAGACAACAGATGCTGACACACATGGTAAAGAAAGTCCTTAGAGATAACTGAGATAAAACAAGACAAGAGTCTTGGGCAAGGTTTCACAAGCACCTGGAGATTTTAGGGTATCTAACACAGAAACCTAAAATACTCTGCAATGTGGGGTACACAGGTACTACATGTGCAAACAAACTACCAAAAAAAAAAAAAAAGGACAATTCACAGCTTGATCAGTTTGTTTGATGAAGTTCATTTCAAAAAAACTACCCGCCTTTCCACCCACCAGTTTCCCAAGGTTACCTTCAGCTCAGCAACCTGGGACGAGATGTGCCACATCAGACTTTCACTGAGGAACTTCATGCCATATGGTCCCAGAAGTTCAGAAAGGGCTCTCATTTCTGAGAAAAAAAAAGACACTGTTCTACTTCAAACATTCCTTCTTCAGTTATTTGTACCTAGCAAGGGTGTTTTCAGTGCAAAGATGTTTTACCCTGCAGTAGAATTTTAGATACAGGAGCTTGTACGGTAATGGAAGTGAAGCAGTAGTCACTGATACATCAAATACCCACCTGTGCAGCTTAAATGCAACAACTCCAATATGACCAAACATTGCAAAAGCAAAACAAGAGGCAGCATGAATAAAAAGTACTTAAAATACTACTGAAAGATATCAAATGTTAGATCTAAGACTTAACTGTTATTCCAGTAACAGCTGCCCTAAGAGTTGCTGTTATTCCAATTACAAAACAACTATCCCTCACAAACGTTCAGTAGAAATACCAAAGTTTACCTGATATGTCAGAATATTCCTCAGCATTAAATGTCAACTCATTTTCTGTAGGCAAATTCACAAATGCCTTCATGGCTGGGAAATACGCTATGTGACCATTGCTGACTTGCCGTAGCAAAGTTTCCAAATACCTTGTCAGAGAGGGGGAAAGTTTTAGATGAAAAGACACGTGTTCATGGACACCTTACACAGATAAAGCACAGTTGTGTGACAAGGGACAGCAAAACCCACAGACTGAAGTTTCATTTTTAGAGTTCAACTGATGCCTGTATCACACTCTACATCTCGTCCCTATAAAAAGTGAATTTCACAACAGGCCAACCTTAAACTGCTTTTAACTGCAAGAGAAGTAAACCTGTGATGTTGGAAACTTTGGCAAATTTAAGTAACTCCACTTCTCCAATTCCAGATTTTTCATTAACCAAAAAAAACCAAACCCAAAAGACCCCTAAAAAACTTGTAACAAGCATTCATGAAATGACTTACCAATTTGTGTACAGACTGGTAATGGTTGGCTCACCATGACTATCTAAATGCTGGGTTTGCTGAAGCAGAACGTTGTTAAACACTCGTGTAATGTCGATCTGTACATAATTTTCTATTGACTGCAGGACTGTCATATAGGCTCTCACGCTGGTCAACAGCTCTGAAGGCTTTGCAATCTCTTGTGTTGCTTGGTTATACATAGTCATCCCAACAATTGACCTTTTAGAAACAAAAGAATTTGAATCAAATTAATTCATTTCTTAGTAGAAATCAACAAGGGTGCAGCTACAAAGATGATTTTGTATCCACAGCTTTCCATAGAATACACAGAATGGTTTGGGTTGGAAGGGACCTTAAAGACCATCACATTCCAACTCCCTTGCCATGGGAGTCCCTGCCACCTTTCCCTAGGCCAGGTCACTCAGAGCTCCATCCAGCCTGGCCTGGAAAACATCCGAGGATGGAAAATTTTCATTTTCCTTGAATACTTCTCCAATCTGCAAGTCTTAAACTCTAATCAATGCCAATACTATACCAGCACTTTTAAAAACAGTTCTGGGTGCCAAAGACAACTGTATCTGTGGTTCCAGCAAAAATTTTGTGACACTAAGAACACTCACCAAGTCTTTTTTCAATAAAGGTTTTTTTCCCCCCAAATATATACATAGGAGCAATCCACGCTGCCCAAGACTTATACAACAACTATTTTCTTAATCAGATTACTGTTAAAGTCTCTTAAAATGCAAAACTTCAATACATGATTGGATTTCCCAGAAGTGTTCAATAAGGCAAGAATTATTTGACCAGAGCTGCTCTCATAGCTTTAGTTTGAAATATCTGTAAAAAACCCACATAGCTATAGTTAAGTATGAATTAAAAATATATCTGTTAAGTAAATAAATAGGAATCCTATGACTGAAAAACAAATCTCCCTTCAGCTAACAGNAATATCTGTAAAAAACCCACATAGCTATAGTTAAGTATGAATTAAAAATATATCTGTTAAGTAAATAAATAGGAATCCTGTGACTGAAAAAAAAAAATCTCCCTTTAGCTAACACAGTGATTTTTATCTTTAACCAAATAGTCCAGACATACTTTAACTGGCTCAAATTCTCACTACAAATAAAACTAGGGTTCTAGTAATAGATGTTCTGTACATCAGGAAAGTTTTCAAGCTAGAGCAGAACTCTAGAGAATACACAGGACTGTGTATTCCTTTTTAACATACAGGACTGTGTATTCCTTTTTAACATACAGGACTGTGTATTCCTTTTTAACATACAGGGACATGGGTCTGACTCAGTATGTCCCTGAAACCAGGTCCTCAAGCAAACATTATCATGGGGTCATTAAAAGCAAAGTCTTCTTAATGAACAAATACTTGTTGCAGTGTTCATTTTAAGCTTATAATGGTGTTCGTTTTAAGCTTATAATGGTCTCAGACTTTCAGAGCTAAGCTTTCAAGTGCTTTTCAAAGGCAAGAACAGCAAAAACAACAACAAAAATTGGTAGATTACTGCCTTCATCAGAGGTGAGCAGGATGAGTTATTCTGAAGGAGAACATCAGATTATTTAAAGTAATGCCATTGTTGATACTTGGATATGTGTAAATAAGTACTTTCAATAGTTTCCTTCTGGGGCAGTCTCTTATTTAAAAATCAATTCAAAACTGGTATAATAACAAGATTAAGTGGCATCATAATAAGCTGTAGTCCCATCACACGTGAGCAGGTTAAAAGAGTAAACAAATCCCAACAGTAAAACTTTAAACTATGTTTGAAGGGAAACTGCAAGCCTCTGAAAGAAATGCCACTTAAAGATCTGACAAATAAATATAAATGGAACATTTAAGTTGTTTGGCTAACAAGTCTTATTTCCTTCACGAGGCAAGTAAAAGGGAAGCAGTCATCTGCCTGTAACTTCAGCCCCAATCCACAAGCCAAAAGTTAAAAGAAGCACCAGTGACAGACACTGGTTTAAGTTCATAAACTGGAATATAAGAGCTGCATTTCATGAAGCGATCTTCACTTTTATGCTACCTGGTCTTATTCGAAAGACTGGAATGCTCCAGTGTCCTAATACTATGTCTTGATGATTAAAGCTTATTAACTCTTATACCCTACTTGAAATATATAACTAGTAGGCTTTGGCATAAAATACATCCAGGATAGCTGGGTGGTTTAAGATCAAGTCCTCTCCAGGAGTTGCCATTTGCCTATTTCTGTAAAAAATGATGGGAAGATCAAAGTAAGAACAGACAGGAATATTAACTGGTAACATTTTTTATTAAAAAAAGTAAGCAAAAAATGTTCTCAGTTGGCTTTGTCAGGTCTTGACTTCTGATTTTTAGGTTTCCTTTCAGCAAGGCAGTGAAAGTCAACTCCAACACTTGAAAGTATCCAACACCGTGCAAAAGAATGCTTGGAAGACAAGTCTTTATAAATGCCTAAAAACAGGTGTCACCAACTCCCACAAAATACATAGAACTAGGAATGCAGGACCTGGCTCTTAAATAGATGATTTGCATTTCAACACATTTTAAGACAGGAACTGACAACTGTCGATATCTGCACACATAACTTAATAATCACTTAGTTGGAATTTTACTCCTGATTTTCTTAATCCACTTTTAAACCCTCGTTTCATGTAGTAAGTATGCAGTGCTTCCAACATAAATCAGCAAGGGCTTATCTTGTACATCAATGCTTCTAACTCTACAATATTTCTTACTTGGTAAAGCGGATTTCCAGGTGAGACGTTAAATATTCTCTTGGGGTAAACGTGTGTTCCCAAACCACCATGTTCGGTACATAATTGATTGAGAAGCAGAGCTCAGAAAGTGCAGTGTGCAGTTTGTCCAGGCTTTAAGAACAGACAACAAGAAATTAAGGAAAATATTTAATGGGAGGTAAGTATACATTATCATGGAAAGCACACACTGAATGGATAAGGCCTCGAAAGCGGGTACAGGTCTAACTCTTCATCATCATCTCCTGCTTTAAGACACTTCTCTAGCATATTTAAAACCAGTGTTTTGGCTAAGAACACATCCTACAACTGCATATTGATCTGCATCACATAGAGCAATATGAGATTGATTTCTTTAATATACATATACACATATATTTTTTTTCCCCCTCAAAAGAACAGATTGGTGCTTTTTCCCTAACTGATCTAAGCTAATACAAGTAATATTTGCTACGAGCCTATACTGAAAACCAAAAAATACTGGGGGAGGGAATCTTAAGCTACAAGTAAGCTCTTTTCCCTCAACTTCTCTAATGTTTGCAGTGATGCCTTGGAATTTTTAGGATTTGTAGCTTTTCGTAGATTTTAAAGTAGCTGTGTAGTAAATGTAGATTTTTAGTATAATTATATAGTCTGTCACACTTTATAATTGTAGTTTACAGTTACCCAACCCTATAACTCTATTTCATATCGAATTCTCTAAATTCTTTAGGCTTGTTTAGACTCCTTTCAAGGCAGGACTTCCTTCTGTTTAAGAACATTTACAACCCAGGCCTGAACAACAAGATACCATCACAGTCAAAGAACCCTTCGAGCCTGGAACCCTGAAGAAGCTCCAAAAGACAGCATGTTCTGTGAAGAAGAGGAAGATGAGGCCAAAAGGGGTCTTAGGACCCCCAGCTCAAATTCTGAAGAGGCATGCCAGGGGGAGGAAGTGGGGAGCAGATACTTCTGGAATTAGATGGATAATACCATAAACTGTGGAATGCCTGGACATGTGTGTACTCCTTGGGCCTTCATTAAAGGACTGCTCTCTATCTTATCTCTACTAAGTTAAATTTGCCTGGAGGGCTTTTTGGCTCCAGATCTTAAGGCAACAACAGTTCTCTGATGTTTGGTTGTTGCAACTGTAGCAAAACCACTTCCCCTTCAGCAGCTTGTGTGTGTTTAGGCACTGCCAGCCACAACACTAAACATTTTTTGTTTCCTTCTTTTAGCTTCCTTCCTCTTCCCACTTCTATCACTCTACCATCCTGTTTCCTGAGCTCTCCTAACACCTATCTTATGCCCATTCCTACCCTCGTATCTCTTACACCCCAAACTGCATTTACTAACCTTTCCTGTTGTCTCTTTGAGGTGTTTTTTTGTTTGTTTGTTTTGCTATTGATTTATTGCTGTTCTCAATTTTTCTACAGCCACTAGAGCCACAACTCCAATGCAGGAGCCAAAGGTAGTCAATCTTGGAGCAGCAACAACGTCTGCCCAGCCTGCACTTAACAGTGCTAAACAGGGCAGAATTAAAGATGCCATCCACTCCTTGGACTCACATTCCCACAGCAATTAATATGACTATTGAGGAAGCCTAGCTACCACAGCACAGGGATCCTTTCTGGTCAGGAAAGAAAACAGCCACAGGGATAAATTCAAGAGACACACATTCCTATTGCTCTGTGTACCAGGAACTCAGTCTCTGTACAAGGTACAGAAGCATCATATGCTCACAAACTGCAAAGCTGTCATATTTACAGTCAATTAAACCAAAAAAAAATAAAGCAAAAAGCATTCAGTATATAAGACACATAATTTTTCTACAGGGATTTAAGGTAAAAGGAAGAGAAGAGGTGGCTTACTTTGTCACAACCAATCTGTTTTTCCTCATGCTTTCTACTCCCGGTTTCTCCCTTTCAGGTTCTCCTTTCTTTCCAGTCTGTTTTTTTGACTTCTTGTTCACTGCTTGACTGATAGTTTTGGCACAGTGCTTTGGCAGCAACTAGTAAACAAAAAGAAACAGGCCCTCCAAATCAAAATGCAATTTTTTAGCAGACTTCATAACAGAAGTAACACATGCTCCCTTTCACTAAGAACTACACAATTCTAGTATTAAAAGTTCTTCTTCAAATTACCTTGAATTTAATGAAAGAAAACTGCCCCAAAACACAGAGAAAAACCTCAAAGGAGAATTAAAACAGACACAACCACACTCACCTGGTCACTCAATGTACATTGTTCTGTGCAAATGTCTGTGATAAGATTCCGAGCTTGTTTAGCCATTTCATCCAAGAACATGTTACACAAGGAAAGACTCCGATCTCCAATGTGATGTCGCTGTTAAAAGGGAAAAATGGAAGGAGGATCTTCCCATTAGTCCTACAACATTCACACAAAACATGCTGTATGCAAGAGAACAGTTCATTAAGTCGTATAACCAGGGTGTAAGAAATCAATTTTATTTATAATAAATTATAAATAATGATAAATAATTAATAACCAGAAATAATAAATTAAATTAGCCCTCAATAATACTGACACTGGGATATTATTTCTCTTTGGAAGCAATTTGAACCGTGACATTTTCAAAGTTGCTAACATGACATACTACCATTAAATATATTTTCTGTAAAAGGAGGTAAAGAAAGATTAACAAGTAGGTTTTCATGTTTAACTTTGGAGCAAATCTACTTTAACTTGTCCAATTAGCAAGGTCTCTCTGAATGCCCTCTTCACTAATTTGTGCCAGCACTAAATCTATGGGCAGAAAGGCATGCCACTCAAGTGTAAGAGAAACCAGTGTTTTCAGACCACTGAGAAAGTCAATGATGAAGCCCTGCTGCATTAATTTCTGGATTCAATTCCTTTGTCACTGGATCTGCACAAGCACAGCCTCTGTCTCGCTGAAATCTTCCTTGCACCACTGATATTTCCTTTACAGCCACACTACCACACACTGGACACAGCACAGCCAAGATTATTTTTCCAAAATGATAACAGTTGCTAAGTCATACAATTCAGACATTGAATTCTGAGATCTGCTGGCTGTGACAAAATGTGCTTGCTGCAGCTGAATGAACAGTAACTGGTGTCCAGTGGACTTTGGCTACTGATTCTTTACTGTTGCTATAATTGTTCTCAAAGACATCTCTTGTCCTGAAGGGAAGCTTTCCTGGAAAGTTTTTTGTGGTTGTCTACTATAAATAGCATTTGCAGCTGTCTAAAGCAAAGCCTACAAGGGAAATAATGATACAGACACACCATTGCAGTGGAGTTTAGCAGAAAAGAATTTAATGTTTAAATAAGAAAAATCTGTATTGTGCATGTTATAATAAAACTTATTAATCTAATTGCTTCAGATGAGTACTGTTAAGAATGAAAACACACTCTCATGAGCACTACACCAAAATGGCCAGGTTAATCCCAGAGTAATTCCAAAGTCAACACACACACAGAGGAAACGTACAAAAGGATCTATTTTGTTACAACAGAAATAGAAAGAATTTCCTCAGAATCGAACTCTTTCCTTTAACAAAGGATCCATTTCTTCAAGCAACACTGTATTTTTTTCATTTTTAACTCTAACCAACAAGGGTTTGCATTACCCAGTTCTTACCAAAGCAAAGGCTTGCCTTATATTCTGTATCACTTAGGATTATTTTTTTTTCTTACTGAAGAAAACACTGTTTATAATAAGCCATACAGAGCCCCCTGCACCTCCTATTTCCTTTTCCTAACTATGAAATTATAAACCATTTGACAGGAAAAACTGTTGCTTCTGAGTTTTAACAGGCATATGGGATTTATTAGCATCTAAGCCTGACTGACACCAGAAAAGTCATCTAACATTTGTACCTTAGCTAATCTCTCTTTAAAGCAAAGATGATAATACCCTCTCACTTCACAGAAGCATTCTGAGATCTACAGGTGAAGAATCACTTAAAGTATCTATTTATTTGTTTTACTTCCACTTTTACCACTCTCCTCCTTCTTTTGCCACAATGAACACCCTCCTGTAGTGTTCAGCTCTAGTTCACTTGACTTCGGGTGAGAGATGAAAAATAACAAGACAATGTATTTAAAAATTACCTCCTCAGGACATAGTTCATGGGTACAGCTCATGAAGTGAGTACAAAGCAGTGGGAATGCAATTGAGTATCTTGATTGAGAGGGAAGCTCCAAACACTGCTGAAACATCTTCTCAAAAGCACGACTATAAAAACTGATCAGAAAGAATCAGTTATTAATCACACATTTCAATGCAATACGTATACAATTTTGCTGCAAATTAAGTTTACTTCACAGAAACTGAACATGCTATTAGCAACAATTTGTAGTTATACCAAGAACTGTTTTCTACATTCACTTCTTACGCATTTTATTTGCACATCTCTGTTATTATCATCATGGTCATCATATTTTTATTCTGTTTGCCACATAGAAACTGCAAAAACTTGCATTTTTGCAAAGTATTAATGTATAATCTGCAAATGAGCCCAGATGAATTATGATACTGCTTGAAGGATCTCTCTAACAGATGTTCAGAAATACCTTTTTCAAACTACTGTTGCTGGAAAGCAGAAATCCCAGTTTATTCTCCCACTGGTCTACCTTCCTACAAATTTTGCCATTTAGAAGTTACACTTGCAAGGCCAAATCAATCAATAAATAATAGAAAACTTGTAGAGTCAGTTTAGTAGCATACCAAAATATAGAAAGATCTGAGGTTTCAACCAACATCTCCACCAAAGAATCTACCATTTTCGTGTGGAAAATGATTGTGTTCATCATTTTTCCTAGTTCTCTATGGTCTGCAAGACCAAGCGAAGCTTTAGAGACACTGGTGTAGGCCTGGAAAGACACAAAAAGAAAGAAATCTGCTGTTACATGTGCAGCTGCTTTTTTTCCAATTCCATTGCTACTGCCCAATTCTGTTTGTCCCGTGTACTTGCAAACTGTGCATGGATTCTTTTGTGTTTCCACTAGAGCTTAAAAAAAAAAAAAAAAAAAAAGCAAACTGACTTTCAATGAAAGTCTCCAAACATCATGGGAATGTGACAGCAATTCACAGATAAACTGTTAAACAAATGTACTGACAAAACACAACTGTGCACTTGTGAGCCCTCCCTTGACAATGTGGGCAGACTGAATCACACCCCTCACAGCCGCCAAACTGCTCAGCCTCAACACGTTCTATTTCCGAGCTGTTACAAACACCCAAAAGGATGATTTGCCAAAATTATGTAAAGCACACAAAGTTACATCAAAATGTAGCAAATTATCTATTTCAATATTTGTTTGATTTTTAAGAGCAGGTTATTTTTAGACAGCCTGTCACCCACTTGCATTCTGAGAGAAGAGCAGCAATTTATGAAACATTTGGGCTTTCGGTCAGTGACGTGCCACGTATGTTTGCCAAGTCTTACCTGCAATCTAAACCAATCTAATCTCATTCCTCTGAAGTCAAATACCTCTCCATCTTCAACTGCATCAGGGAAAAATACAGAAAAGAAAACCTTTAGGAAAACAACTACAAATTCAGATATAATTTATCAGACCTTCTAAAAAAAAACCCAAAGTACTAAAGAATTATTTGGGTAATGAACCTCATGCTTTTCCCTAGAAATTTCCATCCAGCACAATCATGCTAATAGGAATTAAAGCATTTACGTGTAGTATCTTTTCTATATTAAATGCATTAAAACACATTAAAACACATAAATTATTAAAATATATTACTACCAACAGCATTGTTGAAAAGGTCTATCTGTATGGAGCTGCCCTGAAAAAAGGGACACACGACAAGAAGCAGATACAGTAACAAAAGAGAAACAAGGGAATAAATGCAGTTTATACACGTTATCTGCTTCTACTGATTGCATGAAACAAAAAGTGAGGAAACCTTTCAGAGCAATCTTCCAGGCTGTTATCATTTTTCCAAGATCATTTAAACTTACCTTGTTTCACACTTAGTGAAGTCATCGTGTTTACAAAAGAGGACATGATGATTGATTCATCCTCTGGGCACACTGAGAGATTCTAAAATAAATGTTGTTGCCATTATTATTAATATCATTATTTTATGGTTTATGATTCAATGTCAGCACCCATGCCCCATTTATCAGCTATAGTCTGACAAAAACCTTGCCTTAATCAATGGAATTGATGGAATATTTCAAATAGTGCTATTTAAAGCTTTTAAATTAAAAGCTTTCACTTTTTAATTCATTGCTTGGTGACAAACACCTAGGAAAGTTTGCTTCCAAACCATCAGCTGCTGAAAAAACGAAAATCTGTCAGTAAATGTAGCTATGGATTTTCTGTCTTGTATGCAAAGAAAACCTGGCCACGGCAGGATACAATGGAGCCCATTTCAGCATCACTTTGCTTCCAAAAAAAACCCTCTCAAAACTTTTTTTACTAACACTGACTTTACCCGAAAAATGGGCTGTCAGGTTGTCAAACTTTGAAAAGATTTATGTTGCATTTTGTAGTTTCAGCAACTAACAGGATCATATTTCTATCAAATAATACAGTATAGAAGTTTCTCTTAATTCCAGCCATGACTGACATTTTAACCTAAAGGCTGAAAAAAACCAAATTACCACTCAATCACTTGTCTAGTCTCATGCCTGATACCTGTTATGAATTAATGACAACTAAAATTAAAGCCCATTTTTTTATCCTTGTTTCAGTTTGGGCTCCATCTAGTGGGGTCACTATGGAATGAAACCAAAGCAGTGCAGAAAGTTGATAATTTCTTGGTTGGCCTAAATATGATAAAGTTCCTACAACCCTCTTTCAGGGACAGCACCTGTTTCACTGTTTCTACACATAACAGTGCTTGATAATAAATAAAGCATTCATATATCAATACTTTTATATATATTTAAATTCACACCATTCATTATGGTATGAAGCTGTGTCAGGGGATGTTTAGATTGTGCATTAGGAAAAGGTTTTTCCCCCAGAGGGTGATTGGGCACTGAACAGGGTCCCCAGGGCAGTGGGCACAGCACCAAGGCTGACAGAGTTCAAGGAGCATTTGGACAATGCTCTCAGGCACAGGGTGTGACTCTTGGAGATGGTCTTGTGCAGGGCCAGGAGTTGGACTTGGATAATCCTTGTGGGTCCCTTCCAACCCAGGATATTCTATGATTCTACACAGAAACTAAAAGCACAACTCTACATCCTAGAATTAAACAGTAATTTAATTTGCTTTATTCCATAACGGTCAAACCCCACAAACCAGGATGCATTTTGTGAACTCACTTTGGACAACAAGCCCTTTCTAAAATTTGCATTTGAGAACCCAGACCCACAGTGCTGCCATACCTGCACAAGCTCATTTAAGACCACAGCATCAAAGCCAGAGAGATACTGCACGTAGTATCTCTGCATCACTGGTCCGTATTTCCGCACGTGTGCTCTGAGCTCCTCCATGTAGAATATGAGCTCAGCTATGTGCCTGCCAAGAAGAGAGGGAAACCATACAAATACCAACCACTCAAAATGTTAAACCGAATTTCTAGCAGTGGAATGCATCTCCAGGGTATTTCCTCCTATACCTTGCTTTTAAAACAACTATCAATAGGTAATTTCTGTATGAAAATATTTGTTTGCATCGTAAAAGGAGCATACAAAGGTCATTTTCTTTGCAAGGTAAAATCAACTCAACAGGAGATAAGTTAGCAGGATACCACCACAGTAGACTGGCCATTATTATTATTAATCCTCAAAGGTTTGTGTAACTATTCATCATTTTTTTTGATTAGGAAGCCCCTCTGTAATGCTCAGTTTGAAAAAATGTTTTTCTCAAAAAGTGGTTACACCTGAAAAATACAACTACAATAACTGCTTCTCTGGGGGGTTTTTGTTGAAAGACAACAAAGTCCTGAGGTTGGTCAGTAGTTGTACACGTTGTTTCAGAGAGGTTCTGTAATCTTCATCCTTCCTTAGCACCTAGATCCAGTGAAGCTATAAATGGCCTTGTGATTGTCACTTGTCTAAATTCCTGCAGTCCTTTGGTTCAACCTTGTGTTCAATAATCTTGAGAACAACTCAAAGTTTCCTGCCTATGAATATTTGTAAGATCTTGTAATCACCTTTCTCATTTTCACCATCTATTTATGATGACATTAATGAAGTCATAAATTACAAAAATAAAGCTTAGCTGATTTGAAAGACAGTTTTGCTACAAGAGACATTCTACAAATCCACAAATTAAGCTTTTTGACATTTTTCTTGCCTCCCAAACTGATTTATGAAGGCAAAATCAGTAACACTGAAGACATGGTAAAGCTTTATTTTTGCCTATTCCAAGTAAAACCAAAGAAAAAACTTATATAAAATACTTTTATTTCATAAATTAATTTTTACTGACGTGCTCCAGTTTCTAAGGCAGCACTTCTATTTTAAAAGGAAGCTTAATGTTCCCAGGTAAAAATTTTCTGAACAGTGTAACTCTTCTATACAGCCATCCCTTGCCTTGAAATGTATTTTGTCTGTGAAATTCTAATATTTAGGGTATAACAGTAAAAAAATGCACATACTTATCTATGAAATCATCTGCGCTCTTCTTTGGCATATTATCTGCGTGACGTAGAAGCCAAATAATTTCATCCCGAGCAAAGGATAATGCCATAAATACAAAAAGTGCCTGAAAAAGAAAAATGGTTCACAAGCTCATAGATACACACAACAGTTGGACAGCTTGTGCACATTAAGAGGCAACTACTCTCTAAAACTGAAGTATTTGAAAAACTAAGTAGGTTTTCTCAGAGTGAACTGGGGGATGTTTTTCCCCCCCAGCAAATTCAGTGTGGTATTATTACTGAGAAACACACTAAGACTGTACAAACCCAAAGCATAAGAGGCATCATTACCTTGGGGCCCAACAGGCCTGGCTGATCAGACAGGACAGTGGCCAGCTCTTTGAGTGCAGAACGTAAGAACTTGCGTCTCTCTCTGTGCATTGAACCCCTGCAACAAGAGAACAACATGAGACATCATCCACAGAACATTTGATTTTCTACAACATTTAAGCATAAGGAGATTACATTCTATCAACTTCACGAGTTCAGACTTTTGAAGACTATGGTTTAACTTAAATTGGCATCCCCATCACCAACACTGTATGTTCCCAAAGTATCATTAAATTTGAACCCCATGTTCTCTGCCCTTCCTCTGTGATGTGCATTTGACTCCATTACAACATTTCTATCTAATTTGCATTCTCATTAAGCAATCAGACAAAAAGAAACTAAAGAATAAACTAAATGCTGCCATCCAGATAATTTGAAAACTAATCTAAAAACTTGGCAAGTTAAATTAAGCAAATCCAGATTTAAAAGAACAATCAGTACAGCGTCTCATTTGAAAATGCACAAGTAATTCAGCATTCATTCAACAAATGCCTCTGATACATTCTTCATAATTTTAAGGAAACCAACAGTAAAATCTGTCAGGAAAACTTTGCAAGACACTTACGCGTGGGACACAGCGGCTTCTTTGCACTCTCTGATGTCGTTAATACGCTTGTTGTAGCTGCAAGGGACAAACAGCCCATGGTGGCAATAAGAATTGGTACAACAGTTTAGCAAGACCCCAGTGCAACATCAGAGGAGCTGCAATGTTGTAGTAAGCAGGGTACAGCAAAAAGTGCACCAGACTCATTTCCCTGATCAGAGTTAAATGCTAAAACTGGACACTCAAAGGAAAAAAACCTCTCTACTGAAGGGCTCCTAATGTTGCTGGTAGAACTTGCAGGTTTATTTCTGAGTTTGTACACAATATACTGCAGAAACAGTGGCAGCCAGATGTAATTTTTCAAGCAGACTCTACATTTGTAACATCATTTCCCTTCGTTGGATCAAGACCATAGAATTATAGAATGGTTGGGATTGGAAGAGACCTTAAAGATCATCCAGTTCCAACCTCTCTGCTATGGGCAGGGACACCATTCCCTCCCCGCCCTCCCCAAATTTGTGGGCAAGACCATTAATTTTAACTTTTGTCATTTCAGAGACTGATTCACGAGACTTTTTCAGAACTGAGATAGAAAACAAGTGTGGTGGTTATGGAATCAGGCCCTTAGAAGTTATGCATTGAAAGAAACAGTCAAGATACAAGCAAAAATGTTTGCACACCTAAGCAGGACTTCAGTAGAAGTAACATTTTTGAAACAGTTCTTCAAGAAATATGGAATTTTTAACAGAGGTCCTGAAAGAATAAAAGCAGAATTAAAACTTACCCTCTTATGTTTACAAACAAGTCTTCTGCAGCTTTGTGAATATGGAATACTTCATCTCGAAACAGAGCCAAGCAAGAGCTGCTTTGAAGTGCAAGTTTCCAAAGGTTCAAAGCTGTAGCATCACTATTTAGGATTCCATGGCACAAAATAAATCCAACTTCAGAAGTTCACATTGATGTATGTCACAAAACCAGATGCAAAAAGACAGTAAGAGAACAGTGAGATGATTATGCATTTTCTCTTAAATAGTTCACACAGATCATTAATAAACTCTTTATTGGATAACATAAAAAAATACCCCTCATGCTTCCAGGAGGTGTTTTTGCAATATTTTTTGCAACATTTTTGTAACATGAACTACTTCATGCTGATACTACTTGGCTATTTTCATCAGAACTACTAAAGCCCTCACTTTCAGTCAAAGTGTGGAATAAACTGATGGCAAACTCCATTCCAGCAGCACATGCTGAATTCTCACTTCACTGCATGTAAAAGTATGATACAGACAAATGAGATTTAATCAAGTTCTCCAGAATCTTATTTGAATACAACAGCTTTTGCACAGTATAGAAAAACAGGTAGTCTTTTAAATGTTAACTATTTTTTTAATATAACCACAAGCTGTTTCAGAATATTTTACTCACAAATGATCCATTTCTCCATTGCATCCAGAGAGAGGTACTCACAGGGCATCTGTTAAAAACCAGATGTTTTTTAATTTGTAGCACACTAATTATACAAAAAACAATACAATTCATGAGAAGTAGTTTTTAGCAAAAAGGGACACACAAAGCCTAAAATGCTGATGATCAGACTGCTGCTGATCACTAACAGGTCATTGTTTCAATGGTTTAGAAACAGGGTTTAAACATTAAATGAACTTCCATACCCTCCAACACCCCGAACAAATTTTGTCAACTGTCTAATTTCAACAAACATCATATTTAAAACAGAGTTTGATGTATACTAATCAATACTTGACAACTGTTAATGCTTCAATTCTTTTCAGAACAAAAACCATTCAGATCAGAACTGAGGTCGCAAGCGTAAACACAAATTTTAAAGCAAGTACCAGTTGTGATTTCCAGTCTTGTAGCTCACAAAAACCTGAGACACTACACAGGATTCCCTCCTTCTACACTGCAGAATTTAGCACTGCTTCCCTTCCTTTTCTGATTTTCAAATACTGCAAATGAAGGCACGAGCTAAAGTAACAGAAGCTTTACTTCATGCAAGAAAACTTTTCCCTAGTACTAAATTATTCAGTTCTTCCAGTGAGCCCGTTTACTTCTCTGATTAGAAGTCACAAAAGAGATAACCCAACAGGAAACTGTTTTACAGAAAACCTTGCCTAACTGCATCATATAATGCAAATTAAAAGGCCATACTGTGTCAGACTGTGCAGGATTAAGCATTGTGCTGGGGGCACTGATGAGGCTCAGTAGTTGTGCGTTTCTCCACTGGTCAGCTGAGAGATTTCGTCGAGGATAGACCATCTGGAGTGAAATCAGAGCATCTGAAAGGGACTAAAAACAGGAAGGTAATGGTTAGTTTGAATGGTTAGTACTGTTTCATCAGTATTTTTTCAGCTTTACTACTAACAATTATCCAAACATTCTACTGAGCTAGTTCTGAAATTAAACTTGAGGTTAAAACCCATTGCACCTAGTTTAACACAGAATACTACTCCAGGCTAAAGGAAGGATTCAGAGAAGCAAAAGTGTTTGACTTCTACTATTTTTAATTAGAGCTACAAGATTCTGAGCTCAGAATTACAGCACATGGGAAAAAAAAAATAAATCAACAGGGGACAACAACCCTGTCACTGACAACTGGAATTATTCATTATTTATTCAAGCATCCCAATTACTGTCTTTTATCCCAATTACTGTGTTATTCCCTTCTCTGCCACATCATTTACTATGTCCTTCCCCCTTTGGTAGCAAATGATAATTATTTGAGCAGATACTGTCTACAGGAGCATCTTCATAACAAGTTAGGCTTATCTGGGTAAGTGTATCCTATGCCTTTTCCATTACTTTCATACCAACAGTGGTGCTTGTATGAATCCTCAGGGAGCCAGGCCTGAGCAGAGACTCTGTTGTGACAGTAGAGAAAGTCCCTCAGGCAAAAAAACCCAAAGTCATCTGCCTGTAGCTGAAGCAAAGGACTAAACAACTGTCAGGTTTGCTGGGAAGCCATGAGACGATAAAAGGACAACCTAAGTGTGCAATTCCATGAGAGTGCAACCCAAGAATGTGTTTCTATAGCACAGTGCCTGAAGGGATCCCTGACCCCAATTTATACCTCTAGCACAGACTAAACACAAGAGCGAAAAATCAGACTGAGAGGCAGCTTTACAAAACATTTCAAGGGAAAGGATTGGTCTGCATCTTTGCTAAAATGTGCACCTGAAAAGATTATTTTCCAATGAGATCCTTAGCTAAATAGAAGTTCTTAACGAGACAAGAATCACGCAAAGGGAAGTGTAAAGGAAGTAACATTGCAGATTATTTAGACCAACTAGAAATATTCAAAACTATTTCATTCCAGCTATTCTGCTCCCCATTGCTGTCTATCTGCCCAGGAGGCCAGTTGTTCTGAGGGCAACCTGCCTTACTGTTGAAAACTGAGGCAAAGAAGGTGTTAAGTCCCTCAGCCTTTACCTCATCTTTGGTAACTATATTCCCCCCTGCGTCCGATAAAGAATGGAGGTTTTCCCTGCCCCTCCTTTTGCTACTGATCTATTTATAAAAACACTTCTTATTATCTTTAATAAAGTGGCCAGATTAAGTTCAAATTTTGCTTTTGCCTCTAATTTTCTTTCTGCATGCCCTAACAACATCCTTAAACACTTCATAAGTTGCCTGCCCTTTTTTCCAAAGGTGATACACCCTCTTTTTTTCCCCTAAAATTCTCTGAATTTCTAGTCACAATCCTAAAATGTTTAAGGAAATCTAGCAAAATCTCAAGAGGGTCAGAGAAGGAAAACACAAACAGTACCTAGACACCAAAACAGAGGAAAAACAAACCCCAAACCTTGAAAAGCTTAGGCAATAACTTCGTATTTAACTTCAGCTCCTGTCAACGATTCCAAAATACATTGCTATGCAATCAATTTAGAAGCACATAGAAAGTAACACCTGTATAAATAACAGTTGATCAGTTGTGTTCAGACAAAACTAGTTTCCTCTGACAGAATACCAAGTTTAGTGGACAAATGGGAAGTGATAAACAGGATATACACTGACATTGGCAGAGTTTCTGTCACTTTTCCAAGGTATTCTTATATGAAAATACAGCCTAGAGAAAATACTACACAACACAACCAGCTGTTGCGTTGAACACAAGCTTAAAAACATTTGTAAAGAAAAGGGTAAAGGAATTGAGTTCATTTAACTCAGTGAAGACAGTTGAGAAGGGTAAACAGTGTCAGCTTTTGAGTACAGGAGCTATTGTTAAAGAGGCAGTGGTGATCCAAAATAGAAAATCAGTCATCTAAAATGGCAAACCAACAAAACAACCAACTTCATAGAAATACTGGGAAACTCTTGAATTTCAAGCTACAAACCTATACAAAACACGGGTGCAGCTGTTCTCAGATGATCCACAACTGATTAAAATGGCACCTTATTTGCAGGTGTCACCATATCTGCTCTTCTGCTTTCTAATGTTATCAATCCCCTGTTCCACACATTCATTACACCTAAAATCTGATGTAAAATTTATACCCAATAGCCTTTGACAAAACAAACTCTTGCATGTTTACTTTTCAACCCCAGTTTCTCCCAATTCATGTAAAAAGTAGTTACGTACTTTACTGTGAGGTACAAACTCCTCCATCATTTTCTTTAAAGGATTTTCATAATCCACAATCATCTGGCCAAGGCGTGGATATTCTCTGTCACTAAAAGCAACAACAAACAGTTCACTTAGGTGCAGCTGTTACTATTATCATTATATGAATTTCTTATATAACAGATTTTTTTTTTTACCTTGCTCCATGTGTCATTTCATGGGCATAGTTATACAGTCCAATGATAGCCTTCCTCTCCTCAATTCGGGACAGCAGTATCATTAGAGTCGTGTAGGTTATAATCAAATCTAGGTAGTTCTTTGTTAAATCAAAGTTTACAGTCTAGAAATAGAAAAACCCCGTAAATTATCACTCTAAAAATTTTACAAACAAGCATAAGACATTTTCCCTACCTTTCCACCAATTTCCAGCATTTTTTAAATACAGTGGACTCTCTTTTGAACAAATTTCTTGTCCTGGTTGCATATGACTTTGTATAATCTTGGTTTATTCCCTCGAATTCCCAGAACTGTTTGCCCTCATGAAAGAAAACAAGCAAATAAATCTTTCTGGGCTTAAAAGTCACAGGTTACCTGACAGATAGGAAAGTTTTTCTTGGATGTTACTAAGCAGTCAGCAGCGCCTTGCCTATGAAATCTATCTTAATAAGACTCTGTAATGTAAAAAGCTAGTGACCAGGTAACATCATTCCATAGGATATGTATACCTGCTCCTTTTTTATATTATGAAACTAAGTCAGCCAAATTTAGAAAAATGGCTAAAACTAGCAAGGTGATGTTATGAACACTAAGAAGGTTGAAACAAAGAGGAAAAGGCATTTGAAGTTTTCTTTTGGGGTTCTACAGGGTTTGGCTGTGGAGTTTTGAGGTTTAGGGTGGATTTTATTTTTGGGTTTGGGGTTTTTTTCCCCCTGTGGGTTTTGTTTGCATATTGGGTTGGGGTTTTTTGTTTGGTTTCTTTTTAATGTAATGCTTTTAAATGCATTTGTACTTGCTTTAGTCAACCCCAGAAGTGACCTCCTCACATAGCTTATGTGGACACCAGTAATATTCCTGCCCTGTGCGTCTCATAAGGCTTAAGCATACAAGTAGCAGGAGAACCTAAGAATTAATTTGTAGATGCAATTAAGCAAAAATTACAGAAAGATTGGTTATCTGTCTGGTAACAGATAATGCTGTTACTACTGTTCATAAGAAGCCCACTGAAAACAGTTTGTCTATCTCTGATTTCAAGCTATTGTAAGAGTTAGAAATCCTGAAGATTAGAGTTTTTATTTCTCTTGTATTTATATCTAGACATGTCACATTTCTTGGGCTAACATAAGTCCTTCTCCCCATGGGACTTTGATTAGAAACATTTTTCAAGGTGTAAACCCAGACACTTACAATATCAAAGAAGACTTGGCAAACATCAATAGTGTTCAGCAGCTCACAGACATGGTCCTTGAAAAACAAAGGAATAACTTTAGTATAAAAAGATTTAATTAGTGATGGAGTTGGATTCTTCTTTCATTTGAAGAACAGAGCTACAAGTTCAGCTGTTTCATGATACAGTTTTGTTTTGTAAATAGAGTGACAAAAACCTGCTGCGAGGACACAGCTGACACATTTGTACTACCTTACCTTAAATTCCATCACATCAACAAACGTGAAGTAGTATAATGCCAGGTTCTTCAGAATCTCTGACTTCTCCTTCTGGAGCTGAGCAAGCTGTTGCTACAAGAGAGACAGAAACAGGCACACTGTTCTTAGGAGATCCTGAGAAAGCCGCTGAAAAGCAATACCTGTGAAGCGCAGAGTAACCACCAGGCTATGCAAAGAAGCTGGAACATGGGTTTCTAAGGCTGAGGTTCTGTGTGTCTCAAACACGCACAGAGTCCTCAGCACAGATCATTTTAACAGCTGCCAACTATTACTCTGAAGATAAAAGTCGCATTAGTAAACATTAGTACCAGGGTTGTATTGTTTAGCTCAGCTAGAGATGAAAATGGGTAGTTAGGGAAACGGGGTTATCATATGTACAATTAGCAAAAGCAGAACAGTACATGAGCACAAAAAAAAAATAAAAAGAAAGTAAAATTGACGTTACTTGAAGTGGGAGAAAAGAAGGCGGCAGGTTACAAACTTGACTACAGAAAAACATTATGCTTTTAAAATCTGAACTTACCAAAAAGAATATCCAGGCAAAGCCACGTTAAGCATGCAAAATAAAATGTAGATACAAACATAAAATACAGTAACGGTTCTCAGACCAGTTCCATATAAACACAATAATACATTCAAACAAAAGCAACAAAATAAAGAAACAAAAGGAAAAAAAAAGAAGCAAAACACTAGCACTAGAAACTGGTGGATAAAATTAAAGAGGCAAATGTGAATACAAAGGCATAAAATAGTTCACATGGATCTTTTTTATTATTATTTTAAACAGACAATGAAATATCATTTATTTTTCAAAATTTTCTGGAGAAACCAGACACTTGGACAATTAAAAACATGAAAACCTCCAGCTGCTACTGAACACCTATTCTGTTTATCTATGTATTACAGTCTCACAGCACTGAAGAATCCAATTATTTAACTTGCAATATCCAGCTATGAATTAAGTCTCCTTCCTGATCCATGAATTGAGTTAAAGCAGTTGCAGCACTCGACAGGAAAAAGTACCCTCCCAAAAGGCTGCAATATTTTAAATTGAAGACTGATCAAGTTAAATTGGATTTTCTTCTCAAAAAGAAGAATCAATTATAAGAAAGAATTAATAAACTGTTAGCTTGTTTTCATTTGAGAGATTAGAACTGAGTATGGTACTTCAGCTCCCTCTCTTTATAAAGCTGTGCTTTGTGTTCTCCGTTTTAGGTAAAGCATTAAGATTCCTCTAAATGCACAGAGCAGATTGCCTGGACCTCTACTGCATATCCCAGGTAAAACAATTTTTGCTTCTCTCCTCTGAATTTTTAGAGATGATGATGATTTTTAGAAGCTTGAGCCATCAGGTTTCCACAATAGCCAAGGAAGACAGGAATATAGATGAGCAAATTGGAATGGCTCCATAATAAAATACTCCTCCCTGCTCTTTCACCACTGCAAAGGATCAGACTTGGAATGCCTCCCCTATATATTATTTGAGTCTGCCTCACGTAGCCATCAGCTGGGACTTAAATGAAAAAGAGTTGCAAGTACATGTGTTTATTTTGTAACTTGTCCTGATACATCTCATGCACTAGGAAATATGTTCTTTCCATTTAATCTATTTATGGTATCACAAATAGCGAGGACACCACAATTTCAGAGGCACAATACTTGAAGTGGGGAGATAGAGCAAAAAGAGAGATGGTGAACTACAATTGCAAAAGAAACAATAAATTTTCATAAATTTATAGTATAGGGAGGTATAAACTCAACCAAGAATTATGTAATCACTGCTGTGCATTCTTAACTAGTTACCTGCATTCCCAGAAACATTTATACTTAACCAATGCTACTACTTTCCTACAGAGTTAAGATGATAATTCATGGAATTCTGAGTGTTGAAAGGGTCAGAGAGATTTTATTTAAAACAGTAGTATCAAAGTAAAACAACCCATCAGCTGTGACCACTGTTAGATGAGTACAGGGCAAAACAATTCCACTCATAGAGCACAGCCTGATGGGTGATGTTCAGAAGAACAGCTTACAGCATGTAGTGTTTTGGATGTTTATTTGCATTTTTATCCCTTAGGGGTGTGGGTGTAGCTCTTTCCACACCCACTGCATCAAAACTTTCCATTAGTAATTTCCTAACAGCTGTTGACAAACTGCTGATGCTGTATCATCATGTATTTGGTTTCAGGCTTTTTTTCCCCCCTTTGCCTGCAATTTATTATCAAAGCTTTCAGTATGCAACAAAAGTTTAAAAAACAGGATAAACTGAAGAAATAACCCTTAAAAACATTACCAGCCTTAAAAGATTATTTTCACTATAGCTAACCATGCCTTGCTGACTGGCTAGATGTGAGTGGTTTACTTATTCTCTATGGATTTAAAGTACAAATTACACCAACAATATTTTTGTTTAATGAGGTAAATTAGGTTTAAGGTCTACGAAAAGCTGTAGAAATTTCAGCATAATATCCCAAGATAAAAAAACCCCTGAAACAATCTAAAATTATTTCTTTGGTCTATTAATAAAATACCACATCCTTGATCATATTTGAATATTATTTACAAATCAGGATTTTAAATACCAGAGAGTGAAGCTAACACTTTGTGAAGTATATTATCCACAAGATATTCATATTAAATCCCAAAAATCTTTACACAGTTGATTACGTACACAGAGAAAGCACATTAAAAGAAGCAAAAAAGAAATGAGAAAGTGCAAGACAGCCCCACTTAGAGCCTACATGCACAGAGACACGAGAGTAATGATGCAGCCACTGGGATATTAACCATGTCAATAAATACCAGTTTAACATCAAGGCTCAGGAGAAATACAAGACAACTAGAAAAGGTTGCTCAGAAAAGTATTATGTGTGAAAAACCAGATGACAACTGTACTCCTGCAATACTTTTATTGTGTTTATTTGACTGGTAGCAGTAGTATGTGAATAAATGACTTATTTCACACTCCAGGAGTAGACACAAGGGGAATTTTCTGCTCCTTGCATCGGTGTGATATTTTTCCTGCAATTATGATCACTAAACACTTGTATTCCACCATCTGACAGCAGAGATATTACAATCTCAAAGATATTACAACCTCAGAGAAAACACCAGCAACTAAATCTTACTAGCAGCAATATAAGCCCCAAAAAGCAGTATTATAAATTCTGACTTAAAATTCTGAGGACAGGAGTAAATCATCACTGTCAGTGTTCTTGCTATCATTTGTTACAGTCACTACACTTGCCACCAGTTGAGAGTCTTTAGACTAAGATTTGAAAAACTCAATTCATTTGAACAAAGTTCCACGTCTACAAAACCCATAGCAGAACAGCAGGGAAAGATAGAAGGATCTAATCAAATGAAGAAAATTAGTTTTAAATTCTGTAAACTAACTGCAGATTGACAGACATGTCCTTGGTTTATTTCCACTTAAAAGCAGTCTCTGAAGTGCTGTGCTGCACATAAAAAGATGCAATAGAATATTTAACATGTTTACTAACTAATGTGTGTCTGTTGCAAAATCTATTTTTGGTTTGTTTTCATGTTCTTAGCACTAAGTTAACTGTTTGAGAAAGCAAATAGCCACCCATGACCCTCTCCAAGTCTTATTGCCTCTGGGGTTGACCATATTATTACTAATGGTGGACAACTGGAGCAGGGAGGCTCCTCTTTATAAACTGACCTACCTGTCAGCCATAAGGAAGAGTTTCTCCACGCTCTCAACTTCATTTACAATTCTAGCACGTTTTTTTACAATTCATTTATAAACCTTACAATTTCTGGAATGCCCTCTCAGCAACACTGCTTAACTAAAATACTGTTTAGGTAATAATAAGGGGGTTTTTTTTGTTTCTTTATTTTTCAAGGCCAAGTACTTCAGCTGTCAATCATGAAATCAAAAGAGTTTTAATGGATGAAGTAAAGAGCTAAAGCATTACACACATTTACTCCTCTGCAGATATTGCAGACACTATGAAGCAACAAGAGTAAACACATGACTAGTGTGATTTGCCTTGGCAAGTGACTCACATGGACTTTTACAGCAGTGTGCTACAATGATTTAATACAAATAATGACAAAAATTACACTGTATTTGGATGCTACTCCATCTCAGATTCATGCCCAGTCAAAGGTTAAGCCCAAAATATATAAACATGCTGTAAACACTGCTGATAGTGCTTACAGTTTCAAACAAATCCAAGTTACATGATGAGAATTCTGCTCAGTGAAACACTTTAATGGGATTTCAGGATTTTACATTACTTTTTGGGATTACTGAGAAAAAATGCCATTTGCAAATGGCTGTTGGATTGAAAGGTTTTAAATACTATACTCCTGATTACATTATGGGATGAGTCTTTTTAAGTCAGTCTTATGTAGGTAACAGCTGAAGACTTCACACACACTACAGCACATGAAACCAGAGCAGCAGGTATGGTTGTGTCACAGCAAGGCACTCGAGGAGCAAGTTCAACCCTGAGTGATTTTTTAGGAAAAACTTAGATAAAACTGTATTTGTTGTACATGGTTTATTTCAGAAGAAACTGCGAGATATCATTAATTTATCCTATTCTCAAGCATAAGAAATCTTCCCTGTTTGTACAAAGCTGCAGAGAGAACAGTTACTCATCATCTGACTTTACTCCTGCAGGGGGTACTCCCATAAAATAAACTGCTGCCTCAGCAGGTTCTGGAAAATCCATCTCATTTGTGGTCCCTTCAGCACTATCAACTCCCTGAGCAGCAGCAGAGCAGGACAGGAGCTGTGCAGGGCAGCCCCTCACCTGGAAAGGGTTTTGGTTCTCTTGGGCAGGAGGCCAGTTACTTTTATGGTGGAGTACAGGGAGTTGGAGTTTTATTGCTTAAGAAAACTGGAAGTTATTTGAAAAAATGATCTATCATCCCAGAGAGCTGGAGAAAAAAATATTAAAATGTACTGAATCCGAGGATAATTTAAGGAAACAGCTGTCATATCTGTAATGACCATATAATTTCCTCAAAAATAAATGACTGTTTCCTAGTGGAAAAGGATTACCAACAGATGAGGTAGCACAGCTGAGATCCCAAAGTTATGTTTCCACAGAAGACAGTTTCTAAATTATCTTCATTAGTGCTGTGCAAATTACAGTATTAAGAGCTTCAGCAGAAACAAGAAAATAAATGATATTTTCCTTGAGGCACTGTACCCCTTGCAGGGGCTGAAAGACAGACATGGAAAAAACAAATGATTATTTGTATTAAGTGTTTTGAAAAATACTAATTACTGGAAGCACCTATCACAAATTAAAAATCAAGACTGGTTTATAAAGCATGTATTTCAATTTTTTGTTATAGAAGAAAGCATTTAATAAAAGCATGCATTAATGACTTCTAATGAGCTTTAGCCAAGGAGGTCCAGCCACTCTGTGCCCACAACACCTCTCCCACATTCAGCTAATTTGCTATGCAAACAGCTCATGATGAAGTGAAACTCTAAGAGCAAGCATATATACTGGGATGTAAAAGGAAAAACGCAACACAATTGTGAAGAAAAATCGAATAAAATGTCAAGTGAAATAATTCAAAATGAAAGATCCTAACTCAGGCAGGCTGGAAATGCTCACACAGCACATACTCTGCTCCCATGTGATCTTATTTCCAGTCCCCACTGCCACAATGCAGCAGAAAATTGGCACAATTAAGCCAGGTAAATAAACCCTCAGAATACTATCCCCTAAGACATTGATATGAATAATACTGAGAACAGAGCTACTGCTGATGAAGAGCAGCAGTATCTGGAAAACAGACATTTCTCCCACTAACCATTCCCTTAGAAACTTCCAAGTGATGCTTCACTGGTCTGTTTACTGCTAAGCAACGACTGAGCCTCAACTTTTCCAAGAGACATTTAAAAGTTTAGGAAGTTTTTCTACGAGGAAATTGCTGAGGAACAATCTGAGTAAAAGAAAAACATATGTTCCAGAAAGAAGGGAGAGGTTCTCACTACTTGCCATATGTGGTGTTTGGGAAAGCAAAAGGGAAGCTACGGCTTCATCACACAAAGACACAATTTTACCTGTGCAGGCAGCAGATTGAACAGACTGTGCCCACACTCTGCAAAAAATGTATGTTCTTTGTCCCTGCATCTCCAGGTCCTCATTGTGAAGCATTTTATTCTAGTTTTAAAAGGCATTAAGTATTAGCATTGACTAAAAACACAGTAACTTTCAGGTCCTAAGACATTTTTTTTTTTAGTTCAGTAGGTTCTCTTTTAATTTCTCTGTAGCAAGAGCCTTGCCTGTACAGCTTATAAGAGGGTGAGGTCTAAAAAGCCTTCAGAAAAATCAGGCTGCTTCTGTATCCCTTACTTTGGAACTTTTCTTCTGATGCTAGTCCAAGAAATTCAATAAAAATAAATGCTAATCTGAGTCAATATTAGCACAATCAGATCACTGACCTGACCAAGAATGATGGTGCTAAAAACCTTTTTGGAAGCCTTATGTAGCTTAGAAGGCTTGTTCAAAACAACGCTTAAGTCAATTTAAAATAAACATTACTGTTTCCCCAAAAATCAGAAGATACTTTTGTTTTCAAACAGGACTCCAAAATGTTTGTTTCTCACTTTCTCATCCTTCAAGTTTTTGCTTACATACATCCTTCCTGTGCAGATATTTCATACACTATGCAGCAACACTTCACTGCTGGCCAATTTCCTCAACAGTTGATTTAAGAGTTTCAAACTGGTTATGTGGTTCACAATGGTTATTGGAAAAGAAATGGCAAGTGTATTTTTCATGGATAAAGATCCATGGAAAAAGTTGTCAATAGCAAATATAACAGAATCTCTTGTTTCAACAGAATGAAAATTTAGGGTTTTCAAGTTCATTTGATTACAGCAGACACTGCTCATATTCTTCAAAGTGTTGCTCATTTCTGAGACACAGAACACTGTAGAAGATGTTACCTGAGAGAAAACAAACTAACAGGCAAAAATAGGGCAAAAAAAAAAAAAAAAAGCTGGCACTACCTATTCTCTAAGTGAATGCAAACTTATTTGGCAACATGACCTACTCACATGTCCAAAGATAGTACTAACAGTATAGGTGCACAGTGCCAAGCAGTGTTGGTTGAACATATAAAATCCAAAACCCCTTCCTGAAAGGTTGTCCCGGAATTTTCACAGCAAGGAGGAAACACAACTTATGATTTCTCAACTATTTCCACTGCACTAATCCTCTGTGATATTTCTTCAATTGATGTGTTCCTGTTCCAATAAGTTTCTTGCCCTTTTAAACCTCTGATGATCCATTTCCCCACTGAAGGAAGTCCCTGGTGTGCCCTCCTGAGACATGGAGAGGTAGTTGTTGGCCAGCAGCGGGAGGGACACAAAGGAAGAACAAGGAGGGAAACATCTTCCTGACCTTACACCTTTTTGAAGCTAAGGTTTATAAACAAAAATTGATTTTACCTCAAACTAGAATTTTCTCTGCACATGACATGGCTTTTGTTCCATGAGGTATCTGTTATGGGTAAAGGTTTCTTTTTTTGGGAGGCAGAACACTCTGCAGGAAACATCTATAAATAATGAAGACAAGCAAACTGCCATCAGCTCTGACCACAGGAAGGAAACCCCAGCTGCCTATTGCTGGAGCTCAAAATCCTACTTTAAACTGTGCTCATACATAAGGAGGGGAGGCTTTTGTCAGCTGGCTGGCTCATGGTAAATAAACACGAGGTAATGACAAAACATTACGAGTGTGTCCTATTTTAGAAACCATGATCATCAAAATACAGCAAGTTAGCTTGGATCTCTTTCCATGAACTTTACAGCACCAAATCCTTAAATATCTGTCATTAGTTAAGCTCCAAATTCACAGTCAGCAACTGCAAGACATTTAGAGCACACATGCAACTGCATCAAACAAATTCTATATACATCTCATACTTTTAATAGTAGATCTGCCACTCAAATTTAGAAAATACGGAAGCATTTAACAAACATGGTTAAAAGGGCTTACTATTTTTACATAAATTTGATAAAGAATTTCCATATTTGTTACTCACACAATCGAATTCAACACAAAAACCAAGCAATATTAAATAGTACAAAGCAAGTACAAGTTTTAAAGTGAGAAAGCACATTGTTACTGAAATCTTTTCCTCCATAAGGGAAAGTTTTTCTCTGTTTTTTCTTTTCTTTTTTTCCCCCCATTGGTATTACAGGAGGGATTACATATAATTTTGAGATGGCAATGTCAAAGAAACTAATTATTCCCACTGCTCTTACCACTACCATTCTGCAGAAACCTGAATGCTCAAAGCAAGCCTAAGCCTCCCAAGCACACATGCACGTAGTTGCATGCAGGGAACATGCAAAACCCAACACCTACCTCCACTTCTCACCTTTAGAAAGAAATATAAGCAAGTAAAAAGTATCTTTCCCTTGTCTTTCCAATTGAAACAGGAAATCAAGTGCACATCACCTGTCAAAATGCCTACCTGTAATCCAATTATGTTAATTAACTCCAAAACGATACACGGTCTAATTCAGGAACACTGGCTCACTCAGAAAGTTGAAATATAATTTACTGCTTGCACTGAACTCACTATCTCAGAGAAAACACTTCTATTTCCCTGGTTTTGTACTTCTAGAGGTTTCTCCTTATCCATTAAAGCATTCTTTTCCCCCCACAGGGACTGACCCCATAGGCAAGAACACCTGTAAAACACAAACATCTTTTCCCACTTTGCAACCAGGTGTCTTTTACTGATCTGCTGGTCAGGACACTTCACAAACAAAGTTACGAAACTTCCATCTTCTGCAATCACTCCGGTCACCAGGAATTTCTCCTATTAAAGTAAGGCATGATTTTTTTTCAAGGATTTCTTCTCACTGACGATCTTTAAAATGGAACAGAAGAGAGCAGGCAGAAAGAAAACTAGAAAGTGTCCAACCCTAACAAAGCCCACCCAGAGTTACAGTGCAATATTCTCTCCTTAGAGATAGTTCCTTCCCAAGTATCCTCTCAGGCATCTGAATCAACAACTACATTCCAACTGCAACTGTCAGCCTCAGGTGCTTCATCAGAACACATTAAACCCCTCAGATTTGAGCAACAAGTGGTGAAAGGGCATTGAGAAAAATACTTAAGACAGCCATTGGTTACTTACATTGTTGTTGCGTGTTTCTACTGCTGGAAACTTCCTGACTATGAATTTGACAGCAGATTCCAGGTTTTTGTCAATAAGATAGGATGGTTTGGCTTTGGGGTCACCACATGCCTATAAAAAAAATACAATAAAAAGTGAAGTAGAAACATAATCATCCACCTAAAGCTAAGTGATAGTTGCAAATCTGAAGACAAACTAGAAAGATTCTTTTTCTGTTTGATTTTTTTTTTTTTTTAAGTGAGCAGGTGATAAAATGAAAGGCAAAGTGCAGGGACTGTCACAGCTGAAATATGCAATGGGAAACAGTACAGAGATGCTCTTCTACTGAAAAAGATGCATGGAAGTATCAAAGCAGTTAGTGCAGAACAGCAGTGAGGGAAAAAACTCAATCCTAAAAAAAGGAGAAAAAAAAATGGTTTCCTTTTAATGCTACTCCTGGTTTGAGGTAGTGTTGTATTCATCTGGAGTTAACAAACTGTTAGAAAATTCAGCCATCATCTGTGGAGGACAGTGCTGGGCACATTAAATGATTCAACTATCCTTTGTGAAACAGAACTTAACACCCCACCACCAATTTCTGCATCGAATTTTTCTTCCAACTGGTTCAGTGCAAGACAACTTTCCATCCCGCAATCCAACCACCGATACTTGCCTACAGTAGCCTATTTCCTTAGGTTAACAACTGCAGTTTTGCTCGTGTTCTTTACTCCTACAGCAGCATAGGCCGTGCTTTAAAAGCAGGAACCAAGAAGCTTCATTAAATTTTGATGTGAAGTCGCAGCTAAGTGTGAGGTCTCTCAAATAACTTACGCGGGCGGATCAGAGCAGCTTCTGTGGACAAAGGACTGAGGAAGCACCTGCGGTTGCCGGCTCCAGCGCACGCTGTCAGACACACCACTACTTCTCTACTACTCTGACTAGCCAGCCATGCCAGACCGTTCAGTTTGGACAAACATATCAAAAGCAGCGTTACTTACATGACAAAATTTGTGCTCAAACTGTGTTTGTCTCAAATATTGCCTTAGTTTTATTTTCCTCACAGGGATTTGCAAAGGAGTTTCGTGTCTCATGCAAAACTAAATTGCATGCTAGGCGTTCCTACGCAACAGAGTGAAATCAAATGGCAGCTCGTTTCAAAACTCTCCCACATTGATTTCTATGACCGAGTTGTGGACTGTAGAGACAGAAGTCATGGAGTATGAGACCGATTCTGAAAGCGGGCAAGCGGGCAAAGGGAAGGTGAAAAGCTTTGCAAACCTTCCAAACTTGTCCTTGCTGGGAAAGCAGTGTAATAAAAAGAGAGAAAAATTACATATAATCAAATTACTCTTCAATTCTAAAGTATTACATTTAAGTGAACTAGTACACTATTACCTACATCCAAGAGAACATTACGACCATCTGTTACTCTAGGCAGCACACTTTCTACTGGATGGTGATTACTCTAAATGCTCACAAACAACTTTACAGGTAATTATCAGAATTCTACAATTGCGCAAATCACCGCAAATATACTGAGACACGTAACTACTGACAGTATTTCCAAACTAAGTTCAGGTAGGGAGAGAAAACAGGAGTTAACAGACATCACATGCAACTACAGAGGAAAAAAGGAGAGAAACTCAGTGAAGTTTTACATACCTGAAAAAGAAACGGTAGCCAAGAAAAAAAACAAAAGAGTCATTATTGTAAGTTTCTAAAATGTCTACCAGCAGTACATGACCATCATGAGGTATACTAACGTACTACTCTAATATCAAACCCCTCATATTTGCTAATAATCCCAAAGATACAATATTTTAATAAAATTTCTATCTATAATACCAGAATTTATAATGAAAATAAATTCAGCAACATATACAGCATCAGTTAGACATTAAACAGTTGCTTTGATATCCTTAGAGCAGCAAACAACACGTGCCACAAAAGATCTATTCTGTACACACTCTAAAGTCTTTACACAATTTCAAAAGTAAAAACTATACTGTAAATAGGCATTAAAAAGTTAGACAATGCACTTCAAATTTGTCAAGTTCTAATTAACCCTGTACCATGGGTTTGTCAGAACCTTTGTCAGATTATTTCAATGTTCTTGCCACACATCAAGTAAGTTTCTCTATCAAAAGAAGGATTACTAAAACAACTTAACAGACATGTATTTGTGGCCTGTTAAACTCCAATATGGTCGCTGTTACATAGGAGACAACAAATCTGCCACTGTTGACTTCATAAATTTTTCAGTCTGAATTAAAAAACACTCCTTCCACACACACTCCTTATTTTCCTAGCAACAGATGTTTTTCTTCCTATAAATCAGCTCTCTGAAATGTTTACTAAAACTTATGTTCTACCCAGGCCTCTACACACAGGTCATTCACACGGAAACAGACCTCTGAAAACACTAACATGCACATCCTCCCGTGGCTTCAGGAATTCAGCTGTTACCCTCACTTTAACTGGCATTCTTCTCAGTGTATATAATATGCTCCTTCTTTACTCCTTCCCACTGTTTGTTAGCTGACATCACACTTGAAGCAACTGTAATTCTTCCTACTAATAAGTTACCCTAGATCGATTCATGGGTAAGAAAATTCCTGCAAGGTGTTAAAGGTATCCTTCACACACATCAGAATTCCAGCTTCTGGAAAGCTGTACGTGGACTGAATAGAAAGAGGACAGGAGACATCACTGAACGAGAAGGTCAATGCTTTTTTCTTTGCTCTTCCATGGGCCACAGCAGCTCAGCTCCTCTCTAAAAACTGCCATTAACTGATCACTAGCTGCTGTTCCATCAGTGATATTTTCATCCATACTGCTGCCTGCATTCAGCATCACATGTAGAACAGTCTGTGCTAAACCACCCCTACAATGGTGAACAAATCTGCGAAGCTCAAACTCACTATTGTTCACTCCAGAAAGCATAACAGAATGAACACACAAACCCCAATCCTAACACTTTTGCACAAGTGTGAAAGTGTGGTAAGGCACATAACCACAATCCTGAGCTGTAGGAAGAACAAAGGCATTAAGGGCAGCAGTCTTAGAAGGCAGGTGAGAAATGCAGTTTTTGCTCTCAGTAGTTGTATTAGTCAATACAAAATCCACTTCAGTACTCTAAAAGGCAGGAACATTGTGGTAGAACACACAAAGATCACGTGGCCATATAAAGCTCTCTCTCTAGCATTCACACAGAACCCTGAGCATTGGCCAAAAGCAGTAGTCCTTTCTCAATAGCCTCAGATATCACTTTTTCCCCTAAGTGGGATACAATAACCTTTCTTCATTTCTTATTAAAAAAACCCCAATGAAACAAAACACCAAAAAAAACCCTAAAAAGCTCCCACCAAACCAACACAGAATGGTTGCTTTTTTTTTTTTTTTTTTTTGAGAACAGCCACATTTTCAGAGCATCAAAAATAAATTCACAAATTAAATATGTTCTTACTAGTGCAGCATTCCTGGAATAAAGCTCTGACACTACGGGATTCCAGCTGCTTCAGCCCTGAAATACTATACTGAAAGAATCTCCCAGCAGTCAACTCTGACTTCTTTTGTATTCTACTAAACAGCTGTCAAGCAGTTATGCTGAACAGGATGATGCCAAGCTATGGTTAGAAGCTAATCTAAGTAATTAAATAAAAATTTTCAATGGATTCAAGCACTACAGTGTTTCTGTCCACAGCACATAAGAGTGGTACCCTGCTATGATAAGCTCCCAATTTAGTGAATAGTGATTCTATGCATCCAACCCCTAACAAGAACAATATGATTTTTATAGTTAATAGCTTCATTAAGGGTACTCACTTGCTATTATCATTGGCACAGCCATCAAGCTTCAGAGAGACTGGACTACATCCACATTTTTTGAATTAAAACAGCATTTTCCTACCTGTCCTAACAAGGTACATAACTACATTATTATTACTATTAAAAAAAATTCAGACTATTTTCCTCTCTTGATCCTGTTAGGTTCTTCTACACTAATTTTGCTTTGAAAATGAAGAATACTACATATTTCTAGGTTGTACTCACTCAGCAGCAGCCATCAAGAACACATTCAGCCACAAAAACCTTCTGAAGGCCGACATTTAAGTAGCCTCTGAAGAGCAAAACAGAATCCAGCTCAAGTGCCTTTGGCCCAGAATACACTGACTTTAGGAGACACCAAAGACACCTTTTGCCCAAATACCATTACAGCTCTCACTGCAAAATCTAAGCTTATCATTTTACCTCCTAGTTGAGGGCAGAAGATATATGTATATTACATATATCCAGCTGAAGTGACACAAATAAAGGGAAGTTTTTGTTGAGGTACAATCACTGTCAGTAGCCAGTGCCCCCAACTTGCATTTAGAACCCTTAAACTTCAGCCATGCCTCAACATAAACCTCTCACTTGCCCTTGAATAAGAATGTTGGGAATCATTACCTGAGTTACATTGTGCAGAAAAGCCTAAATATTTCCCTGTATTATCAGCTGGGTTATCTCCCAGCAAAAGACAAACAGAGCCATTTGAATCAATAATTTCTTATTTTCATTCCCCAAACCTCCTACATCAGCAGGTTATCACAAATCATACTTTGCAGCAATTTAACATGGGTTTATTACTTCAAGAGATCTTGATTTACTGTTCCTGCAGATCTGAGATAAAACAGTACTGAGCACAGTTCCACTGGACTGTGACAACATATAAGAAATAATCATAATATACAAGTCACCTCACCTTCAAATTTCATTTACAAATGACTATACACTAAAAAACTATGTGAATTTAACCAGAAAATAGATGGAATTTCAATTATAGCAAAACCTATGCCATTCCCTGAGTTAGTACCTGCACTGGTAAATAGAAATACTCTTAAGATTTCCTGTATTAAAAAATGGGAAAATCTCCTGTACATCCCATTTACAGTTTACTACAGCACATTAAAACTGTTCTTCCCTTGGAAGAGCTGCTGGCATTAAAGACTTCACCCTAAAACATATCTAAGTTTGCACACCTGCTTTGCAGCTATACATCCTCTAAATAATACCAAATAATAAAAGGCAAAGAATCATTCAAAGAGACATGAACTCCACCCTACCTATTATACATTCTTTGTTTCTGCCATGCATTGAAAGCTGAGATTACCAACCTCCAGTTTTGAAAAAGCAAAACTACTGAGAAGGAAAGACAGGTGAGTAATCAATAAAGAGCTGATTTGAATAGTGGTTCACAATACATTTGCTTTAATGCCTCTGATCAAGCCTACCACAACTGCTTGGCTGTATTTTAGGTTTTGCGGAAGCCTAAATTCATTATTAAACAGGCTGGTCCCAGCTAAGCTTTGTGAATGATACTTGTACAAAAGGTAAACCTGTATCTTGATACAAAGTATGCTCATAGTTTCAACCACAGTCTGGAAGCAGAAAATAGCATATAATTTTTGGACAATCTCTAAGGGTGTTGCACATATCCAAAATATGGCTGAAAATTATTAGAAATGTAACCCCTATTTGCACTTTTCATTCACCAAGGGTCAAAAGTTTGAAAGATCATGTACTTTCATATTAATTTAAAATTACAATTGAAGGTGTTAAAAGTCAGTCCAGTGTTTCCTAGAGCCAAGCAAAATATCTCCTCTGCTATTACTCATTATTTGGTGTGTGTTAAACCCCAAAGTATATACTATGCTTCAAATCCTAGTACATCTCTACTCAGAGATTCAATCCATTAAAATGCCAACTCATGTGAAATCAGAAGGCTAGAAAGGACCTCAATAAATTACCTATTTTCTCTCCTCTTCGAAATCAGGATCAGCTGCATCTGTGCTGCATCTGAGAGATGTCGGCCAAATCTTTACCTACAGGTTTCTAGCAGGCTAAATTCAAAAACATTCTCAGTCTATTCCAATATTTAATTTAATTTTCCAATACTTAATTTCATTTAATCCATCACTTCTTGACCTCTGGTCATACTGAATTGCACAATCTATTCCCCTTCTCTCTACAGCAATCCTAAATACTTAAAGAATTGTATCACTTATTAACTCACTTTAAAAAAATTAATAACCCCATTTTCTGAATGGGTGAAATTTTCTGCACCACCCACCCCTCTCATTATTCTCCTCTGGACTTTCTCCATTTTGCTCCCACCTATCTTGAAAAGTGTGTTTAATCAGATGTGTTTTGGATGAATCTCAATGTAGGCCATGTAGAACAAAACAATTACTTACTTTTTTTCATCTTATCTTGCTCCCACATTTATAAAACCTCAGTCATCCCTGATTTTTTTTCAGCAAAGCTTAGATGGCTCACATTTGCCCTGGCACGTCCCTAACCTTTCCCAGCTATTTTCTACAGCCTTGCAAACTCATTACTTCTTGTTTGCAATTTTGCTAAGCACGTCACAGCTTACCACCATACTCGCTCAACCACCTCCAAATTTATTACACCATACCCACAGTTTGTTAAGCTCAAACTGAACTTCAGTGAGGTTCTGTAACTTCTCCCAGTTTCCTACTTATAAATGTATTAAGCACACTGTAGCCACCTAGGTTGTCCAAGTAAGACCCTGCTTGACCCACAGTCTGACAGTGAGACCTTCACCACAGTTCCCTAACAGGGTTACCCATCTGCTTTCACCATTGCAGCTTCACCCAGGTTTGTACTTCCTCAGATTGTTCAGGAGAACAATCCAATGAGGTCATGTCAGCAGCCTTGCTAAGGTCAACGTGTGAAATATCTTCTAAGCTGCCCATACTAGAAAGAAATATGTGGGTTTGACACTCTCTGTACACTGATTAACTCACATTGTCCTCTTGGGTGTGTAGCACCTATTTAAGCACTTGGGTCTATTAATCAAATGGGGGTAGGTGAAATGCAGAGGATAAAAAATTAAGAGAAGTTTCACTACCACAAAACTTGTCCTAAATGTAATTTATAAAATAAAGTCTTAACGAAAGAAAGCAAGGCAATGGGAATGCCTTGCCTGTTCTGAATCTAAAATGAAAACTGTTACAATTTTTCAGGTGTTATCTCCTCTGCACACAACCTTAAATCTCCTGCAACTAAAACTGGATTTGTTTTTGTGCCAGCACATGAAGAGACAAATGAACAGTGATGGAGGCACATAATTTCTACCTGTAAGCCAAAAAACAAGACAAGATAATTATGGGCATCTGCTTTTGATGTGAAAAAAATATAATGTGATATGGTATCCCCAGTCTGTGTTTTGTATTCCTGAGCAAAGGAATTTTATTTTTTTTTTTCAACTGGCAGCACTGCAAGTTCCTTTGGGGCTTCCTCCTATGCTCAGCAGTAGGACAATATTCCGAGCCATCCCTCCAGGATCACAGACACAAACATCTTCACCTTTAAAGAACTGCTGACACCTATGAATGCAATACTGCCACACCCCAAGACACTTCCCAGGGACCTGCAGACATCATCTCTCCATTCCAACCAACCTGACTATTCAAACCTAGATGACTGGTGAGTTTTCCTCTCAGCTCAAAGCTCTGTATTCCAGCACAGAGCTCAGCGTCAAAACTGATCTAATCCTACACCCTTCCACACTTCAGAGCTCTGCAGATTGCAAACTTCTCCATGGCCTTCCACTCACCTAAAATTTCTCCTACTTTTTTCCTGAAGAACCACTCCAGTGCCTCAGCAAAACAGTACACTTTATTGAGGGTTCTATTAATCAAACAACCAATTGGCTTTTACAACTTCTAAGTTTGTGTAGTAACATTCTCAATATGGGTAAAAATCCAATATTCCCACTATTACATCTTTAAAGAACTAACTGGCAATCACCTGCTAACTTATTTTAAATCTGGCTTCACACTAAGCTATATGTGTTGCTCACACTAGGACTAGGACCACATTTTCAGTTTGGAATGGTAAATATCAAGTCAGCTAAAACCTCTGCAAATATTTATTAAGTTCCTTATCTATGACTTCAGTTATGCAGTTCACCTCTAAGAATGTGTTTAAGATTCTCATTTTTCAGATACTATGTAATCATGAGAGCTGGGCAAGTCAAAAGAATTTCCTTAATGACATTCTAGAAAAAAATCTTGCAAAAAAACATAAGGCCTATACTGTGAAAAACAACAGAACACTGGTAGCAAAGCAATTCATGCTAAATAACAGACTCATCAGGTTTGATTAACATACACTCTAAATAATTCAAAACTTTAACTTTCATCCCTAGCAGGTCTGTTGACAGTAGCACTGCTGAGACATTCTTCAAAATCACACTCCCTAGAGTTGCTCTGGCTAAATCTGTACTTCAGGTATTTCAAGATGAAATCTTTCATTGTAAACACATCCCGGTATCCAAGGGCTTTACAAACAAACAAAAGACAGGCCCAGAAAAAACAAGATTACTTTGCAGCACTACAGAGAGCTCACCAACACAAACCATGGTCTGCTCTGAAAGGTAACTGTGAAATCCAAGCTTCACCGGAGACAGGATGACATGAAAAACCCCTGCTGTGTAGTTGTAGTGAAGTACTGACAAAAGAATTACAGGGTAAACAATAATGCAACTGCCAGCCTAGAAAACTGAGGAGAAATTCTTAAAAAGCAGAAGGAACAAACCAGGAGAGAAACCACAAAGGTAAGAATTCTGAGGTCAGGACTAATATTGGTCACAATGCAAAAGAGACAGCTGAAAGCAGCAAGCAAAGGGTCATCCTTCAAAATAACAACTACAAAAAGTCCACCTCTGTATAGATCTAACATGAGTTTTGTCTCATCATCTGCTATTACCTTACTAACTCCACTTTTCATATTTTCCATGTCACTCTCAGTGGTAAAAAAACATATGCTCAGATACTCTGTCTTAAAAGTTTGTTGTCTTTAACTGTTTCAACAGACAACAGCAGCACAGAAGGTCAGTAAACAGGAAACTACGAACAATTAACAGCTATAAGCACAACGACATCAAAACTGAAATTTGAATAGGAAGATGAAGTATAAAGTATACAAGTTTCTAGCTGCTTTTAGCAACTGCTGTGAATCCTTGGCAAGTAAAATTTTCCTGCTTTGTTGAGTCAAGAAAATTCTTAATCCTTGAAAATCTCTCTTCTCTAGACAGCATCTACAGCAATCTGTAAGGTAGCTACAACTACTGCAACCTCTCACTTCCTCTTATTAAAAATAAGTCTTAACCACTTCCTTTAACCGCAAAACCACATATTGTGTGTTTATCTTTAGTAACTTGAGTTTTGACATCATATTCAACAGAGCAATCTATGAGAGGATCTCAAACAGCAGTTTTGGAATTGACTGATTTCAGATAGGAAAAAAAAAAAAGAAAGAAAGAAAATAAAGTGCTCCAAGCAGCCAGCTATGCTGCAGCTGAGCTGAAGAGAGACCCACAATAAAATACAGTAGTCAGCCCTGAGACTTCTGGGCTCACCATGAGAGCCAACCAGTTCCCCCTGTCAAGCAGTACTGACTGCTGCTGCAGAAAACAACTATTTAAATCATAACTCACTATATGAATACACACTGTTCTGCCTGGGACATCTCCGGATTTGCAAAAATACACATCACACAAAAGTCAAGACACTTGGTCACACCTCCTCTCTCTCTGTATGCAAGACCTACGCAATTTTGGCCTCAGTTCTTGGAACTTGCAGGAAAAAACGGATTTACCTCCAGTGCTGATGCTCCCCTGTGGAGAGCCTGTCTACCTGCATTACTTCACTGAGTAACAGCAGAAGCTACCACCATATGGGCCAACATGCTCAGGACTCTGCCATCCCAACACACCAAGCAGAAATGTGTCTGTAGGCACTGGACTGCTTAATGGGAGTAAGTGTTCCTGGGAATGAAAACACAGCCTGGACTCACAATGGCTTAGGCACAGCCACATACAAAGATGAGTATTAATTTTTCCTGTCCTGTTTCCTGCCCCCCAAAGCAGGGCTATGCTCAGGCAAAATTCCCCTTGCCAGTTTTTCACCTGGTATATTTCTCGCAAGTGCTCACACAAAAGACTTCCCCATTTTGGTGGTTTTCCCCATAAATAGGGATTTTCTGTTGTTAAAAGTGTAACTATATTGTTAGCATTATTAAGCTGAAATGATTTTCCAATGTACAACACTGCAAACTAAACTGAACCTTTTGGAGAGTCAGGAACTTGCAATAATGTAGTCAGAATGCTTTATTTATGTCAGGGAAGATTTGCAGAAAACACTCAAGTGCACATCAAACACTGAAATGGCTTTGGATGATTTCTGAATACTTCAATCACTTGGGTTGGGTTTTTTTTTGCTGGAAAAATACCTTACTTAACATCAGCAATGCACTTGGTAGCCCTTAGTACTTCTGGAGTACAGGTCTCCCACATGAGCAAAACTCTTGGACAAAACACATCCTGACAGAAACCTGGCTCCATAAGTCAGAGCGATCAGATAAACACCTAAAACTCTCAAACTCCCTCTGCCATTGCAGCTGAACCCAGCATGGGAAAAGGGATGAGATTTTAATCGGGAACGGTGTGTGTGCTCGCTGCTCGAAGGTAACAGTAACATTTTCTTTGACATAAGAAAAAATTCTCAGAAATATTTGTGTAAAAGGCAAAGCAATAAAATCTAACTAGCATTTATTACTGGAAGTGGATTAAGCGGCCGTACACTTTCAGATGATGTGTCACACGTTAGGAAAATGCAGCTGGGAAGGATACATGAAGCACCCGGCACAGGGGGTGGCCATGAACTACGTTCTTCCCTACAGGAAAGCACAACGATTACTTCCAGAGGAGAAATTAACCGAGCACGAAGGCGTGACCCATCCTCGCCTCAGCACCGAGACCCGCAGCTTCCTGCACGGCCGAGCCACCTCACCGAGGCCAACACCGATCCACTCCCTTCGGGAGCGGCTCCAGCACCCACGGCCGCTCCGAACACCCGCTCCATCTCACGCCGGGAGCTGCTAAGCAACCGCGCGCCTCGAACTTATCGAAATTAAACTTACTAATTTTACCCCAACCCCCTTTTTTTTTTTTTTTTCCCCTTCGGTAGCGACAGGTTTCGGCGTGGGAAAAGCCCGGGCGGCGCTGCCCACTCGCGGCTCCCGTGAGTCACGCACGGCAGCGGGGCGGGAGCGGCTCCGGGGCCGCGCCGGGAGCAGGCCCCGCTCCCGCGGCCGCCCGGCCTCCTCCATCCCGCGCTCCATCCCTCCCTGCGCCCCTCCCGGGAGCGATGCGGCGGCCGCAGGGCAGCCCC
>VYXB01009912.1:2517-22066 GCA_013397135.1 Pachyramphus minor | reverse complement strand
CGGGGGCGAGCGCGCCGGGCAGAGCTCCCGGGCGGCGCTGAATAAATCACCGCTGCCACTCGAGGGAGCGGAGCCATTAAAGTGACTGAGCGAACGTCGTCTATAATTTATCGCCTCTTTTATATAATTTAAGAACTTCCTCGTGGAGAGCTGCACTCACAAAACGCGGATTTGACAAGATTTTGATGTGCTCGGTGCAGAGGGGGGAGGGGACCCGGCTCCCCCCGCGTCCCTGCGCTGCCAGAGCTGCGCCAGCACCCCGGGAATCCCCTGCCAGCCCCGGCACACGGACTGCGGTGCCACCGCAGAGGGGACACAGACACAGGCACAGCCGCCAGCCTGGCCAGCTCCCCGAGAGCCGCTCATGGTGGCATCAGGCCTGGGTGCCCTTTGCGCCCTGGGGAGGGCACGGAGCAGCACCCAAAGGTGCTGAGCGGGCAGGATGGGTGCAAACCTCCCCCCGGTCCCGCGGGGCTCGGTGAAGGGGTGCAGCTGGGGACACAGGGGACCTCAACCCCCAGGCTCGCCCCCTCCCCCAGCCCGCTCCCCCCGCAGCAGGGGGGACCCCGGCATCCCCCCCCCGAGGCAGCAGAGCCCGGCTCCAGCTGCAGACCAGATGCTGCGGCTCCGCCGGATCCCGGGTGAACGCGCCGCCCCCGCCCGCGGCCCCGCCCCCCGGCGGGACCCCCACGGTGTGAGGGGGGATCGGGGTCCGGGCTGCGCCGGGGGGACGGGTGGGCTGCCACAGCCCCGGCGGGGACGGCAGCGAGGTGCCCCTGCACAAATTGGGGGCCAGGGAGTGTCTGGCCGGGGTGGGAAGCGCTGTCCTGCCCACCCTGCCCCGGGGGGCGTCTGGCTTGTCCAGCCTCGGGGGTCGGTGGGATCGGTGCTGCCCACCCTGCCGCGGGGGCTGTCTGGCGTGTCGGGGGTCTGTCGTGCTCTCCTGGCCCCTGGAAGGGGGTGTCGGGGGCCTGTCGTGCAATGATGGGGCAGGGGAGGTGTCCGGGGAGTGGGACATCTCCTGCCCACCCTGCACCTGGGGGTGTCAGGCTTGTACAGCCCTGGGGGGCTGTCGTGCTCTCCTGGCCCCTGGGAGGGACATGTCATCTGGCTTGTACAGCCTCGGGGGTCCTATGTGCTCTCCCTTGCCCCTGACAGGGGGATGTTATCTGGCACATAATCCCACAGATTTGGTGGGATCTGTGCTGCCCACCCCGCACCAGGGGCTGTCTGACTTGTACAGCCCTTGCCCCTGGGAGGGGGGTATCATCTGGCTTGTGCAGCCTTAGGGGTCTCTGTCCTGGCTGCACAGCCCTGAAAGGGGGGTCATTTCAGGGTGCATCATTTACCTCTCCTCCCAGCAGGCATGGGGAGGTTGCAGCCCCAGGGGGCTGTGCCTGTTCAGAGATGGGTCTGAGCGCGTCGGAGCACATTGTCGTTGTCACTCCCTAAGACAGTCTCCTCTCTCATCTCAGCCTCCAAATGACACATCAGGAAGAGATGCTCAAATCTGGGCAGATACCGGCTCGGGGGCAGGAGAAACCTCCACAGTCCCAGGCAGGAACCAGCACCCCAGCTCCACATACAGACCCTCATGGGAGGGGTGCTGGGTGGGGGTTAATGCAGAGACCCCAAACTCCATCACTGGGGACATGAACTCCGTTAGGGTTTCCTTCTGTCCCCATCTGCCCCCCTTCTTGCCTCTGTGTGTGTGTGTGCACAGAGCCAGGTGTGCACACCTGGTGTGTTCTCAGACCCCCTTTGCACACCCCTCTGTGCCCACACAGCACAGGGCTGTGCACACCCACCCTGTCCCCACACACACAAACCCCCCTGAGGTGACAGCCCAGCCAGGGCTGGGAGCAGCACCACTGCCAGCTCCCTCCCTCCTGCAGGGATGAGGGCCCTGGGGGGACACTGTGGGGGACACCCCAGGAGTTAGTGTGGTGGGCAGAGCCCTGCCTCCCAGGGAAACTGAGGCACAGAATGCTGGGTGCTGCACTGAGGGATAAATGATGAGCCAGAGGAGATGGGATCATCCTGGGCAGGGCAGAAAGGCCAAGGCAGGACCCTCCAGACCCCTGGTGTGGAGCAGCTGGCTCAGCCCCATCCTCTTCCCTTCCACATCCATTCCCTTGGCTCTCTGCTTCCTGACTCTCTGCCTCCCAGCAGCTCTGCCCCAGGGATGCAGAGCAGGCCCATGCCAGGGTGGGTGCCAACACTGGGCATGGCAACCAGCACTAGGGATACCTTCCCTCCTCTTGCCACTCTGTGAGGCTCTCACCCCCATCCTGCCTCCCACTGCATGTAAAAGCACTCCCAGACTCCCAAGAGTTCAGAGCAATGCCCATGGCAATGGATCAGGACTGCGTGGCACCCCCCACCCCTTCCACATGCCACTTCCCACAGCACCCATCCTCAGGACCATCTTCCTGGCAGAGCTGCAGGAGGTTCAGGGTCTTCCCAGATCCCCAGAGAGCCCTTCCTTGCAGCCAGGGATGTGCCAGGCCCTTCCCAACCCCTCCAAGGCCTCTCGATGTAATTTTGATGGCTGTCTTGTGGCATCTCCTCCCTGCTCCTGGCAGCACCACAGCCCCAGGGCAGCAACAGCCCCGCTTCGAGCAGGATGTGTCTCCTCTGCTCACTGTCAGCACCTCGCCTGCATGTGCTGACACACGTGTGGGGCTGTGCCCACAACACACACACACGGGGCACACATGGGACACACACACACACGTGTGGGACACGTGCACACACACACATTTCTGCTTGTGCAAACACACGTTAGTGCATGGACACACACACTCACAGTATCACACACTGAAAGCCACCCTTTCCAAGCCAAACAGCAGCTCTGCAAGATACCAGTTAGGAAGATTTTCCTCATTTAGCTCAATCCATCTGACACCCACCCCACCGAGGGGCCTGCACTCAGTGCTGCTTGGTGCCACCTCCAGTGCCCACACCCCAAAGCATCTCCCTTCCTCCCCTCAACACTGAGCTGCTCCCACGGCTCAACTTCGGGTTTATTTTATGCCCCAAACCCTTGTTTGGATGAAAAATATTCTTACTGGAAGGGAAAACGTTCATGAGAAGATCCAGCGTTCTTTACCAAAAAAAAGGCCTGGCTTTTGATCAAAAATAAGCTTAAAAAAAAAAAAAGGAGTCAGGAAGCAATCTCCCTGCCTTGAAATTAATTATTTCCAGGAGCTGAATTCCTGCAACCTGCCCCTTGTGGTGCTTTCCTTCCCACACAGCCATTTCACCCATCCCCACATCCACACTGGTCCTAGACCCCAGGCAGCTGGATGGCATCATCCCCAACATTTTCTTGTCTAAATATCTCCAAAATGTCATCAAATCTCCAGCTCAGCATAAAACCAGCTTCTCCCATGACTCCTGGGCTTTGAAAGCCAAAATAAAACCATCAAACCTCCTCAAAAACTTTCTCAATCCCCACACCAGAACCCTGGATTTGAAAGACCTGCATGAGGGCAGAGAGGGGCACAGGGGGAAGGCAGGGCACCAGCAGGGACCAATTTGTCCCAGTGGGCAGCACCAGAGAGGATCCAGCTGTTCCTGAGGATAACAAAGCCAGAACCAGCAGTTCAGCTACACATGGGGGTGATCAGCCTGCAACCTCCAAACTCCAGGCAGTTCCTGGGAGGGTGACTGCTAAATGGACAGGGTGACAAGGACAACTGACAGCCCCAGGTGCTTGCTGGAGGTCAGAATTCCCTGAGGAGGAGCCAAAGTCTGGGACACACGATCCCTGGGTCAGGAGCAGGGAGCAGGCTCAGGGGAGAAGGGGGCTGGATAGGTAGGGATCCTTTGGGGACCCCCAGAGCACACATGGCACCAGTGGGGCCTGAAGGATGTCACCTCCAGGAGCCTGTGACCTCCTTAGGGTCTGGTCGTGCTGGGACCAAGCCAGGGTGACATGGCTGGGGATGCCCATGGCTTTTCCCCAGTGACCAGATCCTGCCCCTGCACTGGGAGCAGAGATCAGCCCTGCAGGATGTCCTGTATCCAGCTCCCCCATACCCTCGGATCAGGTTCCCACATGACCCAACTTCATGACTGAGTTTCCACAGGGCCAGAGGGGAGAAGGGCCCCTCAACTGAGTGCATGTGTTGGGGTACGTGGGACAGTGCTGGAAGGGGTCACAGGGGATCCCATCACCCACCCAGGGATGTATCTGGTTTCAAGGATCCCTGCCGTGGGGGCTGGCAGGTGGTACCTGCAGCAGCCACTTCCTGGGAAGACCAAGACAAAACCAAAACAACTCCCAAATCCTCAGAGATCCTGCACATCCTTTTGCTGTCCCACCCACTGGCATCCCTCTGTCCCTCTGCCGTGCCCAGCCGCTGGCACAGCCCCTGCCCGGCAGTGACCACCCACCAGCCCACCCCGAGCAGCCTCCCCGCCTCCCCGGGGGCAGCCCAGCAACTCCCGGACTGGGATTGCTCCCTGCCTCTATCCAGCTGCTTTCCCCCAGGGCTTGGGGCTGCTCTGGGTGCTTTTGGGGGCAGAGGGGTCTGCAATGGCACCGNACGGGGAGCTTGTGACAGCCCTGGCTGGGACCCGGGAAGGGAGGGTTGGGATGGCACCAAACCGTGTGCGTTTGGTCAGGTTGTTTCCCTGTTTCTGGGGATTCTATTGGATTTCTATTCTTTCCTGCTGAGCTTGGCCTTGCGCTGGGACACCAGGCCGTGATGTCCTTGCCCCAGCTTACCCTGGATGCTTTGCTCCCAGGAGTGTTCTTGGAGGAAACCCTGCTGCTGGCAGGGACCAGCATCTCCCTGCTTGGTCGTGAAGGTCTCTGCTGGCGTGAGCCCCATCCAACCTCTTCCAGCCCTATCCAACCCCTCCAGCCCCTGTCCTTGGCATGGTACCTGCAAGGGGACCCGAGGGTCTGTCTGTCTGTCTGTCTTCCCCCAGCACCTGCCCTGGCTCAAGGTCTGGAGCTGGGAATCACCTTAAACTGGATTGAAGGGCTGCTTTGGGTACAACCTTGGGTTGGTTTTGGGAAGCAGAGGAATCCCTCCACAGCTTCACAGTGAGAGTTTGAGACAGGGAATGCAAGTCCCCGAGCTCCCAAAGCACCCCACAAGTCTCCCAGGCTGGGATTGCTGGGATTACTGGGAAGCAAACAGGCTGAGCAGATTCCTGCAGGGAAGCACAAGCCACTGCCATTGCTGCAACTCAGGTTTGTGAGGGGACACCAAACACCCATCTGTGACCAGCACAGAGAGCTCAGCCAGGGACAAACCCCATGGACACTGGGATGTCCCCCTCCCCGTGCAGGGATGGTGCCTGGCATCGTGCCAGCTCCACTGTGGCTCGGGTAGGGAGCACAGGGACAGGAGACCAGCCCCTGCCCTGCACGACCCTGCCGTGGGCAGCTGCCATTTCCAGGGCGAGAGGCTGGGCCAGAATCAAAGGGCTGGAGGTTGGGGGGCACTGGTGGCCCCTGTGCCCAGCGGGAACACGGTGCCCCTTCCCTTGGGAGCACCCACGCTGCCCCAGCACGCTGGTGCCCTGCCCGACGCCGAACAGAGCCGGGGCTTCAGAGCAAGAAAATTGGGCCTTTGAGGCAGCCCCCGCAGCCACTGGCGCAGGGAAGCCGGGTCGTGCCAGGGCATGGGGGCGGTGGGTGACGCTCAGCCGGCCGGAAGAGCGACTGGCAGGAACCCAGGGCCCCTGGGGGGTGTCAGGGTGGTCCCACTGCTGGGTGTCCCATGGGGCACTTGGGTCTCTCCGGGGCAGGTGGTGCCGTGGTGCTCGCAGGGTTTAGGAGGGCTGGGGAGAGGGGTGGCTGCAAACAGAAATGGGACCCCAAATCTCAAATCAGACCCGTCCTTTGAGCTTCATCAGCCAGCTGAGGCCTGAAGCACATCAGCTGCCGAATACCAACCCCCAAAATATTTTGGGAATCCACCTTCTGTGCTCACACCCCTGGGAGATGCCAGCAGCCCCCGGGACTGTCTGTCCTCATCCTGAGAGCAGCAGCACTTGGAAGAACACTGTTTTGCTGAATCAGGCCTGAGTGGAGATGCTTTCACCAGGGACAACAGATGTGGGATGCTGCAGCCTCTCTCTAGCTCCCATTTTGGGATCTGTTGCTGGGGAAGTATCCTGGGAAAGGTTAGACAGTCCTGGGAGCTGGCCCAGGTTCAGCACACTCCCAGCACCAATTCTGCCCCACAGGTGCCCATTGCTGCACCCGCCCTGCCCAGCTGGGAGGCACCTGAGATGGGGAGGGGTTCTCAGCATTTGGGTTCCCCCATACAGGTGTTTTGTGTCACCCCATGGAAAACAGGAGCAAATGGAGCTGATGCAGAGGGACCCAGTGTCCAGGCTGTGCCTCAGCCCCTCCCAGCACCCCCAACACTGGGCACACATCCACCCACCAGGGAAGGGTGTGATGGATTGACCGAGGGAGAAAAAAAATTAATCAGGCTGGAGGTAGCTATGAATTACGTGGCTAAAAATACCTCTGCGGCATCTCCTGCCGAGACGTCCCTGAGCAAAGCCCCAAGGAGCCTGGATCTCTGCTGACACCCCATCCATCAGCCCCTCCCGGCAGGGCAGAGCCAGGATCCATGCAGGAGTGTTCCGTGGGCTCTGCTGGCTCCGGCACAGCCGATTCACTGCCGAGCCCCGGCAGGATGCAGGGAGTGGATCTGTCCGTGCTGGCGCACAGGGCCCTGAGTCAGCAGGTATCGAGCGCAGGGTGAGGCCGTTCATCCATCTCCTGCCTCAGGAGGGAGTCAGGAAAGCAGTTCCCAGCATCCTGCATGTCCCTCCCTCAGGGACAGCTGTGCTGGCATCTGTAGCTCGGCCCTTCACCACTGCAGTGGTGATGAGGTGCACGGTGCTGCCCAGGGTTGGTGCCACCTGTGGCACAGGTCCCAGGAGACACTGTGGCCCCTCCACAGCACCATCCGTTTCAGGGACAAAGGGCAGCAGGATGGTCTCTGGTGGGTAAAACTGGGATCCTGCACTCCCACCTCAGGCTGTGCCTGGTGAGAGGTGGGGTGGCTTTGGGGGAGGAGGTGACCGGGTATTCAGGTGTCATCTCAGCATCCAGTGTCATTGACTCCTTCCCTGGGGCGGTTCTGTAGGTTCTGTACAAGAAAAGAGTGGTTTCCCCCCAGTTTTCCAGGGGAATGCTGCTCTGGGTCACCTGGAGCCAAGGGCTCCCCACCAGCTCAGGGTCCAGAGCCCGGGGGTCCCAGCCCACCAGCCCATCCCCAAAGACAGCACCAGGGCGCCCGGGTTTCCCCAGGTCTCTGACGGCTTCCCCAGGGCAGCAGCGGGGGCCGGAGACCACGAGCGATGGGCTCCCTGCGGCCCGGCCGCGGCTCGCCCGTGGGCGAGCACTAGATGGCAGCAGAAGAGCGCGCACGGGCACCGGCACCGGCACGGCACGGGAACGGGAACGGGAACGGGCAGGGGAAGGGGCACCAGCACGGGCACGGGCTCAGCCACGGGCACGCTCAGCCCCGACCCCGGGAGGCAGCGCAGCCGTGTCCCGCGGGGCGCCCCGGGGCAGCCCAGGGACACCGGGGGTCCCCGCTGGCCGCTCTGCCGTGTCCCCACCGGGGGCGATTTGCGGAACCTGGGGAGGGTCAAGGTTTGGGGCCGAGGTGTGGGGGTGTTTGGTTCAGGGTGAGGGGGAACATGGGGACCCTGGTCAGCTGGCACGTGGTGTGTCCTGGCACGCTGTCACCTCCTCCCCTGGGTGCCACGGCGTGAGGGGGTTCCCCTCACACCCCAAACCACACGTGCTTGTGCACAAAGGCACACACACACACACACACGTGCACATGCACACCACACGCAGAGGCACATATGTGTGCTGGCTTCCAAACACATCTTGATGCTTGTGAATACCTGTGGATGCACACACGTGTGCACACTCCTGTGTGTGCACACGCACACGTGCACGCCACGAGTACATGTTTGCACACATGGAGGCTTGCACACCCCCAAAACATGCACACACACTGAGAGATGTACACACACTTATGCACATGCACCCCCATGAGCACCCCCTCCACACACACACACGTGCACACCCACAAGCACATGTGTGCACACATGAAGGCACACACACCTTGAAAGTGTGCGCACACACACACACAGATGTGCATGTGCACACCACTGTGCGTGTACACCCCAGTGCACACACACACACAATGGACACAGACCATGCAGGCACACACACCCTCACAGCACCCTGAACACACGCACACCAACCTGCCCTGGCACACCTGGGCCCAGGCAGGTGCTGCACACACCCGTGTGCCCTCCCCGTGCACATGTGCAGAGCACACACAGGCACACAGCGCCCTGCAGGCGCTCACACACACGTGCACACGCGTGCACAGCCCTTCCCAAGGTTCCTCGTTAAAAAGTACCCGGGTAGGTAAATAGGGGGCAAGGCTGGGGGCCGCTGGTGGGGGCCGGGGCGGCCGCTCTGGGGGGGCTCAGCCCAGCTGCTAATGACCCACGGCCGGTGCCAGCTCTCTAATCCGTGCAGAGGTTCAGGACAAACTGTACCAGCGATTATATAAACCGACTCGCCTCTATTTATTTAATTCCCTTTTATTTATTTACCGCTCAGCCAATTGAAGGCGGGGGAGTGGTGCATCCCCCAGCCCTCTCCCGCCCGGGCCGCCCGCCAGCCGGCACCGAGGGCTGCCGTGTCCCCCAGCACGCCGTGTGTCCCCTGCCACAGAGCTGCTGGGTGTCCTGGCACACCAAGTGTCCCCTGCCACAGGGATGCTATGTCCGCTGGCACCCTACGTGTCACCGGCCACAGGGGTCCTGTCCCCTTGCCACGGGGCTGCCGTGTTCCCTGGCACTCAGCATGTGTGTCCCCTACCACAGGGCTGCTGTGTCCCCCAGTACCCCACATGTCCCCTGCCACGGGGCTGCTGTGGGTCCCACACACTGTGTGCCCCCTGCCACAGGGCTGCATGTGTACACGTTCCTCAGTGTGCCCACGGTGGTGCCCGTGCTGTGTGCAGGGGGAACAGCGATGCCCGTGTGCCCACCTCTGTGTGTGCCACATGTGTGCACACGTGTGCAAACGTGCGCGCTGGCGCACTGGCGTGTGCGTGCACACATGTGGCTGCACATGCACAGGCATGTGCACGTGCCCACGTGGTCACACGTGCACTTCCCTCCACGTGTGCCAGCACATCCGTGCACAAACACCCCCAGGTTTGCGTGCTGGCACCACACAGGCAGCAGCAGCTCTGCCAGGCTCCTGTCCCCCGACCCAGGAGGTGACATGAGGACACGAGGCCCCAGTCGAGTCAACAGCCTGCTGGGGCCCAGCCTGAGAACTGGGAAGGAAGGGGAGGGGGGGGCAATTCCCACGGGGAAGGCACAGGATGCTCTTGAGGCCCCCCCGACCCCCCCAGCACATGGTGGCACACTGAGCTCTCAGGGTCCCACCCTGACCCCCTTCTCCCTTCACATGGGGGGGCTCAGTGAGCAGCTGAAGGGGCATGAGGGGTGGGGGGGCTGCCCCCTCCCCACAGCATCACCCACCCTTTCCCCGCCGTTACATAAAGGCCCGATGACAGTAAATCAAGGGGCAAAACGTCTCCCTCGAATTAATAACTGACTTCCTGCGGTTGCAGATTCACCCTCAGTGCCTGTTTGTACCCCCCTTCCCTCCCCCGCTTCGGTTAATGCTCCCGGGTGCTGTTTGCCATTAACCAGCTCCAGCACCACGCAGAGGGTGAAACTGGGGCTCAGTTATCCCAGTACAGCCCGGGCAGGGGTGCTGTGGGAGCCCTGTCCTCATCCATCCTGGCCCCACTTGGGCAGGAGTGGGGGACTTGTGGTTCTGCCACTGCCTGCCTGGTGCCCTTGGCCATGACACCCCAACAGCTCCTGTGCAGGGACAGGGACATGGGGGGCAGTGGGACATGGTCAAGGCTCACACCGGGTACAGGGTCCCTCCACATCCTCCCCACCTCCCTGCAGGCTGACCAGAGGGCTCTGGCACAGCCTGGCAATCTCCCCATCACCAGCATCGCCACCCCCAGATCTGTGCCCTCCCCCCAGCAGCCTCCCACTTATCCCTGCACTCCCATTTTGTAAGAGGGAGCAGGCCCAGCCCCCTGGGAGCTGGGGCTGGAGCTGGGGCCAAACCATTGTGCTGCGCCGCCGACTCATGCGGGAGAGCGGGTGCTCCCAGATGAACCCGGCTGGCGCAGCCGCTTCCTGGTGCATTGCTTCTATATCCCGAAAAAAAAAAAAAAACAAACAAAATTCCTCTTAAACCAGTCAAGGTTGCTAAGAGACAACAATGTGCTTTACGTGGTGCCTTATTGACAAAGCCCAGCTCTTAATAAGCTCCGAAATGAACGGCGAGCAGCTTGGGGAGCCCACACGGCGCTGCCGCCTCCTTCCTCCCGCAGAACAGCCCTAACCCTGCCCCTGGCAGCCCCAGGGAAGGGCCCTTGTCCCTCAGGGCTGGGGCTGGTACCCCATTCTCACCCCCCCCTCAGCTCCGCCGGGAGCCCCGGGCACTCCTGGGGTCCAGCCATGCCCCGCTGGCACTGGCAGCGTTTCGGAGCCGCCTGCTTGGCACAGGTACAGTGCCGAGCGCCGCCTCCGCACCCGTCTGCCAAACACCCACCGGCCCAGGCGCAGCCGGAGATGCTGGCGGCTCCCTTGGGAGTGGGAGAGGAGCTGGCTGGATCCACGCTGCCCGTCCCCTGGCACAGCAGGGTGCGGGGTGCCACGGGCCGTGCTGCGGGCGATAAACCCATCACCGGTTCAAGAGCAAAGTGTTACGTGCGGGGCCAGACTCGGTGTCGGCACCGCCGCGGCAGGGTCAGGCTGAGCTCCTTGGCGCAGGTGCTGAGCACACCGGGGCTGGGCCGGGCCCTGCCGCTGGCATGTGCGGGCAGGAGCGGGCAGGTGCCAGTGCCAGGCAGGGCTGGCAGCCAGCTGGCATGGTGGGGAGGCTGTGGGCTCTGTGAGCAGCGGGCACCACCCTGGAGCTGGTGAGGGGGGATGGTGGGATGGGCCCAAGTCATCCCCTCTGCCACTCGCCCGCTGCGATGAGCCACCCCAGCCAGTCACTGTGCCAGGTGTCCCCACGGGAATGGCTCCATCCCAACCAGCCTGGTCCTTGGGGACCCCAGTGGGGACAGCATGGGGGGTAGGAGGACAAGGCATGGACAGGAGGTGATGACAGGGCAGTGAGGAGCTGGTTGGAGGGGCACAACACAAAGATTGGGGCAGCTTGGGCTGAGATCAGGGGGTGCTCTCAGTGCTCCAATGTCTGGTTCTGCCATCCCCACTTTGCCACAGCTCCCAGAGTTGCTCAGCACCCAAATTTCTCCCTGCACAGACGATGTGGGTGCTCCAGTCTCCACAGTGGGGTGAACCGGGCCCCAAGCATCCCCACGGCCCCAGCTCTAGGAGCTGGCTCTGTACCCAAAGCAGTGCCAAACCCAGCCTCAGCCCCCGAGGAGAGGGGATGCTGCAGGCTTCTGACTGCTCCCAAAACAGTCCCAGGGGAAAAACACGTGCAGGAGCGCACGTGTGAGGAAGAGGAGGATTTGGAGAGGGGGAGGGGAGGATAGCACCCCCATTTGCCCAGGCCCCGGGCACTGGGGCACCCGTCAGCACATGGAGCCTGGGAACGGCGATGGCTGAGTTGACTTTGGCTGGGGACGGCTCCCGCCTCGCCCTGCCCACGGCGGCGCTTCCCAGCGCCAGCCCCTGCGGCCTGGAGGGGATCCAACACCCCCGTTCCCCCCGTGGCACTGCCCCTCAGCACCCGTGGGCACTGGGGGGTGATGGGCACAGGCATCAGGAAGGGGGGTGCCGCCCCAGAACACCCCAGGCCCACCCAACCCCCGTCCCTGAAGGACTCGGGTGCCCCTTCCCCCAGTACCGGGGGCAGGTGGGGGCCAGGGCCGGATCCGCGCCTGCCTTGGCCACGTCCCCAGCTTTTCAGCTTAGTGCTCAAATCAGCTTGTGAGGTGCCGGCTGCTTAGCACCCAAATCCCCAGCCAGGGCTAAAAATAACCCCCCGGGCCCGGCGGGTGGCAGCTGGCACCGCTCGGCACCGCCTTGGCACCGCCGCAGAGGGGCCCTGGAAATGCCACTGCTGGGGGGGGGCAGGGACAGGGGCCAGGAGACAGGAGCTGACCCCATCGCTCAGGCAGGTGCCCTCACCCGCCACAGGTCACCTGGAGGCTCCTGTCCCCGGGACAAGAGAGGTGTCAAGGGGGAGGGGTGGCCCAGTGTACCACCAGTTCCTCCCCCTGGCACAACAGGGAGCGGTGCCAGGCACGGTGGCCTGGCGAGTGAGGCTTTTCCCAGCTGGCAGGACCTCTGCAGTGACCCGGGAGGGGATTCTGCGGGGGGGCCTTAACATCCTCATCCTTCCTCTGTGACATGGGCACTGCCCTCACACCCCCCTGACCACCCTTGTCCCTGGCACAGCCCTGGTGCTCAGCTGGCCTGTGGTGGGTTTGGGCAGCCTCAGCCCCCAGGGGAGTTATTTGGGGGTGCTGGTGCCGGGACCCCTTCCCTGGGGTAAGCAGGGTTGTGGCCACCCCTCCACAGTGATGGCCACGGCTGCCAGAGAACGAAAGCTGAGCTCAGAAAGCCTCAACCCACATCCCTGCAACCACCAGGCGTTCAGCACGAGCTGTCACCTGCCGTGGGGCAGCGGCTGCACACCTGGGGGACGGGGACGAGGTGCCCCCGGGCTCCCTGGGGCAGCTCCTGGCGGGCCGGGCCGTGCTGTGCAGCACGCTCAGAACATCGCCGGAGCCGTCACCGGTTTAAAAATAGCGTCTCAGCAGAGTGCAACCGCGTTCCCTAAAAGCCATGTGGTTCAAGTTAGAGGATTAATTGGAAATGCTTATTTTGATTTGCAAAGTGATTGGATTTTTCCAGGGCATTTTGAAAGGAAAAAAGTCTGAATTTAATTATCACTATTCCAAAAAGCACCATGGGACCGAGTGTTTGAGGTCGTCTCATGTTTGCTTCACACCCGGCTCCAAAACGCGAGGCGGGCTCCGGGGGACGTGCCGGGGACGTGGGGGGACGTGGGGGGACGTGGTGGGGGTGTCCTGCTGCGTCCCACTCCCACTGTCAGGTCGTTCCCAGCTCCCGGCCGTTCCGGACCAGAGGGAGCCAGGACAACCAGCAGCCCTTGGCCGGTCCACAGCGTGCGGCACCAGAGCTCGGGGGGAACCGTGTCAGCACAGGCCAGGCCCGGTTTGGGGAGGGTTTTCTTTCACCAAGTCGCTTTGTTTGTACCAATATGGATTTTTAGCAGTAATTGCCTTTTTTTTTTTTTTTCATTCTCAGGGAAAACATCATTTTCAATTACTTTTCTCTGGGTTTCCATTGAAAAATGAAAAGCAAATGCTCTTGCTCGCTGGCAAAATGTGGAAAAATGTCTAGGAATATTTTTGTCCAAATGAAAACAGTTTCAGTTCTTTTTCGAGATCTCTTTTTTCCTGAAAAGAAACCACAGTTGCCTTCCCAGTTATTCTAGTCGGACTGGTTTCGAGACAGACTTCCCAGTTCTGAGGCTGGAGCGGGGTTTATGGGGCTGCGGGGCTGCTGGGGGGTGCCAGCGCTGCTGTGGCACCTCTGTGGCCAGAGGAAGGATGGGGCAGGAGTGGGGTGGCACCTGCACCAGCACCGTGGCAGGTCTGGGGGGCACTGGGCTGGAAAGACCCGGTCCCACCGCCAGGGATGCTCCATGTGGGAGGTGCAGGGTGCAGGGTCCTCGCCAGGGATTGGGGGATGTGACCTCAGCCCCTCGTTTCTGAGACATTTTGGAGCCCAGGGATTGCACTGTGCTCCCCATGGACCTGCTCCCGTCTCAGGGTGAAGCGTGGGGGGTCTGGGGGTGTTGGGATGTCAGGGGGCTGGATGAGTCCACATACAGGGCTGGGATTTGGAACACAGTTTGGCACATGCTGTCCCAGCAGAGCACCCACAGGCCCAAAGAAACCCTGGATTCAGAATGGTGCCTCTGTTCCTCCAAAATACCCTTTCTTCAGAGGCTCTGTCTGCTCCAAGCCCCCCATGGCAGGTCCAGGCCTCAGGGCTGGCCAGGTGCAGGACAAAGGGATGCAGGGACACCTGGATGCAAGATGCCCCGCGACGGAGGCTCCGGCTGCGGGAGCCGTTGGCTGCACACACCCCACAGTCCTGCCAGGCCGGAGGAAGGCGAATACAGAAATCAATGTTCAGCATTATCACTGGGCTGAGATTTGGCTCGGCTTTCCCAGCCCGTGACGCTGCCTTCCCCCTCCTTCCCGCTCCGGGAGCAGAGCCAGGGTGCCCGGGCAGGTGGGGAGTGCCAGCGCGGGCATTTCGGTGAGAGCCCGCGGGGCCCGGTGGCTCTGAGCTGCCAGATCCCTTCCTGCACACCTGGGCTGGGCACTTCCCCCAGCACCCCCAGAGCTCAGCCAGGGAATGCTCCTGGAATGGAGTTCACCCAAGCAGCACCCCCTGACCCATGGGCAAAGTGCCGTGGGAGCCATGAGAGGGGTGCAAGACCCTTTACCTGTGCCACAGCAACTGCCCTCACCCCGAAAGGCACCAAAACCTTGGTTTAAAGAGAGTGAGGATCCAGCAGGAAAATCCTCCCCCATGGGTCTGATCTGCTCCTGCCAGCTCGGAGCTGGGCCTCAGTTTCCCCACTCATAACAGGGAGGGGGATGGTGATTCTCCTGCAGCTCCATGGGTTTGGGGACAGATCCTGCCTCAGGCCCCTGGAGGCAGCCTGGGGTGGGGACCACAGAGCTCCTTCTTCACCCCAAAACAGCTGGAGGGTTGGGCTGAGCACCAAGGCAGCATTTGGGTGCAGCAGCTGGGAGGCTTCAGCCCCAGTCCTGCGGGAGAAGGAACAGCCCTGGAAGTGGCAGCCAGCAGAGGATGTTTACTCCCGCTGTCACGTGCCTCCCGCCACATATTTAGACACCGGAGCAAGCCCCAGTGACAAACACGGTGCCACTTGGGTAAACACAGCCCCTCCGAGGCCATGCACCCGCAGCCACAGCAGGGAGAGATCCAGGAAGCAAGAAAAAAGGGGAGAAAAAAGAAAAAAAAGCAAAAAAAGATGTGGGGGAAGGCAAAAAAAGCAGGGGGAAAGTAAAAAAAAGAAAGAAAAGAGGAAAATAAAAGGCGAAAAAAGGGAAAATAAAAGGCAAAAAAAAGGCCAAAAAAAAAAGAAAAAAGCAAAATAAAAGGCAAAAAGAGCCAAGTAATTGTCTTTAAAAAAATATTTTCCTGCTGGCTCTCTGCAGAGCGGCTGGGCGAAACGCCGGGAGCCAAACGCCCTGTTTTCCTCGCTTCCTATTAAAAAAAAAAAAAAAAAAAAAGAGAATCGCACCACCCAGCAGCCCCGAGCGGGGATACAAAGTCCACTTGTGGCCCCAGCGCTGCACCCTCGGCCGGGCGGCAGCTGGGTGCTGGCGCGGGCGGCTGGCACACAATGGGGGCTGTTGTTGCCGGAGCGGGAGCTGGCGGCGGTTCAGGGCCGGGCAGAGCATGTGCCGGCGGCCAAGGGCTGGCGTGGCTGGTGTTAACTCTCCAGGCCCTGCTCCCAGTGCCCCGAGTGGGAAACAGGGAGGGAACGACTCCAAAGCTGCTGAATTCCCCTGCCCTGGCACGGTGCGGGTTGGGGAAACTGAGGCAGGCTCGTTAACTCGCTGCCCCCAGCCCCTGTTACAGCAGTAATTTTGGGTTTACGGGGCAAGGCTGGACCAGGACTGTGAAACACCCCCTGCACCCCTTTCCCAGGGCTATCCAGGGTGTCCCCAGCCTGCAGAAGGTCCCTGGTCCCGGACACCACATGCCAACCCCACGGGGTCTCACAGCACCCACCACTCACAGTGAAGTTTCCCCCAGGGCAATGCCCAGGCTTTGGGGGCACCATCACATCTGTCAGCACCCACATCACCCCTGAGTGCCACCACATTCCCCAGGGAGCCTGCAGCAGGTTCTCAGCATCCCTCCCTCCGTGTGCCCAGCCTGGCGCACACCAGGACCCTGTGGTGCAGGTGCCACACCAGCACTGGGTCTCCCTTGGCACCACGCTGGGGTGTTGCAGAGGGGGTGACCCTGCAAACCTCAAGGTCAGAATATCCCATCTACTGGTGCCAAACACTCAGGGCCACGTGCCCCCTCCAGCCCCAGCTGCAGGGGAGGAACTGCTGCCCCCCCAGCCAGCACCTCACACAGCTCCCCCAACCACAAACCCCATTTTCCCTCCCCACTCTGCCGAGCTGCCCAGTCCCACTAATAAAAAAAATAATAAGGACATGGAAAATTCTATAATATCCCTTTCCAGCTTCTTGGATTTGGCTTTCACTAATTTGAAGCAGATCCTGGAGGGGGGGGGGCAGGAGGGGGGAGTCAAATCAAACCAGAATCACGGCACAGAAAGCCAGTTTTCACAAAAAAAAAAAAAAAAACAACAAAAAAACCCCAAGCCAGCAATCCCAACATTTGAATGCAGCAGGGAAGGGAAAAAAAGTTTAATATGTGCTTAAAAACAAACGAGCAGTGGTATCATTTTTAATTAGGAGCCTATTTTCAAAGCCCTTATTACTTACAGTACGCTCAGCATCCGAGTAATTTTCCTCTCTCGTAAAATCGTGGCAGGGAAGGGGGAAAGGGAGGGAAAACGAGGGAAAGCGAGGAGGGAAAGGGAGGGAAGGCGAGCAGGGAAAGCGAGGAGGGAAAGCGAGCCCTTTGTGCGGCCGAGAGCTCGGCGAGGCGAACGTCCATGCCAATTTGTCTGCAGTAATTGGTTTAGCTGCAGACAGAGGCTGGCAATCGGGTCTCTGAGTTGCCAAACTCTTCCTGGGAAAGGGACCCTTCACCCAATATCACTCTGGCAAATTCCCCCCCCCTGGTTTGTGCCGCTTCAGGACGTGTCGCCGTGCGCCGGCACAACTGGAAGCTCCTTCTGGAAAACTAATATAATAATTCTTTGCCGTTCCCTTCAAACTTTCTTCTTGCGAATTCCAGCTCAGTTTTCTCCTCTGGCAAATGAAACCTTTGGAGAAACCATTTCCTACCACAGCAAAGACCTCGTCTAAGGGCTGCCTGAGGCTCCGAGGCCGGCGTTGGCTCCGGGGATGTGCTGGGAGGGTGAAACCCAAACCTGGCCCCGGTGTTGAACGGGTGCAACTGGGCATTGGTGGTTTGTCATTGCTGCTGCTGGGTGGTTTGGGCCCTGGCATTGCCCTGGAGCCCTGGCACAGAGTGCAGGAAGGGGGGCTCGGGCTGGGGAGCAAGGCGGAGGTGTTGGATCCAGCAGCAGGAGCAGGTACCTCGTTACCTCCCCGCGCTTCTGTTTGCTTTGGCAACTGATTAAAATTCCCCCAGAATTCCTTCCCACTTCTGGTGGGGCTCCAAAATGTCACCACTGGCCGCTTTTGCCTGCCCAGGCCCAGCTCCCAGGGGTTGAGCCCCCACCCAGGGGACTGGGGTGCCAGCCAGGTGCCAGGGCACAGAGCCCCGACACACTCACTGCACCCACCGCCAGCCACTTTCACTTTCAGCTCCCCAAATCCTCCCTGCTCCTCCCCCTCCCCTCCAGCAAAGCCATATTTGGGGGGATTTTTGTCCTCCCCCCACCCCTGGGTGCTGCTCCCCTTTGCACACGTGTATTTTGGGGGCCCCCCCTGGCACTGGGGCACTGCTGGGTGCTGTGTGTGGGTGCAGAGCCACGTCCCTGTGCCGAGGGTGTCACAGGGATCACGGCACCAAGGTGCTCCTGCTCCCAAAACCGAGCTGCCAGGGCCGAGGGGCTTCCATGGCAGTGTGATGGTGACACGGGGACGATGGCAGGACCCCTCCTACCAGCTCTGTGTGCAGGGAGGGGACAAAAACCAACCTGGGATGCACTCGCCCCAAACAAAGAGACAGGGCCATGTTCTTCCCCATTCCTCCCGCTCCAGAAATTTCCCCAAATTCCCCAACACTGACACGACAAACCAGCCCCGGGAGAGAGTGGCCAGACTTGATTTATGTCTTTCTGCGGACACACAAAAAAAAAAAAAGGGAGTGAGGAAACGTTTCCTGGTTGCATTTGGGGTTTGGTTGTTGTTGGAGTTTTTTTTTTTAACGAGTAAAATTGTGAAATTTTGGTGTTTGCAAGAATTCCTGGTGCCTCCATCCACACGTGGCTGCAAAACCCCCCGGCCCAAGCCCCTGGTGTGGGGAGGGCAGTGGCACCGTGGGCCCGTGGTGGTGTTTGAAGGCATTTGGCAACCCCCCCAAGCCCCTTTTTTATGTAAAAAACAAGTTTTATGGTCATTTGGGGAAAGATTTGCCCTGGTGAGGTCGGTGCTGAGCGGTGTTAGCGCAGGGAAAGGGTTGCACGGGCTCTTTGAGGGCTGTTTTCCAACAAACCCAGGGGGAAAAGGTGATGTTTGAGCCAATGGAAAAAATAAAGATTGTGGGGGGAAATTGGGGGATTTTTTTTTTCTTTTTACATCTAACCTACAGCCAAAAAAATGATAAAAACCACAGCAAAAAATTCTAACCCCCCTTGAAATTCCTGCAGAATAACTCCCTGAAATCTGCTAGCAATTTTTAAACTGAAATCCCCCCCTCGTCAGCAACAATTTCACCAGTTAAAAACCTGCTTTAGAGAGAAAGAGAAAAGGGGAAAAAAAAAAAAATCTCTTTTCATTGCACGTTTTGGCTTTGAATCGAGCCAGGCCCAGACCTCTGTCTGTTTGGGACCCAGGCCAAGAGCCATATGCAGGAATAAAGTAAATAAATTCTGGTCAAAACCAGAATATTCTCCTTAAAAGTTATTTTAAAAGCAAAGAAAGGCAGCAACAAAACTATCCCAACATGGATTATTTCCCTTTCTCTCCCTCTTTGCAGAGAGGGACGTGGCTCGTGTCGTTGCACCCAGTAGAATGAGACTTCGAAAAAAACCTGCAAAAATGCTAAAAATGAGCCCAAAAAAAGGGCTAATGAGGCTGGGGGATGTTTTCCTGTGGTGATGGGGGGGTCACCAGCCCTGTGCTGCTCCACGGGTGTCTGCACCCCCTTGGCTGAGCCCAAAAGTTGGCATCGAGGTGTCTTAGCAGCACAAATCAACCATGAAATGCCCTTTAGAAATAAAACCCAGCTTTGAGGTGGGGGACACAAATTTCCACTTGTTCCCAGCGCTGGTTTTATAGACAGGGGGGCGTGAGGCTCCAAACAGGCCGGGATAAAAACCCAAGGGATGAACAAAGGGCCTGATCCAGCCCCTCCATCTCTGCCGAAATCGGGGTAACTCAGCATCCACCCCTGGGGTCCAACCCTTCTGAAAAACCCCTGGGAGAAGCAGAACTGCACCCCCAAATTCCCCAAATCCCCTCCACACACTTTTTGCTTTATTTGAGGCAGCAGGGATGGCCTGCACGGGAAAATTAAATCGGGTTTGGATTCCACCCCCGTCCTCAAAATGCTGTTTACAGGCAGCTTGGAAACATACAAAAAAAAAAAAAAAAAAAAAAAGATT
>VYXB01009909.1:92581-125391 GCA_013397135.1 Pachyramphus minor | reverse complement strand
CCTTGGCTTATACTGCAACAAAGGGACCAGGAACAGAAGGTACCTCCGCAGTTGCTGCGTGCCCAGGCTGGGAAGGGTTTTTAGCAACGCTGCTGCTGCCGCCCTCACGCACATTCTTCCCGAAGCCTGTCAGGCATTGCCACTTGTGGTCAAGCCCTAGAATGATTTGGGTCTAATTTCCAACCCCGCCACCTTCCACTAGTCCAGGTTGCTCCAAGACCCGTCCAGCCTGGCCTGCAATATTTCCAAGGAATGGGGCACCCACAGCTTCTCTGGGCAACCTGTGCCAGGGCCTCACCACCCTCTCAGCCAAGAATTTCTCCCCAATATCCAGTCTGAACCCATCCACTGGCAATGGGAACCCTTTTCCCCTTCTCCTGTCACTCAATGCCCTTGCCCAAAGTCCCTCTCCAGCTCCCTTGGAGCCCCTTTAGGCACTGGAAGGTGCTCTAAGGTCTCCCCAGGGCCTTATGGTTGGAATTAATAGATTAGGGAAAACAAGGCTTTTAGAACACGCAAAGGAACAAACCAGGAATGGAAAGTGGCAGTTTCCTCCAGAGGCAGCTGAATATAGAGCTAAACATTCACAGCCTAGAAAAACGCTGAAGAAGAGCAACAGAAATGTGGTTGAGGACACCAAAAGGGGGGGGGGGGGGGGGGGGGGGGGAGGAATGTTACATTAAGAGACTTAGATCAATGCTATTTAGAAAAAAAAAGTTGAGTGCCAACTTGAGTACAATATTAAACATATGTAACTACCAGTTGTATTTTAAAAGGAATCTTGGATTTATTTTTGTTACTACACCAGATCGGCCAAATTATTTGCTACACCTAAAGCAAACTCCAAATCACTCAGAAGTTACACTAGATTGTGTTGATGTGGTAAGATGATTATCAGTCACCTGAGCATACGATCTTAAAAATGTCTAAAAGATTTTACCTCTGTTTAAGCCATAAATAAAAGCAAAATTATATAAGGGTGAGATACTTGTGCATTACTGGATGCAATTTATTGAATGAGAATCCACACAATTAATACTTGATAGGAAAAAATCCCTTATTAATTCAGCTAAATGAGGAACTGGGGGGGGGGGACTTCAGCCAAAGCCGAATATTTACCTGTTTTTCCTTCCCAAAATCTGTCACCAGTCCCTCCAACAGAGCACACATTTATCTGTATCATCACAGATAAATGGTATTTCCAACTCCAGCTGAATTTTTCATCTTACATTCTTTGCATAAACTCTGAGGGATTAAACAATGTCAGGAAAAACTAAAACCAGCCCTGGAATAACCTGCACAGCAACTTTTAGTTGTTTTTTTTGACTGTCTGGCATAGCACTTGTTTTTCTCTCATGTGATGGAGTCATAGCAAGGAAATCATGGCCAAAGGTCCTCTCCATTAAATTATTCAAGCAGCAAAATCCCACAAAAATGCTGAAGGAATCTTACATGGACAGAAAAAGGATGAGATTAGTTTCATATTTGTGTTGGATGTGCCAGGGTTAACAGGGATGGTTTTACCCTGCCAGGTGAAGTGTTAACCAAGCACCAGTATCAGAGTCAGATCTGAGCCAGGAGAAGGTGGCAGAACTTCAGGCTGGACCTGCAGGATTGTGGCCAAAGGAAGGGAAGGACATTCCTGTGTTGAGTGTTATAATCTTGGATTACAGTGACCACATGAAGAATTTGGTATGCATTGTGTGGTGGGTGTTACACCTGCCCAAAACCTGCAGGATCTCACTCAATTCTTTCCTGCTGCTCAGTGAAGATTTTGACAGGCCAGCAGTGCTGAGGAAAATCACCAACTCCTTGTTTTCCTCAACGGTCTTGGCTGCTGTTTTTCACTTCACATTGATCCTGGGGATTCTGTGATTCACACTTCCCTGGCATTACCTTCAGTTTTGGGTGGGGTGGGGAGAGCCACTGCCTTCAGCCACACCTCAAATGCACATCCTGAAGAGTTACACCACTTTTGGTAGCTCCAGGCGAATCCACACTGTGCTAAAATAGCTGCCTGGAGCAAAGAAATAACCTCCCTGTCTCAAACACAAACTGTTGGGGGCGGTAACAGCAACCTGTCACTTCCCTGCTTCCCTCCTCACTCCACTGACACCCCTGGCCACCAGCAGAGGCCTCACACTCCCCCACTGCAGCTGAGAGAACAGCACTGTCCTGTATCGTGACTTATCCCACAGACAGCAATTATTACCACTCATCTTTAACGACCCAAGGGAAACCACTCCCTAAAAAAAAAAAAAAAATAGAAGAGTGAAATTGCCAAGGGTTAGCAGTGTTTGTGCAGAATCCCACGCCCTTCAGCTGATTCCACTGAACTAGAACATACAGATCCTGGTAGGAATCCCCCCAGGAAAGGCCTCCAACCATGAGGTTTATCTTGTCCTTAAAAAGACACAACAAACTGACAGCCCTGGAGAAAGTTCTAGTCCCACTAAACCAAAATTTCACTGATCCTTGATGAAATTTCTGTGAAAAGGCATTAGACCACAAACACCACATCATCCCCTCCCAGGTAATAACGGCAACATTTTGGAACCACTCCAGCAATTCTCACTCCTGTGAGGAACAACACGAGTTGGTTTTGCCTCTCTAGATGTTCCACCTGAACGCCTGTTGTAGGGATCATACTCAGTATCTACTTTGTGGAAGTGCTGTGTGGCACTTCAGAAAGCTGAGCATGTGGAAAGTCCATACCTGGACTTGTAAAAAAAAGCTGCAATTACTCAATAATGGAAACTTTGAGCTGGAACCACAATATTTCCCCTCTCCCCCCAGGAGCTACTAATTCTGCCTGTCAAAAAAAAATTACTCCAGCACTGCTGTCACATAATTATTGCCCAAGTCTTGGCACGAACAGTCTCATGTAGACCTTGAGAGCAAAGGAGGCAGTTAAATTGTTTATTAATGACAACAGAAACAAAGTAAAACTGATAAAGCAAACAGATACTTCTTTAAATATAAAGTTTCTAGTCATCTAGTGTTCTGTCAGGCTCCCCTCTTCTTTTTTTCTCCTTTTCTTTTTTCCTTTTTTAATTTTATTTTGTAGTTACAAAAATCCAGAGGACTTATGGAAATATACTTAACATAAACTGGTCACCTATGACAATAGCAAACATCATATAAAGAAAAAAACCCTCAAAATATATTTACAAATCCATCCTTTGTAGTCATTGAGAAGTTTCTTGGTTAATAAGTGGCAGATTTATGGATAGACACTACATTCCCAGAGGCATATCCAACCAGAGTCACTTAGCATAAAATTAAGCTGACAGATTGTCTAAAAATAAGGCCAGTTTCACTCCTAATTTATGCCTTTGATGACCAGAATTTTCTGCTATTTCTATGTTGATTTAAAAAAAAAAAACCCAAAACAAAACCAAAAAAAAACCAAAAAAACCACCATAAGAGCACCTAAACTCACTCAAATGGGATATACAGACCAAACTGCAACTTTCATTCTTAGTTATTCAGAGCAGAAACTCATGAGAAAGGACAATAGGATACACCTTTTTTGCCATCTTGTCTATTGCTGATTTTAAATGCTGATTTTAAATGCTAATTTTAAATGCTTGTACAGAAACAAACCCCCCATACCCTATTTCCAGTATGATCATGAACAGGCAATAATTTAAAAATGTAAGATATGATTACCTTGGACTATCAAGCTGTTTCACACTTCAGAAAAAAGTGGACAAAGCCCAAACACCTTTCTCTTCCTTTCCCTCCCTCTGTCCCCTCCCTCCACTCCCGTTTCCAAACCAGGGAAAAAAAAGTTAATACTATAATGGATCCTGGAACTGGCACCAACATTCATGCTAGTTGCCCTGATGTGCAACAGAGAGTTCATTTACAATAGTCAGTAATATTCTTATGCACTAGCCCCAAAGAGTTCAGCTCCAGAACCTTTCCAGAAACAGTTTGTTTGGGAAAAATCCCATTAGGTATGATGTAGGCAGTGCCCAGAGGGCTCAGGAATGTCCAACACCCTGGATCGATCTTCAGTGTCATCAGCGGCTCTGGAATCTTCATCTTCATCCACTGCAGGCTCGTTAGGATTTGTTTCCTAATACAAAACACACCCATGGTTTAATTAAAACCTCCTCTTCCAACTATAAGAAAACACCAACAACTGCCTAGAAAAATCTGATCTGCATTATCAGGTCAGTGAACTGAAGCAGACATTGTGATCCACGTCCTAAAAACAGCTCCTTACAATTGCTAAGTTTAATTTGCAAAAGAGATCATTTTACCGAGTTACTTGATCTTTAATTCAGTAAGTCTCCACTAGGTTTCATCATTCCATACCTATCAATATGTAACCCCCAATTCAGTATCTCAGCTCTACTCATTTTCTTGGTGGCTTATGTTGCCTTTTATTTATTTTAAAAACAAAAGGATCATTGCTACCTTTAAAACAGAGGTAGAGCAACAGAGAAAAGCAAATTATTTTTACAGTCAGCTGAAGGGAACGGGGTTTCAGGTCCCAAAACTATGAACAAGAGTTAAGAGATGTCATTTTCTGTTAGAAACATGACATCTGCTGGCACCTCCTGTTAGAACCACTGGGAACGAGTGTCTCAAATCCTGGGATAAACCTGAGCAAGTGCACAACGCCTACCCCTGAGGAAAGACTCAGTGTTTGCACAAAAACTAGGGATACAATTGATAAGGATTCTTCTCTAAATGTGCCAAAGAAAAGGGAGAAATTATACAATTAACTTGCAATCTCCAAACTAAACTTACATTATAATTAACAGCAAGTGAAGCATCTTGGTGATTTGCAAAGTCCCTTTATGAAATGCACTTTCAGCAAGAACTAATGAACATCACACAGACTGTACAGCCTTTAAACTGCCATTAACTGGAACTTGTCTGAAAAAAGCAGACACGTTATTATGGCTAAAACAGATGAGCGTGGTCCTATAGGCCACACTTCCAAGATCCTTTCAAGAAAGAACCTTTTAAAGAACTCTCAAACCCAAACAGCTTCTGCAATATCATGTTTGTAGGCAAAATATCTGAAATAGCATTCATGGCCTATCTGGAGCTGTTTTGAAAACTGCATCTCCGCTTACCATTCATGCTGTAGACACCTTGAATGTTGGACACACCATATGAAATCTGGGAATTGTGACATTAAAGAATCTGTCCTTGTAGTAGAGGCAATGGAAGGTGTAATAGCCCTCCATGTATCCAGATGTTGTGGAAAACGTAGTACAGCTGGTGTATTCATAGACTCTCCCTGGACTGATAATTGGAAACTCCCCTGTTGGTAAAATATTAAATCCAAATGTTAAGGACTGAAGTAGAACTACAATTTAGCAGTTTGGTAAAGCACTTGCACTCCACCACATAATCAGGCAGCTGATTTTATATTCCAGGGGGATTTTACATTTCAGGGGGACTTTCAGCAATTATTGATGTTCAAAGAAACCTGTCTGAAGAGCAGTTAAGTAGCAGGATGTTCAGATATCCCTTACAAAACAACTTTAAAGCCAAAACAGATGGATGCATATCTTTTTCTCTCAAGCAACAGAAAAATTTTAATACAAACCATAAAACTACTACCCTGACCAACAGCTAATGACAGAATTTGCATAGTAAGTACATTACTATTAGGTTAGGAAAAGCAATCTTTCACTTACCAACTACTCCAGGACCTTGGACTTCTTCCACATCCCCTTTGGCATTTGTTATTTTCCAGTATCGACTGTCCAGCTGACAAGCCTTCTCAGGAAGAGCATCTTTGGACATTTCAATTCTAGAAGCCAAAGGACACAATGGCTACAAAACTACTTTCACACACTTCAGGTGTGTGAAATTCTTTAAGTGCCCTTGGGATCTCAAAGTAGGCTGGGAAAAAACCCCACTAAGGTAAAGTAACCTGACTCAGTTGGCAGGATCCATCTCCATGCCCCTGCTTCACTTTCTGTTATTTACCCCTTTCTCAATCACAAGAGCTGCTTGCAACTACCCCACTGTGCTTTTCCAATTACCACCTGACCAGGTAATGATTTAATATGTTTTACATTAAAGTACAGCATGTTGGGCACATACTATTCATTTTAGAACTGTTTTGAATTCTGGGCATAAATTTGCAACAACTGATGCTTTAGAGATTCCATAGATCTATCCTGTGTTAAAAGAAATAATTCAATTTTATTCAATTTTTACCTGATTCTGTAAGTGAAGAAATAATGTGGTGGATGTACAGAACTGAGTTCAGGTAAAAAAGAGGTGGACACAGACACAGTGATATCTCCTGTGGTAGCAACACATTCTTTATCATGCACATACCTATAGAGAGGAAAACATTAACTCTGCAAACAGCTCTGCACATTCAATACAGAAAAACAGCTATGGAAAGCAATTAGTTAATTACTCATAAGAACCCTGTGATGCTAAGTTAAATGTAATTTTTAACCTTTCATTAAGCAGTAAAATAAAGGATGGGTGTGTGCAGCGTCTTCATGATGTGTAATTCTTCATCACCTAAGAGCCTGTGCCTCTCTCTGTAACTCCATTAACCCTTGTATTAAGTTAGGTGGATTGTTTGATCTGAAAAGACTTGTTTAATATGGTTGTCCTTATGCTAGTCAAAAAACAAAACCTAGAAACTCTAACAGCAAATTAATTTACAGATCAAGAACTTGGTTCTACAGCATCCCAGTTCAACAGAATTAAGGTTCTTGATTGTATTTAGAAGAAATTGCAAGTGCAAGAAGATTCACACACCAGATCAAGTCCTGTTTATTACATATTCAGTGTCATTTTAACGACCAATTTGCTGAAACAATTGGTTTTTTAATAATTCAGAACAGTCCTGTAACAGCAACACACTCATGGCACACAGAATAAAAATCATGCTATTCACTAAACTTCAGATCACTCATAATGCAAAATTCTGGTCCCATTAATGCAAAGTTATAAGCTCTGAAGCTTCTGGTTAAAAAAATAAAGTTGCTTTAAGCATTCTGTTTTACGGCTTTATTTTCAGGAAGTTTCATGTGCTTTTTCCTCTCTCCACCATCATCTTTTGTCTCAGATATCAAAAACTACTTGGAAAGAGGTCACAATTCTAGAAGCAGCATCAAAACCTTGCACTGAGGTTATAAATGCCAGTCACAATACCTGAAAATCTGGTCTCTGATGATGGGATAATCTCCAGTTACAACTTTGTTTACATAGGATGTAAACCATTCCAAGTAGGATGTACCTACATGCCAAGGAAAAAAAGCATTCATAAGGTCAGGCAAAAGTACCACTGATCACGTTACAGTAAATACCTCAAGGAAAAAGTTTAAAGCCTTGATTATTTTTATAACAAACTCTCAGACTTCCCTAGATGAGTCAGTCAATATTCCAGTTCATCCTACCAACAAGGATAATTTGAAGGAACCAACCAAGAATTAGGAGTGCATACTCCAGAAATGACACAGCCAACGAAAAATCCCTTAACTATAATACTTTCACAATATGATCATGGTCTCATCATTTGGTTTCCATATGAACAGTTTCTAAAAAACATGCCAGCAAGATGCAGAATTTCCTCTCCTTAAAAAGAGTGATAAGTCATAGACACACTTCACATTCCTGCTACAACCCCAGAAGACTAAGGCTGTGTGTTATTCCAAAGAGCCTGGGATTTTCATACACTTGGAGCCATTGTCTGAGAACAGCTTCTCATACACCCACAGCCATTCTTTTGGAACAGCTTGATTGCTAAGCAGGCACTCAAGCTGTCACATTTAACTCTCAAACAGAGTTTCACACACAGAATTTCTCAGCCAGAAATCTTCCAAGCATTGCAATACAGAGCTTTATAGAAGAGTTCAACTGTTCATCAATATTTGTGATTCAGAACTGGATTTAAGCTGAAATACTAAGAAATGATTATCCTCACCTTGACAGATGTGTTATCAAGCGCTCCCACTCCTGTTAGATTAAGTGTAGTTACCACTTCTTCCTTTGCACATGAGCTCTGTGTGCTGTCCTTTGCCCTTTTGGAAGTCTAAGGGATTCCATGTTTATTATCCTCCTTTCTACCACTAATCCACAAAATGCAAACCTTGTGTAAAGTAACTCCAGATGGAGAAATTGGATCAACTTCCACCTTCAAGAGAAATGCTGTGTGTGAAGCTTCTCCTCCACCTTGTGGTAAGCCAAGATTAACCCTTCCAGACAAGTGGAATACTTTGAAATAAGTTGGACCATCCCACAAGCAGCGATACCTAAAAAGGTTTCCTCAAATTGATGCGGCTAAGAGTTTGAGTACCTTCTACCTTCTATAGCATTGCCCAGTGTGGCTTCTCACTGTACTCATAGAACCATAGAATAGATTGGGTTGGAAAAGACCTCAGAGATCATCAAGTCCAACCCTTGGTCCAACTCCAGTCCGTTTACTAGATCATGGCATTAAGTGCCATGTCCAGTCTCAGTTTAAAAACCTCCAGGGACAGTGAATCCACCACCTCCCTGGGTAGGCCACTCCAATGCCTGACCACTCTCTCTGTGAAGAATTTCTTTCCAATATCCAGCCTAAATTTCCCCTGGCAGAGCTTAAGCCCGTGCCCCCTTGTCCTATTGCTGACTGCCTGGGAGAAGAGACCAATCCTCACCTGGCTTCAGGTAGTTATAGAGAGTGATGAGGTCACCTCTAAGCCTCCTCTTCTCCAGACTAAACAACCCCAGCTCCCTCAGCCTCCTTTAGCCTTGCACACAATAAGAAACGTGCAAGGCTAAGTTTTAGCATTACTTTTGGTGACACTTGTTACATGTCTCCTTTGCCACTGAAAGTAATTAAATTTGACATAACAACTACCAGTTTTTTTCAACCACTCACATAGTTGCAAAAACTACTGGGGAAAAATAAAAGAAATTTAAATCTTTCTGTCCACTTTAACAAGTGCTGACATCACCCCATGTTGGCTAACAGAGGTTTTGCTCACCCTGTTAGACAGGTTAGAAAGTGACTGATTTGTATAAAAGACACACAGAAAGATAAGTTTTAATAGAAAATATTTTATCTCAAGTGTTACCTGTAATGAACATAACAATGGCAGATGGATTTCGAGCCATTTGGTCCTAAAAGGGGAAGTTCAAGGATGTATTAGAAAGAGAGCATTGGACTTAAAAGGTTCAAATTCAACACCTGAAATATAACATAGAGAACACTTTCCCAATATTCACTAAACCTAAAATCTGGCTGCTTAACACAGCAGGGCTGTCCACAGATGAACCAAAATAGAAGTGCTTGACAAACCTTCCAAGTTCCCAAGCAGCACCAGCAGGTTTAAATACTTGATATAATAGAAAGGAGGATCTTAACATTCTTCAGGCGATTCATTATCAAACAATCCCTAGACATGTCATTGCTACCTGCTTTGAAAACAAACTGCCACAAAATCAACAGCAGGATGAAGATCCGTATCTTTTTTACAAGAACCATCCTTTACACATCCCACTTTCTTTGGAGGGGAATGGGTGGTGGTGGAAGGGAAGCCACCAGGTCTTTTCTTCCTTACAGAAACAGGAAGTATACATAATATATATATATACGTGCCATAAACCCAGCAAATTAAATTGATACCTCCCAGTAAGAATGAATCTTGTCCACCATCATGACCTACAGAAATTGCTATAGCCATTAACAACTTTATGTCAATGATAATCAGATGGTAACTCAGGGGCAAACTAATAATCATCTCTTACTGTTCACTTTCTGCTACATAAAATATTTCAGACACCCAATAACATGCAAGTAACATCAATCATTAGTAAAGCACACTGGCAAGTATATGTTCCTTACTGGACACTGGTAGAAGATCTCGTATTTATTCCGTCCCTCCACACTCTCCAGGGCCATGTATTGGCTCAGGCCCGTGTGGATGCAGAAGGTGAGGGGCAGGCACTGCTTCAGCCCCAGCCTCTGATGGAACCCTCCAGCTGCTGTGTCGATGTCCAGCAGGTCCTCAGAGCGGTAGTGGTTGGACAGGGCCATGCTTCCCATCAGACTGGAAACAGCAAAAACAGGGAAGATAAATTCACAAGGCAGAGTTGTGATCTTCTGAGAAATATAATAATAGCCAGTGATCTGTATCTCCAGTTTTGTACAAGTTCATTTTGATACTATCAAAGCATCCGTGATGTTTCCATGGAATAATCAATACCAAGCTACTACAGGAATAGTCAGTGATCAAAATTACACTGAACAAGGTGGTCTGTGCTTCCAAGAAAAGGTTGAGAAGCAAAATAACCAGAGTGAGAGGGATTATAATTTCAGTATAAAACTAAGGCATGCAGACACAAATAAACAGACATACAAGGCAGGAATAAGACAAGATTCATCCACATGATATGGCAAGGCCATCAACTGTCTAATTTTTAACTAGCTTTATGCAAGCATCGCAGCAAAGGGTGGGATTTTTTATTTGGTTTTGACAGTAAGAAAGTGACGTTGAAGCAGTAAAAGCAGTCTCCCATACATAAAAGAACAAAATAAGCATTTGGAAAAAAGTAGTGCTAATTGGAAAGGTGTAGAGGATTAGGAATGGAGGTGAGCATTGGAAGCTAAGGTTAATGTTCATAGGAATGCTGGGCTAGATGAGAGCCAGGGTGAAAATAAAAAACCAAAGCAACCTATACTCAATGTAAGAATGATCAAAAAAGGTAACATGATCAAACTAATAACTCCAAGGGCAGAGCACTTGGCAAAAGAGGAGTACACAAATCTGCAGGGTACAGCTCCACACCCACACTCCCCGCTGAGAACACCAGGGAAAGGCAAATTAGATGCAAACTCCTGCAGATGCTGAGCTTTCAGTGGTGTTATGAAAGCAGTGACTCAGGTGCAAGCTCCCACATGTCAGTGTGCCATAGGCTGATCCTATCTTGGGCAACAGGTTCCATTCCTCTTTCTCCTTACGAAGTCATGCCTGGAATTAGCACCTTCTGCCAACATCCAAACACAGAAACCTGGAGCATCTGACAATGACAATTGCTTCCACTTCTGATTTATGCTGAAACTGCATAAAATTGTAAAATCTACTGTGAAAACTTAATTTGCAGAACTGACATTTTCATTCTGCTTAATATGACTAACTGGTTTGAAAGTTATTCCCTAACCATTTTAAAGAAAAAAAAGGTATTAAAGAATTAAGTCTGAGGACTGCAAGAAGCTAATTTACGTCTGTAATACAAAGCAAAATTTCAGGGAAGCAACTTGCAGTGGGATGATTAAAAGCTGGAAGCTTGAGTTACTGCAAAAAATCAAAAGGGTTTTCACTAGGAAAAAGGGAAGTTTAAGAGTAATTGGAGCAATCAGAAATCTACCCTGTGTTTTCAATTACTTCCAAGATTAGAAGGCAGCCAGTTCTAGAAGTGTCACTCAAGTGATGACTCGGTGACAATCCATTTAAATGCTTCATTTATCCTGTTCAGGAGACATTTTATCCCATAAATAAACAAAGTGTCCAAGAAACACAACAGGAATTAATAACTTGGTGAGTAGTTTTCTCTCCTTACCCAGGCACAACCAACTTCTGCCCATTGTGGATGCGGAATGAACACCGATAATCGTCCGGGAGCTTGCAACGTATTTGTGCTTCCACAGCATCCAGGTCTTCCTCCTTCACACTCTCTGGGGACAAAAGAAATGCTATTTCAAGTATTTCCAACACAAAGCAAGGAATTTGTAAATGCTTGGATGAAAAGAACACAGACAAGTCAGTATCTGTTGACTTTATTGCATGCTGGGTGGCACAGAATGAATATAACATAAATTTGGAAGGGAGACGATGACACGAACTGATTATTTAAGACAGCACCAATCTCCAGCCAGTGAAATTTCAACGGGCCTGACTTCAGCACTAAGTATTTATAAAGTGAGATGAACCTTTTCCCCTGAATTTGTCAGGAGCCGAGTCCCAGTTACAACTTTCAGGCAATATTGATTTTACTCTTTTACCACTCTGTCTCAGTTTCTAGTTCAGTCAGTAACACAGGAACGTTGACTGCAGCCACCATTCACATGGAATTTGAGGCAATAAACGGGTTTTAACAAGGGGATTTTCATATCAGCAACAGAAAGGGGTGGAGAGTAACTATTCTTACACCTCCACATGCAGGTTTCCACACCCTCACTCATAGCAAAATTCAGCTGGGTGGCCAGTGTAGTCTGTTCCAATCAAGGTTTTTTGGCAATCTTTTTTAACCCTTTTTGAATTCATTATGTGTTTCATTTATAGCATATAATTTAACAATTCATTGAAACACTATCGCTTACAAAGAGTATCAAGAAGTTTTGAAACAATATCCCTTACAAAGGGTATTAAAAAGGTTTTATCTAAAAGGTTTATCTAATAAGGTCTTCCATCTAAAACCTGCCATCACTCTACAATTGTGGAAATTGATAATTTTAATTTAGTTTTGACTTTCTGTAGACAAAGAGAAGCTTCATAGCACCAAACTCCTTAGGAGGGATTTTGAAAGTAAAACTGTGGTAAAATCTGTTCATTTCAACACCCCCAACTTTCTATTTTAGTAACAAAATATCTGACTGACAATTCAGAGGTTCTGGATACCTGAGTGAAGTCTCAAACCACCCCTCCACAAAAACGTAAAGAAAATATTAAGTTCTAACTATATTCTATTATCACAAATACTTAGCAAAACTTAAGAATCCAGCACTACCCAGCAAGCCAAAAAAATTCAAGATTTAAGTAGGAAAAAGATCATTTGTCTCTTAATTTCACAGATCAGGATAAATCAAGCATCTTGGGCTAAAAGTCAACGTCATACAGAAAACTGAGCAGTTGAAAGTTTAAAAGCCTTTTTTGTACCTACACCAGAAAAGCTCAAACTCAACTGTAGCTGTCTAAGATTCATGACCCAGAACACTGGAATTACTTCGAGTCTTAAAACACAAACTGAAATTGAAAATAAAATCTTAAGTGGGGGGAAAAAAAGCGCAAAAACTATTGTTTGACCACATGGAAAACCACAGGGGAAAAAAAACCTTTTTGTTTGGCTTCAGATTAAAATGTCTGTTTTCGTGTGACTGTGTTTTAATTAGGTCTTAAGAAAACCTCACACATAAAATCAGAGTAATAATGGGAGTAATGGGATTACTACATTAAAAAATATTAACAAACAAACAAAAATCAGTCATAGAAACCAAAGACAAAGCTGGGTCAGCCAGGCAGGTGTGGCAGTACCTTTCAAAGAGCCAATCATGCGGGGACACCACTGTCCCAGGTATTGCTCCAGGTCATCCCAGGCCTTTTTCAGGGTGGCATAGTAGCGGATGTACCTCCCCAGGTCGGAGTAGGTGCTCATGAAGATGGATTTCCAGCTCTCATTCCGTCGGCTTTTCTCCTCTCTAAGTGGACACAAAGGAAATAAGTTCAATACCAGCCTGAAAAGCTCATGTTCTAAACTCAAGGAGTTGGGACTTGTTATTTGGCAGGAATATTAACCCAGGAACACTTTGAGCCACGTGAAGCTACACAAACTCAATTAATTCCAGCATCTATTCAACAGCAAGCTGGAACTAAATTAGGAAACATTTGGGGTACTTAGGGGAAAATTTGAAAACAATGCTCCTTTACACAGAGTGCCTTTTTAACAGTCTGTATAATAGTGAATTCTGGAACTGGTGAATAGCTAATTCACAGCACATTTCACACACACACTTTTTATCTACTGCATTAGTCACAAACTCCTTTATTCACCCACTAAGAAGGATTAAGGAGCAAACCAGAGAGTTAAATTAGAACTCAGTGATTTTCCAGATCAGTGCACATTCTTAGGGAATTCCTGTATATTCCATTTTCCTCACAGGCAATGGGAAGATAGACTGTCAAAAAAGTGCTGACTAACATCTGACAGAGGATATTTGCCTCCAAATTGTTGCAGCCCTTGCATCTCTCTGTTAGGATATATTCCAGCTCCTCACTCCAATGCTGAAGCTGAAGCTACAAGATTTAGCACACCTTCACACACCTAAATAAAAATGTAACAATTGAGAAGTCACCACATCAACTCTTCTCTATACACTCATAAAACATTTTAACCCTCACATGTCCATGAAGCCTTTTTTACATAATTTATCATGTCTTAGAAATTCATTCTTATAGAAAAAAAAAAGGTTTTAAACAACAACTTACTCTGAAATAAGCCAGTATTTCTTGCAGTGTCTTTTCCACAACGGATCATGGCTTGACAGCTGATTCAGTCTTCGATTTAAATAGGAGCAACTATAAATATAAAATCATTACATTTGCTTGCAGAAGAGCAGCCAAAAACAAACAGGGATAAACACTGAGCACTGTATTACACAGCACATTCTCCTGAAATAAATGCAGATTTTGAAAGTCAGCTAGCTGGCCTTTTAGAGCTGTGCTTACAATGGTTAAAAGTCTTCAATAAAGCTGTTTAAGTCATGAACTACTTTTCTACAAAGTGATTTTGTAAAGCAGGTCATCCTGTAGACCTACACCAGTATAAACACAGCCTGAAAGATTCCAGCATGGCTCCACTCCTCCAGTGGCAAGCATTCCAGTAGCACTGGGTGGCTATGATTTAAATCCCTTTCTTACCTGCATTGTGAGGCTCTACCTTATCTTTTCCACAGTAAGCTACAGAAACTATACAGTTGAATGTTACAAAGTTACTCTCCACTTTGAGTTGTTTACACAACAAACTTCATGACCGAAAAAAAGACTGACATAGGAAAAAATACAAAGGATGATACACCTGGAAATAAGTACTGCAAGGTCACCCTAATGAAAACCAGGTATCATCTGCTGCCATTGCATTGCTGCTTCAGAAAGCTAAAAGAATCACATCCTGCACTACAAAGCACTACTGCAAATGAAATATAAAAACCCTGTACATATAGGCCTAAAACAGTCCACAGAAGTCCTTTAAGTTGATCCTGGCTTGATGCATTTGAGCTGAATTATTAGCTAAACTTTGAAGAACCTACCCAAAATATACCACCAGTTTAGATGTGGCAACATCATTTCCTCTGGTAGCTTGTTCTAACAATTAACGTGCGTGAATGCCTGTGATTAACATCTAAATATCCCAAATGAGGTTACCAAACTTAAGTTTTCAGTTAGTGCTTCATGGGGTTTTGTCAGTGTAGAACAGAAACTGGTAAATAAGAAAGACATAGTTACATAATGAGATAAATATGACTCTCAATCTTGCCTTTTATAAGTAAAATCAGCCAAAGTCCATGGCTGGTCAAAGCATCTTGCGCTAAGAATACAGAATTATTCATATTTACCTGTTCAAGACATCTTTTTTCCTCCCTCATGTCCACTATAAGCTGTTTAAACTAGAATTGTAATTGTATTTCAAAATCAATCTCATCAAAGTGATTCTCCTCTATGTACTGAAATTACCCTTTGCATCCTCAACCACACAAACACATTCACTTCAACTCCTAACATTTGGCTATGTAAGAACTTCATTCATGACACGGGGATTTTTTACATTTACATGTTTTATTTTTACATTTATATTATATATGGGGTCTGGGGAACAGAAATATCCCAAGTCAAAGCCCTTACAAAGCCCTGTTGTGTTGGTGTTTATCAATGAAGCCTGTAATTTCTAGAAGGAAAGAAGCTACGGAGGCATCACAGGATCACGTGGCTTAAGATGTGATAAAAGTGCAATTAAATCCATTCTCACTAATTACATAAACAACAGAAAAGCTGAGAGGTGACCAAATATTTAAGGGCCACCACCAGATTTACCAGCTGGTGGAAGAGAGGGAAACTGTAGTGTTTGCAATGTTCACAGCATATATGTCACTAAAGTAAACATAAACAACCTAGATATTTCCTCAATGAACACTATGAGTGCTACAAACAGCCAGTTATGCCAAACTGCCATTACTGACCTTATAAATAAGACACCTATACAGCATTTAGCTATCTTCCACAGCAAAACCCATCTTATTTTGTTAAACACATAACAAAAATTGTAGTGCCTCTACTACACCATGAGCAACTATTACCAGAATCCATAACAACTGTTAAGAGTTTTTGTTATGCTTAATCTCTTTTTCTCTCTGTTCTCCCTGATGTCTTTATCATTCTTGACTAATATTTTTGAGGGAGGAAAAAAAACCCAAAACAAACGCCCATATTTGGGCAATATTCTATTTTATTCATAATTATTCCTCCCTCCTTGATTGAACATTTATTTCAATCACTGCCAGAGCCTGCAGTTCGCTGGTGAGGTTTTACCTAAAACCACACTCTCTCATCTTCACTGTGTGAGTCACAACTCTTCCAAGAAACACCTGCAACTTTCATTCCCTGAAAAGTCACCCGATTAATTTCATTTGGTCTTTCTTCAAACAGCAGCTCATTTGCACGATGGAATATATTTACTGGCAGCAAGACCAGCCTTTGTCTGCCCATGGATACACAAGAGTTTTAGGGAGGAAAATTATCGATTTTCCAAATTCAGTTATTGGTTCGCTTAGGTACAAACAAAGCCAACGCATAATGGGGCAGAAAAAAGCAGAATCGCAGAATGGTTTGGGTCCTTAAAGACCACAGAATTCCAACCCCTTGCCACGGGCAGGGACACCTTTCACTCTCCCATGTTGCTTTAAGCCCCATCCAACCTAGCCTGGAACGCTTCCACGGATGGGGTTGCCACAGCTTCTCCGAGCAATCTTTGCCAGTGTCTTACACCCTCTCAGTAAAAGGGAANCAAAGAAAAAAAAAAAAAAAAAAAAAAAAAGAAAAAAAAAAAAAAAAAAAAAAAAAAAAAAAAAAAAAAAAAAAAAGGGAAAACCCCGCAGCTGCGGGAAGGAAAGGGTGCTCAGGCCGTGTCCGCCGCAGGAAGCCAAACCCTTTCCCCACCCAGCCTCGGGAACGTCGTGCCAGCCCCGCGGGCCGCCCGTACCTCACCAGATCCCGGTAGTCGAGGAAGCTGAGGATGAGGAGCAGCGGGTCGGTCGGGAGCAGCTCCAGGCTCAGCGCTGCCGGCAGCTCCATGTCCGGGGGCGCCGCCATCTTGACAGACGTCCCGGGGACGCACCGCCCATCGCGGCGCTCGCGCGGCACGGCCCGGGCAGCGCCCCCTGAGGGCGGCGGGCCCATGTTGCTTTAAGAGCAGCCCCAGCCTCAGCCCCAGCCTCGGAACTCAGCCCCAGCCTCAGCCCCGGCGGGATTAAACTGGGCTGCGGGGCTTTGGGGCAGGCAGGGTCCCGCACGCTGCCTCGGTGCCTCCGAGCAGCGGCGGGCGGCCGCCTCCAGCCCCAGTGCCACCTCGGTGGTAAAACGTGTCATAAAATCATAGAATCATAGAGTGTTATGAGGGGTTGGAAAGGACTTTAAAGATCATCTTGTCCTCTGCCATGCGCAGACCACGAGACACGGTTGCTCCAAGCCCTGTCAAGCCTGGGTTAGAACACTGAGAGGTTAGAGGTATCCACAGCTCCTCTGGGCATCGTGTGTCAGCGTCTCACCACCCTCACAGGGAAGAATTTCTTCCTACTATGTAGCCTAAATTTCCACTCTTTCATTTTGTGCCCATTACTCCTTGTCCAATCACTACAGTTCCTCACAGAGAGTCTGTCCCTGGCTTGTCTGTAGACCCCCTTCAGGTACTGAAAGGTTGCTCTGAGGTTTCCAGGCAAACTTCTCCAGGCTGAACATCCCAAACTTTCTCAGCCTGTCTTTGTAGGAAAGGAGTTCCAGACATCTTCTCAGCTCCATGGCCTCCCCTGAACTCACTCCAATAGTTCCATGTTGTTCTTATGTTACGGACATCAGAACTGGACACCGTTCTCCAGGTCGGATCTCACGGGAGCAGAGTAAAGGGGGAATATCCTCTTCTTCGGCCTTTGGGTGCAGCCCAGGATGACATCGGCTTTCCAAGCTATGAACACACACTGCCGGCTTGTGTTGAGTTTTTCACCAGCCATCACCCCCAAGTCCCTCTCCACAGGGCTGCTCTCAATCCCTTCTCTGCCCAACCTTTCTGTCTGGGATTGCCACGACCCAGGTGTACAACCTTGCCTTTGTTGAGCTGTGTCCTGGCTCAGACAGAGCCCCAGCATCATAGGGAGCTGAGACCACCGGAGTTTTGGTGGTCTCTGCCCTGGTGCTGCTGAGCCCTTCCTGACTGTGCCAATCTGTGACCCCTGGGCAGGTGTCTCCATATCCTCAAGCATCCCAGATGGTGTCTGGCTCCTGTGGTTTGGGTACTGGCAGGAGCCCAGCTTGCCAGTCTGGGGCTTAACAGATGCACACAAAGCTGTGCTTTCTTTCTAATGAATATTAAGAGATCAAGTGTCTTAATTTACTTTCCTGAAACAGAAAAAATGATCTGTGTTCAGCGAAGTACTTGGACCACTGCATTTTCGTGTAGGATCAGACCATGGAGATCTCTGAAAAATGAGGGGGAACTGACTGCTCCCAAGAGGAGATTGTTTGCAATTTCTTTGAAGTTTTCTGTTTACCAAAGGGACAGAAATTAATAAGGGGTACTAGGGTTGTACACCCAGGAGAACTTGAGAGCCCCTTTCAGTGCCTAAAGGGGCTCCAAGAGAGCTGGAAAGGGACTTTGGACAAGGGCCTGGAGTGACAGGGCAAGAGAGAATGTCTTCAAACAATAAAAATATGTTGCATCTTAAGGGTATATATGGATTACATTTTATATGAAAACAATCACATGATGTGCAACAGCTACAGCAAAAGTAGAAGCTACTCTTTTCATGTCCCTCACTTTTAGTGAGCTTGTTCTGATTTGCGAGAAAGAATTGTTTCTACTGCATGATTTAACTCTACTAATCCTTTGTCTTCTTTTTCGGGTATCAGTAGGATGTTAATGAAACAATTCATTGTCCTAGCAACATCCCTTAAAGAGGAGCTGAAAAGGAACAAGCTTGTGGTTATGATTTTATAACTGTAAAGTTCCCCTGTAGAGTAGAAAGTACAGTAATAAAAGCATATTTAAAATGTTACTAAAATGCTATTACTTGTGTTTGTCCTGTTTCTGGTCCATGAAGATCTAACAATGCAGAGCCAAGAGAAGGTCTATAATTCTTTATCACCATCAGGTTTTGCCAAAAGATTGATCCAAAGCATGGAGAGTTTTGCTTCTAATACTTGCATAGGTCTGAGGTGTTAGTCAAGGGTTTAGCATTTTACTTTGTTGAAAGATCTCCTAAGAAGTGCAAAAAACACATAGTAAAAGAGAAATATCTGTTCCTGAGACAGAAGAAAGAATTAACAAAAAACAACCAACCAACCAAAACACACGAAACCAAAAACAAATATAAAATCACTTAAAATTGCCGTATTTCGATTTCTTACCCACATCAGCCTGTGCATTCTTCATCAAGTAACTGACAGCTGCACAAAGTGACACCAGTAAGTTATCCTGGAATTTTTCCGGCTCACTCTAAACATAAAGGTTCTTTTCCACTTTAATAATTGGAGCCTAATTTTTCTTTCATTATCACCAGTCACAGACCCCAAATGACCAAATAGATCAGAGGTGCTCCTCAGGCTGAAAATTTTTCAGATTGCTTCGTGCAGCCCATGTTTAATCTTTGAAGGATGATGAGGCTTTTAGCATCCTTCATTTATTTTTATTTATTGAAAATCTAGTGAAATTAAACACTAGGAAACTTCACCACTGGGTGCTGAGTGTCTCTTGAAATTCGACTAAGGCACTAAGGTTTTTGGGCAGGGAATGGTCTGCTTTTCACATCAGCTTCTTAGTGCTCTAAATGGACAGTAGTAAGTGGGCAAAACTGAGACTTTCAGGGGAGTAGGCAGCTTGGGGAACTGGTAATAAGAAAGAAGCTGAGGTCCAGAAAATTTGTATTGTTATCATACTGTTGTTATTTGGTTTCTTCTTTACTGTGGCAAAGATGCAATAAGGTCAGGGCTTTACAGGAACAACAAGGTAGTGACCTTTCCTTGGAAATCTGATCATCTCAAATTACCCACAAAACAATGAATGGCTGTAATGAAGAGCATGGAAGGAGTAAGGTAAGAACATTAAAAATGGGAGCTGTAGGGTCATCCAGTGACTTCAGTGAACCACATACAGACATAAAGACAGTTCAGCAGTCCTTTGAGAAGTGGGACATTTACATATGAACTGATAACAAATTCCTTTTTGAGTCTTCACAGGAATGAATCTCAGATGAGATGTGAAAGACGACAGGGAGGCAGAGAAAGGGATCAGAGCCAGAACTGCAGGGAAATGTGTACGTGAATAAACTAAATATTGCAGAGTAGCTTGTCGGACATTTTAGTAACAAATGGGATATCTGTCAGAGTACAGGTTTGAGCTGCCTTCTCACAGAATGAAACAACACATGAAAAAATCCCTTCCTCATTACTGCCATGTGGAGCCAGGCAAAAACATCCCCCTCCTGAATCTCACAGGTTGGTAAATTAGCCTTGACAGCTCCATAGTCAAAGTCAAAGAAATCACCAAGAATCAACCAGTGGACTTCATCTAGTGGTTACAGTGAAAGACTCAGAGCAACTGGAATTGTCTGTTAGTTCTGTCTGGAATTGTCCAGTGGCCCTACATGGATACTCTTGTCTGCATCAGTTGCCTGAGGTTATCAGAAACCTCCTCTGGCCCTCCCAACTCTGAGCCAAAGTGCTCTGTGACTTCAGGTTTGTCTTTTGTTATTAGCAAATATTTTTGTCTCAGATTCTTAGCTCTGAAATGGGTCTAAAATATTTATGTTTGTTTGAAGAGTTTGGAATCCCACTTAGAGAGGAATGTTGATAGAGTGGGCTTTTTTCTTCAGATGAAAGATTCAATGTTGACACAAACTGGCACAGCTGAGTTTTATTCTTTCCCAGGGTTGCTTAGCTCAGGCTTGGTTTGCTTTTCATATCATCATCTTTCACATAAACCAAATGGAAAATACTACTAAAAATGGAAACATTAACCTATGAAAGTATAAGAAATAAAGTTTATTTATTTTACAGAGTGTGGATGGCATAGAAAGGCATGATTCTTGTCTCTAAGAGCTAACACATGCATTTAAGCAGATAATGTGTAAGAGAAACTCAGTGGATAATCAGAGGTACTTCATCACAGGTCAGAAGCACTGCTACCTGTATTCAGGTTTGGTACATTGTTGTGTGTGCTAAATTAACACTGACAGAGACTAATACTGACAATGTCCACAGGAGACCAAGATTGCTAATTTCAATCTTAACTTGGTCCAAAAGGGCAGTAATAAAGCCTCAGGAATATTCCTAATTTCGTACACTTCCAGCATTTTTATTGTGCGCAATTCCTAAATCCTGATGTGTGAAAGACCCTGCCAAAAGCAAGGGTTGAAGAAACATTTCATGATCCTGTGCAAAGTCCCGAGACCTTGGTTATTTTGTGTCGGAGCTCAGGAGGTCTTTTTTTAGCTGAGGAACATAGAGAATAACGAGACATCGCTGGAGAAAACTCTTCTGCTATTCTTTCTTGAACTAAAAAAACCCCACATCTGTATGAAGCAGATAGCAGCTCACTCTTCAGCTCCACACATTCTCTTTAGGTCATTACCTGAGATTGTTAATGAGGAGGGCAGTTAGATGTGGCTGCGGTGGTGGGGTTTTTGGCTACGAACACCTGAACCCAGAGTACCCTCATTCATCAGAGGATGGCAACAACAAATGGCTGAAGTGCTGAGCTGGATTTGAAGAGGCAGCACCAGATAAAAGCCTCCAGAAGCCCTCTGCAATTCCCTTAGTCATCCATTCCCACCGAAAGCTTCTCTTTTGAAGCTTCCAGGAAGCCTGGTGCGACCTTTGGTCGTCCTTTTGGTCTGAGCTCTTATCTGTGTAGTGCAGACCTGGCCTCTCACTGCTTGTCCTACTTAAAAACAGTTATTATGGGATAAACAAACCATATTCGCTGATGCACGTTCTCAGCTCTCTTATCAGCTGAACAACACGCTTCTTGTGCATGGTGGGTCAAACAAGCTGCTGGTCCAGCTCCAAGAATTCCAGGGCAACGCATCACAGCTCATTTGGCGCTCGCTCACAGCTCTGGACTGCAAAAAATCACAACCACATGATGATGGAGCATTATCTTGGACTGACCAAGAGTTTCCTGGTGTTGCCAAGTATATTTAGGTTGATGATTGCATAGGTCTTTTTTAATGAGATATCCACATGATAAGCACTGCTTGGAGTAGCTGTCAAGATGTTTCAGGATATGGTCAGACCGAAGACTATGTGTCTTATTGGAGAAGAATTTCAGCTTTATTGTAGTTGTCTCTTTAAAATGCAAATAAATAAGTAAAGCATCTGTAGCTCAAAACCAGTTCACAGCTGTCCTGAAATACATTGGTAAAGTTGTTTGAGATGAGATACACATCTGAGGAGAGGAAAAAACCAAACCCCTGTGAGCTTTTACCAATCAAGCCAAGAAGTTACAGCCCTGATGAGGAAAAATCTCAGGAATCACATGAAACATAGCTGGCACATGGCTACTGGACTAAAAAAGGCATTAGTTCTCTTGGTCATGGCTTTAAAAGGTTATTCCTCTCTCAAATCACAAAGCAACAGCTTTCCATTGCTCTAGTCACTCCTGTTACAGTATTCCTTGTTGCTATGCCTCCAGTTCCAGCATCTCCACAGAAATAAGTGCAGTCCATTCACCTTTGGTTATAGCTTTGCTGTCTTACATCAGTGTATAAATGTAACCAGAATATGCCAGTCAGAGAGCAGAGGTGATCATAGAGCACTTGGCAAAAGGTGTATTCAATTTTTTCATTAAAAAAAGAAATATCTCTACCCTGAAAATCTTTTCAAAAAATTTAAATTTGTCATGCATTGTCTGCTTTTCGCCCTGAAAAAAATTAAATATTTGAAAATTTACTTTTTAATAGAGAAACAGTTTAACAGGAGCTTTTTGATCATCCCTTTACTGTGGGTGAAGAACACAGGAGCTTCAAGAGTTGCTTGAGTATTGCTACAGAGAGTGAAATGGTGGGTCAAGCTCTGTGTTTGAAGAATAAACCAGAGATGTTAACAAATGTGTTTATTTTAGCAGAAGTTCATGGCTTTTTACCACCCATTTGCAAATGTCTGCAGAGGCTGTTGAGTAATTAGTGCTTGCAAGGCACTTGAAAATGGAACATGGTGTATACTCCTGCAAACTATGTTTAATTAACCATCAGAGATCCGCTGATTTATTAGAGACCTTTCCAAGATGTGCCTTCTCATTAGCCTGGTACCAAGCAACCCGCAGCAGGAGGGAACAAGTTGCTTCAAACACGGTTCAACTTTCAGCCAGTTTAATCTTCATCCCATTGACAGACTTCTGACTCCTAATTTAATTATAGTTCCTTAAATGTTTTGTGATATCATATCTCAATCTCTCTGTTATGTGTCTTTTTATGGGTTTTTTCAGCTGTTTTGGGACAGAGGAATAGATAATTTTTTTCAGTGTCCATTAAAATTCCCTTTGCCTGCAGTGCAGTACATGCTCTATAAAAGAGATGAACCTGCTGCAAGTGAAATAAGCTGATGCTGCACTGTCTTTTCAGAGCAACAAAAATCTTTATAGATTATTTTTCCAAGTGTCATGAATCTCCTTCAAAGCCTTAAGCCACTGATACCAATTAATAAACTTAATAGTCTCATTTTCAATTCACACCCAGGCCATACAGAGTGGAGGCTCACCCTGGCAGATGCTTGAAAGCTTTGCCTTTCAGAGATAAAATGTTACCTTGTGTGTGATAGGGGTGTTAAGGTGGAGGTGATTCAGGACCAGAAAGACCTGTTAAAGTGCAGCACCTGAGGCCTTCTTGTTTTCTGAATTTACAGTCTGAGGCTGGCAGTCATATAAATGAGTGATGCTCTCTGATGTTCTCTTCCAAGCCAGCTACAAAATTGGCAGGGAGTCTTGGGTTTTGTGCTGATGTGTCCAGAATTCAAATAATTTGATTCTTGGGTATAATGACAATTGGAGGCAGAGTATTACCTTGAGAAAAGAGAGGTGAGAGACAGCTTCTGGATCCTGTATTGAATTAACAACCAATTCCCATTTACTCTCTCAGCTGAAAACTCTATTATGCAGGGCTCTTATTGCCCTTATTCAAGGGCAGGGAATTAAAAAAGTGATATGGATGGTAATGCTCCCATCTTCCTACCATGACATTGAATAATGGGGACAAAGAAGGGAAATCCTGACAGATGATATGCCTTTTAAAATACTGCTGATAGTGAAAACATAGGAAGGATGGTGCATTTGAATATTAACGATGAAGTCATAGTCAGATCTTTGTGTTTTTTGCTTATGAGTTCAAGTCATCTTTGCTTTTATTTTTGCTCTTGTTTTTGGAATATTTTATCTTCTTGTTATTCCAGTTCCTTACTCTAAGGAACATAACTGAGGTGAGGACGGAGGTGAAGCGTTGGTTAACTAATTCCAGGAGAAATCTGCTCTCTCTCTCCTCCTGGATTTGAAGAGCAAGAGTTGGGAATCTGGCAGGGAAAAGTCCACCAGCAGACTGATATAATTATACAGTTAGAGCAATATTATTGCTCAAGTGGAGGCTCTTCTTCTTTCCAGTTCAGCCTAAGCTTTGTGAAGTTACACAGACTGGATCACACTGGTGGTCTTATACCAAAAGGATAACCACTCTGGACCCTTCCACATCCTTACTTTACAAATGTATTCATAGAGGTTTAAAAAAATATATTTTCCTGTTTAAACTACACCTTACACAAAAAGAGCATATTTGTATTAGGAAATTTTAAAAATTTTATGGAATAATTGGCAATATCTCCATTCTACAAGTGGGTAATTAAGAAAAGAATATTTAACTACTTCGACGAAAGTCACACAGGGAACACTTTCTGAGGTGGGAACAAAATACAGGTCTTGGTCTAGTTAGTGAAAAACCACAAAGCCTCCCTGAACTATTGACACTCTTACCTGATCTCAGCCCTGATGTTAATGAGGCTCCTTACAATAAATTTTTGGTCAAACTTCTTTGTGAGGTGGAAGCATGAAAATCGGCTCTGCAGCATAACCTAGTAAAGATAAAAATGACACTAGGAAGGGTTTGGGGAAGTATCAAAACCATTACATGTACTGATAGATGTTGATTCTGACCCTATCAGTGCTGGTGCAACTCTGATTTTAGAGTCAGTATTACCATCTTGCTGCAGGAGAGCAGGATGCAGCTCAAAACCTCTTCAGAGCAACTCTGAGAAGCCAAACTCACAGCTTATTTCGTCGAAGGGAAGCTCATTTTATCTACTGCTGCCCCTCACCAGTCAGGAGTATCAGCACATGCCAACCTGTCATCTGGGTACATCCACCAAGCCATGTAAATTAATTAACTAATTAATTAGTTTAGACTTCGTTTTTAGCTGTATCTAAGATTTCCAAGTAGCCATTGTGAATGAAGAGAGCTGATAGCTGAATTTTCCTCTTGCACATCTCTTTCTTTCCTCTGGTGGCAAGAACTTAGGCTGCTAATTATAATTCTAACCAGCTGCCTGTGGCCTCCAGAGGTCAGCATATCACCGGAGAAGAGTTCAGTCACAGCGCCCTCAAACTGTACTTTTCAATGATTTCACTATGTATAGTTTCTGCTTTCACTGGTAATAAGATTTAAGGGTTTTGTCCCCAATGCTTGTTGTGACAACAAAAGCAAGAAAAGTCAAACGAGGTCTCAGAATATCCATCATAAAATAAAAAATGTTGTCATTGATCTGTGCTGCCACTTGGATGGGAGATCCCTTAAGTGACAAATTTATTGAAAATAATCAAATTGATACCCATAGGTATGGGTGTTATTCCTGATGTGTTAGTTCTGATGGGGGGAATGGACATGCCAAGTGTCTTCTGAATGGATGGGACTTGTTCAGTTGTGTGAAATGCTTTAAATTTTAGTGTATTTGAGCACAACTTGCAGTTCTAGTGATACCTATCTCAAAAAGGGAAGCATATAACCAGAAAAACAGAGAGAGATGAGAAACAGAGATTGTCAGAGGTGTGAAACAGCTTTCATGCAAGAAGGAATTTAGACTACTCGTCCTAGAGAAAACAAGTTGGAGGGAATATGATACCATAGAATCATAGAATGGTTTTGGTTGGAAGGGATCTCAAAGATCACCCAGTTCCAACTCCCTGCCATGGGCATGGACATCTTCCACTAGACTAGGTTGCTCCAAGCCCTGTCAAAAAAATAAATAATAAAACAAAAAATTCAGCCCAACTCAAAAAAAAAAAAAAAGCAACACTCAAATCTTCCATTATTTTTATTAAAGCTGCAGAGTCTTACTACACACAACAAATATTTTATTGATATAATCTAAGTTAATAAAATAGTTGAACAACTCTTTAGATTTATATTTGTATAGAAATGATCAGGGGAACATCTCATCTTGAAACAGCAGTGCCCGAAAACAATTATTCAGCAGGATTTTTTAAAAGAAGAGTTTGGGACTAGAGGATGCACTGTTCATTCCCAAAGGGAAAAAAAAAATCCATGCAAAAATAACCCCCACCCTCTTCCTGCTTTCTCTCCCATCCAAAGTGGAAGGCCATGTGGAATGACCACATAAGGGATGGTTCTTCCAGTATTCCTTCTCACATATAATTTGGGAGCTGTAGTCTAAACTTAATTAATTAAAACAAGACAAAAAGAAAATTTAATTGCACAATCCTAGTCTGCAGGTGATGACATCATAACATCTCTTTACAGAAGCCCCTACTCTTTCCCTTGGGAGAATGTGTTTGGGAGAATGGAGTTGTGTTCGTCCCTGTGACTGGTGTCACTCAGTGTCCGTATGGTCACCACAAGTCAGTCTACCTACTATTTTTTTGCTCTCCCTCCTTCACCTGTGTGTAGTTTACATTCTATGTGGCACTGCCTACAAAGGGCCGACTCTGTGGTGTTTTCCCCCATTTTAAATTCCACAGCTCCAGTGTTGATCTCCTCACTGCAGCCAGGCACCGGCAGCACCTGCAAGATGTCCGTGGCAGACTCCGAGGCGTGTCCTTGCTAGATCATCCCATTGATCTTAGTCCACTCGTAGATGTCCTGTTCACACACTATGTCCGAGTTGATGAGGAGGTATCTGTCCCCAACACAGAAGTGTTTCTGGCAGGCAGCGCATTTGAAGCATTCCAGGTGATACACCTTGTCCTTCACCCTCATGGTCATCTCGTAGGCCCGGATTCGCTTGTCACAGGAGGCGCAGAGCCCGTCCTGGCCAAAGAGCCTGGAACAACATGGCAGAGGAGTGAAGAGAGTTCCTTTGCTGGGAGGTGGGAAAAAACAAATCCAAACAAGGTCACAACACCAGTGCCTTGAGCCATTAGTCACAGCAGTGCGGAGTCAGAAAGACTTGGAAAAGACAAGGAAAGCTGCCCAGCAGAGCTGGAAATTTTGCAACAGCAAAAACTGAAGCAGAAAATCCAAGGTCCTCACCTGCTTTTAGTATCATGGAATCATAGTGTGGTTTGGGTTGGAAGGAACTATAAAATCCATGCAGTTCCAACCCCTGCCATGGGCAGGGACACCTTCTGCTAGACCAGGTTGCTCCAAGCCCTATCCAACTTGGCCTTGGACATTTCCAGGGATGGGGCATTTACAACTTCTCTGGGCAACCTGTGCCAGGGCCTCACCACCCTCACAGGGAAGGATTTCTTCTAACATCCAATCTAAATCTCCTCAAATCTATCAATATAATTGACTTCTCTGATCAATGACCTTATCCTGAATTGCTGAGCAGCTTCAGGAGGAGGTTCCCCAGAACATTGCACAAAGTTGTGCCCTGCTAATACTTCCACTTCTGTGATTGACAGAAATTACCTTTCCATGGGTAAATGTTGCTTGTCTTCAGCTGTGCTTTGTAGTTTAAGGAAAGGATTAAAGGGTAAGAACATAATTTCTTTCATATACCAGGAGATGTCACTGTTCACTTCTGCCCAACAAAAGTAATGCTAAGGTTACAAAATGTTGACAAATTTTTCATTAATGAGGGAAGATACTATATATTGCATTATTAAATAAATAAAAGCATTGAATTTCACTGCAAGAAAATGCATTAATTGTATTGCCATACGTCCTGTTGCTTCCATTTTAAGATGAAAAGTATTTGGGCAGTGTAATTAACACTGGATCACTGGTGGATTTACAAGTGGTCCCATTAGCAGAACTTAGTCCTTACTTTCTGCTTAGCAAAATTCCCATCAGCAAAGCTCAGGGACAGCATAACAGTCCACTGAGATTTTGGTTTAGTTTTTATTGGCAGATAAATCAGCCTTCAGCGAAATAGCTGGAAAAATACCATTAAATATCATTATTCTGTTCCCTGACACGTTAAGGATCCATTAGAAGAAATGGAACACAATCAAAAGAAATCAAACACATTTTAATTGTACTCAAGAATGTAAAGATCTTTTGTTACCAATTTTTGTGAAATATCTTAATCTCCAATTAATCCTTTTACTTACAATTTTTGGCAAAAACGGACAGGCAGAGGGTTATTAATGAAGATACCCATAGCAAGTAACAACACTGACCCTGTGGGGTTCACCTGGAGCTGTGGGGTTATGTCTGTGCAGACCAACAAGATGCCAACAACCCCAAGTCCTAGGAGCTCTTACTATATTCTTCACATTATCAAATAATTCTGGTTTATCTACCACATGTAACAATGGTTTTGTTTCCATTAAAAAATGCCTCTTTTTTTTAACAAGATTTTAAAGACTTAACTGTAAACAACTCCAAGTTTTTTATCTAACCAACACAGATAACCTCTAGATTTATCTGTAAGTTACTGAAGAATCCCAGCAATATCATAAAGCATCTGCACATGAAACCCAAAACGATGAAGACAAGCTGAGAGAGCTGGGGGTGTTCAGCCTGGAGAAGAGAAGGCTCTGGGGAGAACTTGTAGCACCTTCTAGTGCATAACGGGGCTCCAAGAGAGCTGGAGAGGGACTTTGGACAAGGGCTTGGAGTGCCAGGACAAGGGAGAATGGCTTCCCACTGCCAGAGGGTGGGTTTAGATTAGATATTGGGAAGGAATTCTTCCCTGTGAGGATGGTGAAGCCCTGGCACAGGTTGCCCAGAGAAGCTGTGGCTGCCCCATCCCTGGAAGTGCTGGATGGGGCTTGGAGCAACCTGGGCTAGTGGAAAGTGTCCTTGCCCATGGCAGGGGGTTGGAACAAGATGATACTTTAAGATCCCTTCCAACCCCAACCATTCTGGGGTTCTGCAAGTATGATACAAGCCCACATCTCAAACCTGAGCTATGTCACACCCCCAGCTGCTGTCAGGCCTTAAGAGCAATTAAAAATATTTTTTCCTCTCTGTACTCACTAAAGGAATGAGCAAAGCAGAAATGATGTGAAGGAGAGGGGTGAGGGTGTGAGGAGTGGGTTGTGTACCTGAGATAGTCCCTTCTGCAGAGCTTTCTGCCCAGTTTGTAGTAGAGGCGTCTCCCCACCTCGCCAAGCCTGCAGCCGCACAGGTCACAGCTCAGACAGTCCTCGTGCCAGTACTGGTCGATGGCCTTCAGGAAATACCGGTCCCCAATGTTCTGCTGGCACCCTCCACATGTCAGCAGAGAAGGGGGGATCTGGAGGACTTCATCCACTGGCTCCCTGAGGGAATGAGAGAATCATTGGAGAAGGAAAACCGACTCTGATCTGCAGTAATCCATGCGAGGAGAAGGAAAAGCAAAATAAAACATGTTGGATCAGGGATTATATCCTTGTTTTTATTCCAACTCACCAAGCGCTGAAGAACTAAAAAAGGCACCTAAGGGATTTTATACTTTCCATTGGGAAATGTAAATTTGAAGACTAAGTCTGAGGATGTCATTTCCCTGAACAGCATGAAATTAATAAATACAACAGATGAAACCGGTGCCCAACTGGTTTGAGATTCACTGCTGGTTTTAATAGAGCCAGAATTTTACCTCATGTTAGTGCAGGACTTCTTTTTTCCCTTAGCTAAGGACATGAATCCACTGGGATGGGTCTATATTCAAGCAATTATTTGGGATTACACATCAGGCAGACAAATCTTTATTGTGATATTAGCACTGACTATTCAGTGCCTTATGCTGTTCCTTTTTTAAAAAACTCTGAAATCTAAGATGGTTCTGGTAATACCTGGGGATAAAGCAAGAATTTTCTTCAAAGTTCTTTTCTTAAGGAATTCTCTTTTTTGTCTTGTTGGGTAATTTTACAAGAGAAAAGAAAAACAGCAAAAAAATTCAAAGGAAGGTGCCTGACCTCAGTTCTGTAAGGTTTTGGCTTCACTCAAACCCCAGGGAAGTTACTAAAAAAATCTGTGGGATCCATCCTTTAAGCACCTGCTTAATTTCACACTGTGGGAAGTAGAATGGACGCCCAAATTCTTCCATGTTATCGGTTTCTTGCTATAACACAGAGTCTCTCAGCAATTTGTTTCTGTCACTGGTCTGTCCTCCCTTGGGCTGGTGGGGGCAGAGAAGACCTGCACTGATGGAGAAGGAGCTGGCTGCTCACGATTTCCAACAGGCAACAGGAAAAAAATCATATTACTCCTCCTTATTTACTGGATCAGCAGTTTTCTGGGCAAAAATCACTTTCTTCAGCAGGGAGGAACGACCTTTGGTCAAGAACTTCTGGGCTGAGAAAGTGATCCTGCAGTTTTTATTTAGGCAGGCTGAGCCCTAAGATATTATCTGGTTATATTTTATCTGCTTATATATATCTGGTTTTCACTCTTCTAAGTTTAAACTGCTGTGTCCTGCAAGCTGTGTGGTAACATCCCTCTCCTGCCAGCTCTCCATCCTGTGAGTTTTCATTAAAAATCATGGGGAACTCATGGTTAGGCCCTAGTTTTTCCAAATTTATCCTTTGGGGCTCCATTACTCCCTTTCCTAATGTGTGGGCTCCATTCTGGCAAATCCTGAGAGCCTTCCAATAGGAAACACACCATTATCCTTTATTATCCATTATTTGAAGCTTCAGATGCACCCCAAAATATTCCATCTGAGGGGTGTTTGGGAAACCCAAGCCAGGTTTCTTGGACAGCCCTAAACTCCGGAACAGCCCAACGGATGTTTATACACAACAGCATTCCTGGTTTACACATTAAGCTTTTTGATGTCCATAGATTCCTAAGCCAGTACTTAAGTCGCCAGAACACAAGGCAGGTAAATAAATAAAGATTAGAAAACTTTGTAGTTGAAAGCTGGACATCATTAGGACCTTGAATTAGCATTTCTTAAAATACAGAATAAAACAAGAGAAAATGTAACATATAAAACATCAGATGTGACATGGAATGAAGTGATTTAATCCCCAAAAACAGTGGTTCCCATGTGTTCACTCTGGGCTCCAAGTAATGGCATTTTTAGTATCTCACAGGAAACAAACCACGAATGACTCAATTTACTTCGAGCAATGTTTGAAGTGTTATCTGCAAACGAAGATTTTATAATTTTTTTTCCTTCCCTCTTATCATGATTCCAGACAAGCCTAAGCACAGTTATTAACATGTGCAGGGCTGAAGTGACCCTGGGTCTGTGCTGAACTGCTGTCCCTAGGTGTGCAGGAGGGACAGGACAGCAGGAGCACAGCCCAAAAGCCTGGATCAGGACTTGGGAGCCAGTCCCTTCCCTGAGTGAGAAACCCAGCGAGGGAAATTCTCATCTCCTACATCCTGGCCATCAAGTCTTTCTCCATGCCCTTAGCAGAATACCCAGCCCCCACCAAAGCAGCTTCTACGAGCTCTTGAAAGTTGCATTATGAAAACGTGGAAGTTGGGCACCCGCAGATAAAACAGCCCTGACCTTCCACTGATGGGCTGCAGCAAACTGGGCAGACCAGGGATGGGGTACACGGGGTCCCTCGGGATAGGGCAGAGAGGTTTCCCTCTCTGGAAAACCTTCAGGCTTGGGAAGCGGGATGCTCTCCCTCTCTCCTAACATCCCTAGCACCCCGGGGTGGGGTGAGTGGTGCCTGGTGGAGGAGGAGGGGTTTGTGCCTCTCTGCTCCCACTGCTGCTCTTTCCCACAACTCGGGGGGGCTCTCCCCAACCTCGCCCACGCCGCCAGCCCCGCGGGTCGAGGCAGCCCCAGCGCGGTGCCCAGTGCGGCTCCTACGAGCACTCCAGCACCGCGGGGTGGATGAGCGGGTGGGAAATTCTCTGTCCGCGGGAGGTGGGGGAGGGTGCGTTTGCCTACTGCCGGCTGCTCCGTCCCACAACTCGGGGGACTCTTCCCAACCTCCCTCAGATGATGAGCTCCGCGGGTCAGGGCATCCCGGCCGCCGGTGCTCGGTGTCGCCGATGCGGCACCTCCAGCATTCCGGGGTGGGATGAGCGGGTGGGAGATTCCCTGCGCGGAGCGGCGGGATGCGTCTGTCTGCTCCCGGCTGCTCCTTCCCACAACTTGAGGGCTCTCCTCACCGGCAGCCCCGCGGGCCGGGCATCCCGGTGCGGTTCCAGTGCAGGGGCAGCGAGGAGCGGGGACTGGTGCCGAAGCCCTGCGGGGCTGCCGGGCACACAATGCCAGTGGCGGCTCCGTCGGGGAGGACGGGGTGGCACCGGGAGCCTCCCGGGGAAGGATGAAGAGCGGGGATGGAGAGGGGGGAGGACCGGTCAGAAAAAGCGGCCACTTACTCGGAAGGATCGAGGCTTTTCCTCTCGATGGCCGATGACATTGGCAGGGCCGGTTCCTTTGTGGCGTGCCGGTGGTGGGCTCTGCCCCCGCCGGCCGCGCACAGGGTGTCTGCCCGCGGAGCCTTGTCTC
>VYXB01009909.1:0-92471 GCA_013397135.1 Pachyramphus minor | reverse complement strand
GCCACCGCGGCTTCTCCGCGCCCGGCGCTCGCTGCGGGCGGCGGGACCCGCAGCCCCGCGGGGTTATTACTGCGCGGCTCGGCCCCCGGGGCTCTGCTTTCATTTCCTTTTTCCTGATCGCGGTTCAAATACAATGGGAGGAAATCACGCTTTAAAGAGACAGATGCCCGTTTTCTTTAACTGCACCCCTGGGGGCTCGGCGGGGCGAGCGGCAGCGTCGCGGCTCGATGGGTTGCTTAAAGGGGCAGAGCGGGGCTGCCCGGAGCAGGGGCTGAGGGCTGCCAAGGCTTCCTTCTCCCTTATTATTCCTTTGCTAACGCTGGCTGTGTGGGCAACCTGAAAATCATCCCAAGGGCTGGGAAAAAACAAGCGCCTGGCTCCGTGTTCTGCCGCCTTCCCAGCCCCACACAGAACCAGAGCGACACTCACCATCCCTCTCATCGCCCTCTCTTCGCCCTCTCCTTCTTTTCCATGTGTGCGCACATGCCTACATGTGTTTGGACGGTGCTTTGAGATCCAGAGGTAAAGATCTCCAAGCATTATTTTCCCACCCAAAGTTCAAATTGCTCAGCTCAGTCGTGTTTCATTTATATTCCCCGAGTGAACGTTTGCGGGTGTTTGCTCCCCGCCGTCCCCCAGTTCATTTGTTCATGTAACAAATTTATACCCCGACTGTTTGATGTTAATGAGCGATAAAAGCCGGCGAGTACGAGGTATCGATCTGTAATTAATCACAAAGGAGCTAAAGATGGGAAAGTCTTGCTTGGATTTCTCTGTTTTCGCTCCCACCCTTCCTCCTCTCCATCAGCACAGCACATCCCGGAAAGGACTAATTTACAGCGTCGGAGTGAAAACTATTACAGCAACTCGAGCCTTTCCCAGTCTCTGTGGCATTAGATACTGGCCCTTGCTGGAGGCAGAGTTCTGCATGAGATGAAACGTTTGCCCTGTTAATTCCTTTAAAAACAGTGAGGAAAATACCTACAATAAAGCACTAGAGAGCAGTAGTAGAAACACTTTCCTTCTATTTTAATTCCCAGAAGAGAAATTTACTTGATGTCTATTTTTATGACTAGATTCTCATTTTTTTTCAGCTTTTTGGCAGCTGGGGATATAATATCTGCAATTTATTAATGAGCCCGATTCAAAGATTAGTAATGTCAGCAGAAGGACTCTTATTCCTTTCAAGGGGCTTTGAACCAAGCTCTTGCAATGCTTTAGAGCCATCACTGGTCATTAGAACACATCTTTCTAATTCTTTAAACATATTATCTCCAATGTATTTTAAGCTATTACAGCATGACAGTCATTCTTATTTCTGTTAAAGGAAAAGGCTCTTGTTAGGTTTTCACAGACAGGATTGAATCATATGATGGCTATTTAATTTCTGGTGTATTTACCCTGTGATCAGAAAAGTAAAATGTAAATCTTGCCAGAAGAAAGACTGAATGTTTAAACTATTACAAGATACCCCTTCCCCAAAAAATCTGCCAGGAACTTTACTTGGTTTAAAAAAATCAGAAATTGAATTTAAAAGGTGGCTCAAAAACATCCATAAGGACATCAAACATTAAAAAAAATTAATTAAAACATTTCTATGAGCTTGGTTTCTCTCCTTGTGTCTCAAGGTTTAATACAGTATAAACTCTGAAGCAAAATTTTCCTGATGATTGGGATATTCATATTCTGAATACCTCTTGATGGAATAATGTGAACAACTCCATGATGCCAGTAAATGTTCTGCTTTCATAAGTTGTGCACAGACTACAGATATACTGGCCTGCTGCCTCCCTTCTATTTATTTTTTCAAAATTCACAGAAAATTACTATATTTAAAAACCTTCATGTATCTGAAACAGATCAACTGCTTCAAAAGTTTTGGCGAGGGATGAAAACATATAAGGAATTACTTAATTCCTCAGAAAAATAACATTAAAACAAGGACTTATAACACACAGTGGCCAGTGATTATTGGGGAAAAAAACAATTTTTAAGTATTTACCATTCCTTGCTTTGGTCAGACAACCTCAGATCTAAAATCTGAGATATTTCTCATATTCCTAGTTGAGCACATGCATTGTTGGACAAACCAGGAACATTCCCTGCTTTGTCAGATTAATCCCTTCACTTGTAGAAAGTTTTTCTGTATAAAAAACAGTGGAGCAGCTTGAAATACAGAAGCTGAAGAGGACAATTTGTATGTGTTTCATTTGTTTTCAGTCAAATCCAGAACAAACTTGGCTAGAACAAATCAGATCTTGAAACATTGAACTCGTGATAGTGCTGGGGTCATTCCATGGGCCTGGAAGCACCACCTGTCTCCTCATCTAAAATAACTGTAATTAAACTGTGAGATTATTTCCTGTTTTGTCTCAGTCCTATAAGGAGAGACACCAGGCAAAGTCATGAGAAAAGAAAAGTGGAAAAAACCCTAGATTTGTAGCAAAAAGCCCAGCAAGAAGGTCCTCAGAATGCTGATCAAGACCTGCATCTTCTAATAGTTCTGAGGAACAAAGACATACACCTTTGTGGGACAATTCCATTTTCATTTATTGGGCTTACATATACTAAACTCTTGCTCTGGACAGTGAAATTTGTCATTTTCAGCTGAGAACTTTCTGTCCCACCAGAACAGATGACCAATAATCATTAGCAACTTCTTTTCTTCACCTTGAGCAAGTCCCCTAATACCTCTTTGCCTCAATTTTCCCATCTGCAAATGTTTACTTTCCTCAGCAGAATTGGATGTTGATTTACTTTTGCATCCTGCTGAATAACATTCACAAAGACAAAGTGTTATTCAGCCCTGGAATTGGTGGTGCCGACATTTCCTGCCCAGGGACAAAAAGACTTGCACTATTTTTAGTCAGGGCTTTTCTTTCCATTGTCCCTTTCTCTGTGAAGCTGGAGTTTCCAGTGTTTTTTATTGTGGCTTTGTGTGTGTGTGTGTCTTCATTGATTGAAAATCCTGAGGGATGAGTTTTGGTTTCAATTAACTTTTATTAATAAAGATCATGCTATAGGCTAATTATGGGAGCATGGCTGAGGTCAAATGTGCTGTTAGAAACTCCATTTAGCATTCAGTGGAATAATGTGCCTCAAATAAGTCAGCTGGACTTTTCTAGATGTTTCTCACTGAGAACATTTAATGTAAAACTGCATCATTTCTATGAGTGGTGTAATTTAAAGAAAGAGCTCAGTGTGCCTGTTTCAAGACCTTCTTGGACTCTGAATATTTTCAGCTTGGTTTTGGAAGGCCATAGTATCATCATCATCATCATCATCACACAGTCTCAGGTTGTTCCTACCTTTTTTTCTTTAGCATATCCCAGCTTTATTCCCCCTATGGCTTATGGATATTACTGAGATATTTCAGGTCAGCTTCATTTAGAGAAGTCTGTGTTCAGTAAGATTAACTTTGCTGCCCTCAATAGCTAGTAATGCTGGTTGCCTAAAAATGCAGTTTATGAAGATGGAAGTCTCTGCATAGACAGAAGAATTAAATCTCAGTGATGGTGGCCTAGATTTTCTGGTAATGCTTTCTGGGGGAGCGAAAACTCAGGACCATGACTAAAGGTGAACAATTAACATGAAAAGTGGCAGAAAGGAATAAGGATTTCTGTCATTTGGGCTGTGTTCTGCTGCTGACCCACCATTTGGTGTTTCAATAATCACTACTCCACTCCAATCCTCAATTTACCTATTTGCAAAATCCTCCTCTTTCCCACTACACACCGGACTGAAGCCTTGACATGCCAGGCCTTCGGATAAGGCTCTGGAGAAATGGAAATTTTGGGTTGGTTTGGGCGTTTTGAGCACAATTTTGACCCTGCAGAATGAGTTGGTACCTTGGTCTCTGCTAAAGAATACAGAATATTTGAGGAGAAATTTGGGGGTTAAATTCCCTTCCAACCCAAACCATTCTGCAATTCTATGATTCCATGAATATAAACCAGGACATCTGAATGTGCCACTGGAGAATCAATGCTGTATCAATAGTTACTCATATCACCACCATGGTACATTAATGGCATGAAAGGCCATAATTCAAAGGCAAAAAAATATGCATTTATTCCCTTTTCATGGATCTTTTTCTTTTTCAATTTCTTTTTCAGCCAGTGAGTTCTGGTCTATGTGCTCTCCACAAGTGCTGTTTCAATTTTGTTGCTTTTTCATATCAAAAACTCCTCATATTATCCTAATTAGTACATTTTCTAACCTCCCTAGGGACAGGATAGCAAGGATAAGGAGCTGTCCTTGAGCAATGACCACATGCACTGACTTGAATGCACTGGGGAGGCTTTTGGTAAAGTGTGACTCAGAGAGCTTATAGTCTCCTGACCAAGGACACACTTCTCTTTTTGGGGCTTAACCTTCCCTTTGAACTGGAAGAAAACAAACCAGAACAATAAAAACCACACTCAGGGTGAGGTTTGCCCTGGAACTTTGAGGTCCAGACGTTAGATAAGGATCCTGCTGCATAAAGAGGTTTGAGCAGTTACAAAGTTCTGTTTTGTTTTGCCTTATTTTCTTCCACAAGCAACAAAGATGAGAAAAAAACACCCAACTCCGCACTGTGTTTATAGCAGAGAGAAATCTCCAACTGCAGATCACATCAGGGATGATGAAAAGTAAGTTACAGGCAGTCAGATGAAGGGATATTTCACTGCAAAAATGTGAAAGGTTCCCCCTCCCCATTTCCTCTCTCTTCTTTTATTGATTTCTCTTGCTGCAATCGAGCCCTTGCTGCCATTGAGCCCTTGCTGCCTTGCACACAAGCCAGATCCAATTAGCCTGTCATGGTTTTCATAAGGTTCCTGCTCTACAGCACAGTCCTTTCAAATAATTTCCCCTTTTTCCATGGTAAATACTCTCTGCTATACTGGTGCATGGGAATGACCCCAGTAGGGCACTGGGGATAGTTTGGACTTTGGTATTAAACATCTCATCCCAAGCCATTCATGTCAGAGGAGAGACACATCTGAACCGAAAAAGGCTTTGAGTTGGACCCACAAATATTTTCAGTTTAGAAAAATAAAAGGTGACTGGGAAAGCAATTCCCTCAGGGAAAATTTCACAGGGAGCCAGAGGCAACCAGAAACTGTAGCTCTGGCTGCCCTGTTTATACATACAGACACACATACATGTATATACAATTATATGTTTATGTAATTATACATATGGATGCATTTTTACATGTTTTTCTATGTTATATGCATATAATGATGCATTTGTGCTTGTTGTCTGTTAGTAAACACACAGAGGCTCATACAGACCTGCAGGTCATCTAGTTTAATCTTTTGCTGCTTTCCAAGCTGTTTCCCAAACAAAAGTAGCTTTTCCAGATTCCCACTGGCTCCAGCCAACACACTGCTTCGTGTTATCACCTGAGAGAGTCACCAGGTAGATGCAGAAACCTTGGCACTAATCAGCAGTATTACTGGGAAGTCTGACATCATTCCAGGAACTCAGCAGTCCTTCTGTTCCCCTTTGTAATGTTGTTATTTCTGCTTTTAATTCCTTCTGGGGCTTCAACAAGAAATAAAGCAATCTTCCCTATTTAAGTGCATTGGGATCAAACGAGGAAGTCTGGTGTCACCTCGTTCACACTGACCATGGAATCAGTGAGACTGAGTGGCTGTGCCAGCCCATTACACAAGCAGACCCCCAAAAACACATGGCCTGGGGACTGGATAACCAGCGGAATGGCTTGGGTTGGAAGGGACCTTAAAGTCCATCTCATTCCAACCCCTTGCCATGCACAACAATATGATACAATTAATGGCCAAGCACCATGGACCTTTGGAAAAAACAGCCAGACATAAACAGTCAGAAATAAAGCGAATAGCTCAATTCACCATTGTCACACCAGCTCAAGTTAAAACTGCAGCGCAGAGGAGCCACAGTCACCTCTCTGTTTCAGAAACTTGAGCTCAGCTTGAAATCTTACCACCCATTTTCCCACATTCCCTATAGGAAGTCATCTGACACGCTTCATGCTGGAGTCTGTCCAAACTTCATCCATAGACCCGTGTGCTGGACCACTTCACATTCGCTAATCCACCCCCTTCACTGGCCCACCTTCAGCAGGTCTGCTGATGCTCCAACGAAATTTCATCACCTGGGAATGTCTGATGCATCCTTTAAATTGCTTCTTATTTTTTTCCCTCCTAACAAGGCTCTGTCCCAGGCATAGCAGCCACGTAATTACTAACCTTGACCTTGGGAAAAAAAAAAATCCAGCAGAGTGCATTTAATAACAACCCCAGTGAGCTGAGGCAGCTTTACAATTATGTTGCATAATGTAGTCATGAGGAGAGGGTTACCAGGGAGATAATGGTAAACATCAGCCTTAATTCTGTCTGAAAAATAATTGGAGTGGTCTCCATTTGTGGCTGGGGTAGAGGAGAAAATTGGACGGGTACATTTCCAGTTCCTGCAGATGTTAATAGAACGTGCTGCACTCCATCACTGACCAAATTATTAGCTGGCTCTGAATGCCATGGGTATGAGTTGTCTGGCTTCCTCCCCATGCACGCAAATTTGTGGATAAGTATCATTCCAGGGAGAAAACAGCATTGGTTGCAGCAATATTGGTATCTTACCACGCTGTTATTACATCTTCTCTTCATAGTGGCCCTATGAAGCTGTTTGTTGGAGTATTCATCAATACTGACACATTTTTAAAATATAGAGCCTTTGTGACCTTGTCCATGAGGGTTGAAGTTATCCTGGTGCAATCCTTATGCCTTCAGTGTGATCCAGGAGGGAATCTGCTGTCCCTTGTGCTGCCTCCTTGCTCTCTGCACCAGCCATGGCTCGGGAGTGCCTGGCTCACCTCTGGAGCACCCGCACAGCTGTTGGCAGAGCCATCTCCTCGCTCTGGCAGGACGTGGAGGAGTCAGGTGTGTGCCCAAGGAGGAGTGATGGGATGCTGAGAGGTTTGCTGGCAGAGAATTTCACAATGTCCCACTGCAGAAGCTCTGTATGGACCTGATGCCACGGGAAACATGATTGGGGCCATTCTCAGGTAGAAATACACCCAGAAGAAGAACAAACATTGTGCTCTGGACTACACCATTCCCTGGAGCTCTCCTTTCTAGTTTCTTAGCCCCTTTAGGGACCTTTCCACTGATGTCACAACCCAGATTATCACCAGGAAGCTGCAGCTTCTCTTCCTGGTCATCAGGAACAACAGCAAAGCCTGGATATGCTTTCCTGCATTTTCTGCCTGCACCTGAGGCCAGATACCTCTCACCCTGCCTGTACTACAGCTCTCTCCCCCTCATTTTAGGCAGCTAGTTCTTCAGCCTTTATTTATATTTAGACCAGGCATTTAATTCCACAACCACAGGGGCTGAGCACTCTCAAATTAATTTGTGGTTTCAATTCCCCTTTGACTCAGTTGTGGAGTTACCTGAGCACAGTGACAGGCAGGTGTAATAACTCCTATCAGAGAGGTATCAGCCAGCAATCCATAGAGGTCCAAGGGTGGAATTATTCAGCATCTCCTGTTAATATTTAAGTGAAGGCAGTATTAGACAGCTGTCTGTGTTTTTCAGTGTGAAGTTTCTGTCAGCTCTGCTGCTGCTTTGCAATGCCTTTGGAGAAGCAGGGACCGGTCCTGGTGGATCCTTGCTGGATCCTAGAGGATCTAGACTGCTGGATCCCAGCAGGGAGCACTGGGAGCACTGGTACCTACATGGCACAAAGAGAAAGAACTGGAAGAGCAGTGGGAAAACACATGGAGGGCAAATGGTTTCCACTGCCTTGTGGCTCTTGCACCTCCCATCTTCTATGGCTTGTGTGGGGATGGAATTAGATGATTTTTAATGTCCCTTCCAACCCAAACCATTCCATGATTTTATGATTCCAGGCAATCTGGGAGCTTGAGGACACAGGCGTCTTGTTTTGACAGAGCAGCCAGGCCAACCACTTCTGATTGCTTCTGATTCCACTCAAACAGTGTCTCCTCTGCTTTCCACCACCACAGCCAAGCTCAGCACTCAGCACCACCGAGCTCTGCTGGTTGTGAGACCGCAGCCCTGCTGGGCTCAGCCCTCATCCAGCACTGCCACACTGCCTCTCTCCACTGCTCAGCAGAGCCCTCTTGATGTCAAGCCACACTTGTTGGCACAAACACATCCTTTCGAGCTGCTTTCTTCTACCCAATTAGAAGGCTGTCAGCAGCACGGCCATCACTCCTCCTGCAGCTTCTGACAAGCCTGGACACTGCTATGCTGCTGCTGAAGATTAAAGGAGGCTCTCCTTTGTGTTACCCAGCAGCTCTGTGCCTGCCAGAAACTAATTCCCCTTCCCAATGGATGTGTGTGTGGAACAGCTAATAGGCTCTCTGAGCTTGTCTCCTTATGAAAAGGAACACACACACTAAAGAACCGAGTTGTCTAATATACATTTCTCTGCCGTTTCCCCTTTTGCCAAATTGCATTTCCTGAAAATTGGAGATTTGGGAGGGGGCAGAGGTGCTTTCTAGTAGTTACAGCAGGAATTCTCAATTTTTAATAAATCATTTAGCAGTGACAGGGATGGTGTCCACTTTCTGGTCCACACATCCTCTGAAACCAAGCATTGGGTGGGTGTGTGGTGCTTTCACCTCCACTTTGCTGTTTCAGAGCTGCTCTGGGCTGGTAACAAGAGCCCCTCCTTGTGCTCCAAGGGCTCTTTGGTGTGAAATGGGTTGAATGACAATGCTGTACATTAACTTTACCACCAAACATAAAGATTACTGGGCAGTACAAAAGAAATGTTGCTTTAATCTCCTGCAGCAGAACAGAGGAGCTTGGATTTGGCAGAAGGAGTGATGGTCGGGGCCGAGGCAGGGGACCAGATCTCAACAGCATTCCAGGATGCTCCTGAGGCTGCACTTGGCCCATTAACTTCCAAATTCTGGCTGCATTACATGGTAAATCCGGCTGATGAAATATGGAAAGCTAAAATAGAAGTAAAACAATTGATCATCCTTAAATTCCATAAAACTCCCCAAGAATTGGAACAAGCATGCACAGAGTACTCAAAACACATAAATTCATTCAGCATCAGATAAAGTCCACCTATTTCCATTGGTGTAAATCCGGAGTAATTCCACTGAAGCTCAGGATATGTAAGGTCAGTGGAGTTGACTAGCATTAAACTGACATCATCAAGAATCATTTTTTAGCTATAAAGAATGAAAGATAAATGTTCTTTGAATTCATGACCCCACTGTGAAAATGAAATACGAGATGTGGCAACTCTTTGAAACTGATAGAAATGTCTCCGTCTCAGATCTCCCTCTGTTAATCAAAACAAGGCACTGTAATCAGCCCCAATTCTGGGTCTATCTGTGAGGAACAAAGACAACTCAGAGAATTAAATCATTTAACACATTATTTCCTTCCTCATTTTGGTGCTGATTGAGCTTATTGCACAATTTTTGCCCCCCCTCCCTGCCCTGCAGCCAGGTTGCTCTGCAGTTGCAGGGCTGCAGGGCAGGACAGTCCCCAACATTCCAGTTTACTGGAGGGATTTCTGCTTTGGGAGATTTTCCTCCAGACTCAGAGGTTTCTTCTCTGCCTTCATGAGGTCTGGTTTCCTATTTCCTTTACTATCTGCTGAGTAGCAAACTCCAGAAAGACCTTAACAGGGAATATTTGCCTGTGCTGTTAAACCATCCCAGCAAAATACTGGTTGTGTAGCCACAGCTAGAAGCTTCAGCACAGAATCATGGAATTGTTTAGGCTGGAAAACTCCCCCTAAGACTGTTCCCCCAGCACTACCAAGGCCACCAATAAACCATGTCCCCAAGTGCCACATTTACCTGGCTTTTACATCCCCCAAGGATGGGGAATCCAGCACTACCCTGGACAGCCTGTTCTGGAGCATCTTCTGGAAGAGTTTCTTGCTGCCTTCCTGGGATGAAACAAAATCCAGTGGTCTTCTCCACAGCAGAGTTGACAGAAATTACATACTTTAAGCTTATTCTAAGTTTATATTTGGGAAAAGTCTGAAATATGATCTTTTTTAGAGATAGCACCAGACTCTTAAAATAACATTGTCTACATTGAATCAATAAATCTTATTTAGGGTTTTTTAGATTTTAGATTTGTTTTATAGATTTACAGTTTCAATCTAGGAAGATTTTTATCAACATCAATTGTTCAGGGAATATTCTAAAGATATTTTGGTTATTTTACATAATAGGAAATATAATAATTATATAGTCAGTGGCCTGGGCAAAGGAAAAACATTTTCCAGGTGGGATAACTGCCCTAATATTGCACTGACAATATGAACAATCAGATAGTTTGCAATCTTGGAAATATTTTCTCTATTTTCTGTGGCTCTTTTAGAATTAATGGTCATTCTTTTAGAATTAATGGCTATTTCAGTCACTATATACCCATGGAAGAAACATAACTTTTATTTGGAAGGTGGGATTGGCTTTGCTTTTTTAAGGAAGTGTCCACTGAGATCCTACAAGTACGTTGTACACTACTGCTTTTCTGTGACTCATTTAAAGTTTTTATAAGGCTTTGTCCACTAACTGATTTTTTTCCCCTATTTCAAACCCTTGCGTGCTTTTGAGAATTCACAGAAATGCTGAGTGTGAATTTCTGACCAGACAAAAATTACCCTTCTCATGAAAACTTGGAGAGTTGGACTCGACGATCTTAAAGGTCTTTTCCAAGCTAAATGATTCTAAAAGCACCCACTGTACTCTTTTAATTATTCCTATTTCAAATAGATTTCCTGCTAACTGTGCCTACAGGAAATAAATGCCCACTAAATACACATGGGCTCTTAACTAAAGCACTTTGCATTCCAGGGCTAATAACGAGTGATGATTTTCAATTGACAACTTGCTTCCTCCCGGGTGCCGTTTCAGGAAAGTGTCAAGGAGAAAACTGTCAGGGGAGGGAAATAATAATAAAAAATGGGTGCTGGGCCGGCTGGGTTTCCTGCAGAGCTGCCTGTGCACAGATGGTTCCTGCGATAGCTCCCCCCTGGCACCACGGCCGGGTCCTGCCTCACACACATCAGCTCTGAGGGTTTGGTGGCTGAGCCTGTGCTTGGGTCGTTTGGGCTCCTTGGACCTGGGTCAGAAATTGGGTGAAATATTTGCCTTTGGGTTTGTCTGATTCTCACAGCAATTTAAACCTCACTGCTTTCATTGTCTCCACAAAAGGGATACTGTGGGTGTGGAGCAAGTGAGGGCTTTGTTCCAGAGCTGGGTGAGCACAGTGGGATATGAATTGTACAAGAGAGCTGCAGAGGGACTTTGGGCAAGGGCCTGGAGTGACAGGAAGATGGGGAATGGCTTCCCACTGACAGAGGGCAAGGCTAGATGAGATATTAGGAAGAAATTCTTCCCTGTGAAGATGGTGAGGCCCTGGGACAGGTTGCCCAGCGAAGCTGTGGCTGCCCCATCCCTGGAAGTGTTCAAGGCCAGGTTGGATGGAGCTCCAGCAACCTGGACTGGTGAAAGGTGTCCCTGCCCATGGCAGGGAGTGGGACTACATGACCTCTAAAGGTCCCTTCCAACCCAAAACATTCTATGAATGTACATCCCAGGGGAATGTCATCCCAGGCAGCACAGAAGGATATAGAGAGTTCAACCCACAGTGTAAATCAGAAAGGAATTATTTCAGCAGGGATGACCACCCCAGACAACAGAAACAGATAAGAACTGAATGTGAAGAGGCAGCTTGAGAACATCTTCATTTATGGTGCATAGGTGAGGCAAGACCAAGTCTAGAGGTCCCTTCAGTGACTTTTTAGCACAGAGGAACAAGAACCCCACCCAACCAGCAAATTAAAGCTGTCAGGTTGTCCTGCAATTGATGCCAAGGACATGGGCTCAGTCAGAAACAAAAATTCTGGATTCTGAGATTGCTCATAAGTCCATATCTTGAAGCTTTTCTTTTTTAAAGGATCCATTAGCTTAAATATTTAGAGAAATATTGGAGATAAAGGAGAGTGCCTGACAACTTCCTACCCAAACCAACACCAGCAGTCAGCTTATCTTGAATATTCATTGAATTATGGAATGGTTTGGGTTGCAAAGGACCTCAAAGCTCATCTTCTCTCAACCTCATGCCATAGGCAGGGACAACTTGCACTAGTCCGGGTTGCTCAGGTTGCTTGTGAACATATGACAGGACCACTATTTACCAACACTATTTCAGCCTTAATAAGCTTTGAGGGTTATCAAACTACTTCCTAGCACAGTGTGGGCAAAATTCAGTGTCTAGTTTGGAAAAGTTTAATGGTGCTCTCAGTTACACCTTTGGTAATAGAGTAGAACTACTTTTGATATCCCACCTGCAAGTGCATATGTTTCATTAACATTATGACAAATGTGGTGTTGTATAACGAAAATATTTAAAGGTTTGAAAACCATTAAATCAAGCTTGATTTTCATGGGTAAAAAAAGCCTCAGTCCTGCTGGGTACAGCTCCAGCAAGGAAGATTTCATTTTTTGTGACAGCCTGATTTGTCTTCATTCAAAAGCTTTATTTTGTTTGAGCAGGAATGATCGTATGAGTGATTGAGAGATGGAGAGACAGACACACATCTATCAGGGACAACCTCTCCCAATTTGCCTTGACCAACATTCACCTGAAGCCTGTCACCTCTTGCCTGTACTACCTCACATGTCACCCAACTTACAAAAAACTTGGGGGAGCCTGAAATTTTAGCTAAAATCACTAAGCCTGTAATAAATCTTAATAATCAGTTTTTCACCTCCTTTGCCTGAAATTTTAGTTTTCTAGCAAGCTGCCCATTTCCCTTTAATTACACAGCAAAACCCATCATCTCCAATATCCACACTGGACTCTTTTATCACCACAATATTTATTGCTAACTGACCTATGGAACCTATTCAGCATGTAACTCTCTTTCTTTTTCTTTTTGACCACAATCCATTTCCCCTGTGTGCATGTTTCCCTGTATCTCATCCCATCCCATTAGCTCTCTGTGCTGAATAGCCTGTTCCAGGACATCAAACTTTAATTTAAACAGAAGATGATCAATAAGCTTAGCAAATTGCCTATGGCAACATCAGCAGTTTGAGTCAAAGGGTTTATAGGTAATTTAAAGGGCATTCTCATTCACCCCCACGATGTGGGATGTACCTATTGCTTGCTTTGCCAAGTGCAGCCCAGTTGGCTGAACATGAGGAAGAAGAGCTTATCCTCCACAGATGAGCTGAGAAAAGGTACACAAAGCATTTTTCTGGGGGGGGGTTGGAAAGTGTGTTTTCAAACCAAAAAAGACAGGGAGGTAAGAAACAGCCTAACTCATAAGACTTGTTAAAAAATCCCCAACAGCAAATCAGAGCTTAGAATCAATTTCAGCACTAAAGCAACAGAGACGTAAAAGGAAAATACACACACCCCTTAGTCCAACCTTATTCTGGCTTGAGACCACCATATTTTCATGTAAGGAAGGAGAGACCATAATTTAATCTGTTTCTAAAATCTCACTGAGTTGATTTTCAAACATCCCAGGTAAATCCCCAATGTTTATGTCGGAGAGTTTAGGCAAGAAAAACTACATCTGTAGCCACATTTTTGGGGATGCTTTGTTCATACCAAGTTCTGTGCCTGCTGACCTGGATGATGGTAATTTGAAGCTGCAAATACATTTATTTTGAACTTTCCTTGAGGACACAAAGAATGGTTTGAATGAAAATGAAAAGAAGACTCACTGGTGAGTTGGACTGGTGGCTCAGTAAAGCCAACAGCTGCCCAGCACATGGAATCACAGAATAAAAGACTTTAAGGGACCTTAAAGACCATCTTGTTCCACCTCCTGCCATGATCAGGGACACCTTCCACTAGACCAGGACGGTCGGAACTCTATCCAACCTGTCCTTGAACACTTCCAGGGATGGAGCAGCCACAGCTTCTCTGGGCAACCTGTGCAAGGGCCTCACCCCCCTCATGGGGAACAATTTCTTCCTAATATCCAATCTAAACCCACCCTCTGTCAGTTTAAAACCATTCCCATCACTCCATGACCTTGCAAAAAGACATGATCTTCAGGATTCATGAAATGAATATGAGGGGAATTCTTTGGGCAGTCAGAAATCTCTCTGGTCTGTTTCAGCCACACACAAACACAGACACAAGCCCTGTTATTTTGGAGCTGAGGGGCCAACAAGGCCCTTGCAAGAGGGGACATGTGGCTCTGGAGGCACTTAGCTCCTCTCTGGCTCGGAAGTTACACAATGGATGTTGAAATGCTGGCTTGTTGAAAAGTTGTCATTCGAGTAATGGATGCTTTATTTCCTGTTTTTGCTGAAAGCTAAAGAGAAGCATAATTAGCAAGCGAGAAAGCAACCTTGGCAGCCAAACAAAAAAAGCACATTTTGGGCGCCCAAGCCAATTAAAATTGTTTATGTAGCTCATGAACAATATTTTTCTCCAAATCATTATAACTGAGGGAATTCAGCATAACACATCCAGGCTTGGTGTTCCCAGAGCTGGTCCTGTGCCAAGCTGTGGCAGCTTCCTAGGATGGACTGAGGGCATGATGGGATGCCCAGGATACTTGTCGGGATGAAAAAGAAAAGATTTGTGACTGGAAGGGGAAGGCACAGCTCCCATTTGTTTTAGTTCTGGTTTATCCTAAGCACATGAGAACTTTAATTTGCCTTTGTGATTGGAATATTTAAAAATCTCTGTTTCCAGCCTGTTTTATGGCACAGAAGTTCAGATCCTCTGCCCTTTGCTCTCTAAAATGAGAGTTTAGGAAACCCCCATTATTGTCTTCAGTACTTGAATCCATACCCTGCTTGATTCTCACATGGATGCCCAGAGACTGTTGATGATATAAGGTCTGCCTTCTCTTCTTTTTGTGTAAGAAATTAATCCTTTAGGAAAACAAAACCAATGGATGGACAAATATTCCTGCTCCTTAGGATGATCCTCACCTGCTCCTCTTGTAACAAATGATTGAATTCTCAGCTTTCATGCCTGGATGTGGAGTCATTTTATGCCAAATATTACATGATATTTTTATGAATTGGCCTTTTAAATGTTTTTCTTGTTTCTGAAGCAAAATTAAATCTGATCATGAAAATTATCACCACCCTTTGGTAAAAATTAGACATGTCTTGAAATAAAGAGAAGTGAATGAATCAGTAGAGGCAAAAAACAATTTCTCTACCACATAGCCCATTGCCAAGCAATAAAGATTAAGTGCATATACACACACCAAACAAATGTTTGTCTCTAGACATGCCCAAACTTGTATTTTTCTGTAAATTTGTTTTGCTTTCTGCCTATTTCAGGCAGTGTTTGGGGTGTGCATTTATGTTATTGAGCATCGCCTGTTTTGTTTTGAGACCTTCAGAAAGAAAAATGAATTGGGTGTGACGTGCCCTGGGAATGTTCTCAAAACAAAGCGTTGGGTGGGTGTTCAGGCTGTTTTGACTTGCCCTTGGCACAAAGTCGAGGGCACAAATGGGGTGAGTAGCCTCACGGATCAAAGCTGCTGGAAGCAGAAATCCTGGGTTCAGGCTCTGATCCTGACTGGGCTGAGATGATAAAAAGACACCTTGTTATTTACAGTGAAATAGTGGCAGGGGGTTGTGTAGGAGCGGTTCTGGTGCTTAAATACAGGTCTTGGCATTTATTGAGCACACACAGCTTATGTGTTATTGCTCATAGATGTGGGTTGGAAGACACCTTAAAGCTCATCTCATCCAACCCTCCTGCATGAAGCAGGGACATCTTCAACCACACCAGGTTGCTCAAAGCCCAGTCCAACATGGCCTTGGACACCTCCAGGGATGGGGCAGCCACAGCTTCTCTGGGCAACCTGTGACAGGGCCTCACCACCCTCAGGAAAAAATACATAAATACACAAATCTAGGTGAAGGGAGGGATTAATCACGGTCTTCCAGGATGGACCAGTGGGCACTGAATGACCAGAAACAACAAAGGCAAGGTGGTCATGGTGGGAATCACTGACAGGCACAACTGTATTTTTACAGACACACCAGCAGGGGATGGTGCAGGTGAAAATAAGCACTGGGGGTTAGTAAGAGTGGTGAGTATAAACTCATTAATGAAACACGACGTGCACTCTCTTACCTGACCAAAGAAGATTTTTTTTTCTCCGAAATGTGTTAGCTATGAGTGCATGTAGCCAATTAGCCATTTTCCTTGATAAATGCCTCTCACTGAAATAGTCTGTGATGGGGTAGAGAAAGGAGCAGCCTGGTGAAACCATGATAGCCTACAAACCACTTTGAATGAAACAATTGCTTGTCTAAAAGCTAACAATTTGGTCAAATCGTTGCTATTGTGAGGTTGTGGGTTTCGTGTTGCTGTCATTGTGGCATTAATACACTGACAAATTCAGATAGTTTATCAGCATCCATTAAGGAATGGCAGGAAATTAGGACAAAAGCCTGTTGTTTATTCAAGGTTGTGTTTTATTTATCCTCTAGCTTTTAAAAGCCTCTTATTTTATGTGCCTTCTGGGCACAGAGGCTTTAGTTTAAAAACATCACCACTAAAACAAACAACCAAACTGACAAAAGTCGTTTTGGGGAGAGCAGCTGAGATGTAAAAGCAGCTCAGTACTCTCAGCACCCCTTGAGGTAAAAACCTTCTGCTAAGGTCTGCAGGACCACGACCCCTGGATCAGACCAAATGGGGGAATCGTGACTCCTGGCAAAGCAGATGTTCCTACTTTGGCTCTTTAGACTTTATATCCGTGAACCCTGGGCAGCCCAGGCTCCTGCCAGGGAGGTTGGGAGGCTGTGTGGGCGATGTGATCACATCCCTTTGTGTACAGACACCAAGCTCATCCAGGGCTCAATTAACTAACAAGCACTTCCACATAGAATAGAGGGGGGGAAACATACAGGAAAAGAAGAGATCAAAGGACAAACATTCGTATTTCTGTGGACACATGATAAGCATAAAACGTTAGGAGCTTTCTCCCTGACGGTATCTGATTTTCCAGCCCCTTCTCTGACAGCTCAAAGCTCATGTACTTTCCTTTTTGTTATCCATGGTTAAACTCACCAAACAGTAAAACATTGGAACAGAACTTTTTGTTTTCTGGTTTTTTCCTTCCTTTCCAGATCCATCAGGGATTGTCAGAAGGCCTGTGCTGAGGGAAGACTCAGTTGAGTAGAAAGAGCTGTTAAAATTCTCCTTCAGGAGAATTTGGTTTTATAAATTTAACAGATTTCACAGCTCCTCTTTCACCATCACCTGACATCCCCAGACCCACCTGACCCGGGTGGGATGTTGAAGTCACCACCTGTGTTCCAGAAATATGGGAAACCCTTTCTGACCAGCCTTCCTTTGACTCCGTTCCCTGTTCCCTGGCCACCTCTTCCAGTTGGATTCTGTGTATTAAATAAATTCAGTGTTTCTGTTTCCTTTTGTAGAACATGCTGAGCTCAGACTGGGTCTTGCTACATAATGCACATGTAAGTACTCTGCTCGTAGTGTGGACTTAGGAGTGGGTGAGTCTGTTCATGGGTGGATGAATGGAGGTCAGTCTAACAGTCAAATGATATTGATGAACCTCCTGATGGATGAAATTAAGTTTTCTTATCACTTGGACAAGGTTAAGAGGCCATTATATCAACTAGTTGTGTAAGAGAACACCCATCGCTGCTCCTGGGATTATTCACACACACTGGGACGCACTTTAGCAAGAACTCCCAGTGGAGGTAACCTGAAAGGGAATAAACAGAAGGAGTTCAAGGAGCATTTGGACAATGCTCTCAGGCACATGGGGTGGCTCTTGGGGATGGTCCTGTGCAGGTCCAGGATCCTTGTGGGTCCCTTCCAACTCAGCATCTTCTGTGATTTGGAAATGAGTCACCCAAGGATCTTCATCATTTTTCTACACTAAGGCGCTTCTTCCCCTTGAGGAAGTCACCCAATGAGGGCAGTTTTCCCAGTGCAAACTGGTGGAGCCCTCAGGGAACGCGTGGCACCAGTTTCCCAAACTGGTGGAAGGACCCTACACTGTATCCTTGAGGACTTTTCTTGTTCTTTTGAGGAAACACAGCAATGTTTGGAGAAGCCCGACAGGGAGTCAGAGGAACCAGGTCTCTTTTAAAACGCTTTGGCTACAAAAAAATGGCCTAAAATGTTTTTTTCTGCACTCAGCATGGAGGGAGCAGCAGCCAATTGTGTTATAGCTCTGCTGATTACTTATGATTCCCTTCCTGTGACGACAGGCCCTGATGTGTTGTTTTTTGATAACACTGGCTCCTTTAGAGCAATAATGCTGGTACAGTTTCCTGCCTAATCGGAGAGCAATTACTGTACCTCAAAAGGGAAAACGTGGAGAGGAACCCAGTTTTAGTTCAGAAGTGATAACAGGGACATTTTCCTGCTAAGCCTGAGCTCATTCAAGCATCTCCCATGACGATATATGAAAAAAATCAAACAGAAAGGAGAGGCTGGGTGTTGTTCTTGTCTGCCAAGTTCCTGAATGGTCAGATCCCTGGTGCTTGTGTGGCTTGGAAGCTGGGATCACCTTGGTGCCCATCAGTTGTGAGAGAACATGGAGTCTTTCCTCTCCAGGTCCTTAATTTGAATTTGCTCTAGTTAAGTGAACATTTTTACTGTTACTGATGTCTGACCTGTGTTGATTGAGCTGGTGGCCTTGACCAGCTCATGGTGGCAGGTGACCACTCCCAGAAGCAGAAGGCTGCACTTCAGTGGTTTGCAGAAGTGCTGCTGCCTTTTATCTTGACAAACCCATCACTATTTTCAAATTAATTTGCCAAACCTCTATGGAAACAAAACTCAAAGATTAAAGGGTTGACAGGTTATTCCAGCAGAACAGTGTAGCCAAAGGCAGTGTTACGCTGGAGTTTTGAAAAGGGGCTGGCAAGCAAAATAGGTTTTTTGGGGAAAAAAGTAGTTTCTGCTTGGACTGCTGGACTATTTCTGGTGATACAAAGCTTTCTTTAGGACTCAGGCACTCAGGCATTTCCACCTAAGGCTGAGGCATGTGCTTTGGACCCCCTTGCTGGAGAAGTCCATGGCTACAAAGGGTGTATGTGGTGAGAGAAGCACTATCTCACTGAAGTCAAGCAGGGAAAGGAAATGACTCAGTCATCAAAAGGCCCTCCTTCCTCAGGGAACTGTCCTTAATCAGTGTTATCCCGTTACAATAATACCATTTCAGAAGGACTGGGAACCAGAGCACTTGCGTAGCCATGTAAATGCTTCCTGTATTTGCCAAACAAAACAGCCTTCAGCAATTAATAGAATTTAGCTATTAGTCCTGCTATGATAAAACAACAACCATGGCTCTTCATCCTGCAAAACCTTTGGTGCCATCCTTCTCCCAGGAAAAATCCTTTTCTTTTGGATCTGCATTACCTGCTGCTCCAGGAAAGAATAAATAAGAATAATGTTGCCTTCTGTTTGGCTGAAAGTGTCATAGTTACGAAGATTGTCCTCATTACCCTTGCAAGAGCTGCTGCAAAGCTTCCTCCTGGGATGCCCTGATTAGTCATTGCTTTAGTATTAAGCTGGGATACTTTGTGCAGCTTGCCAGGGATCCCGGACAATCTCTACCTTTTGGTCTTTGATAATAGGCAGCTCCCAAAATTGGCAGCGGGAGAGATGGGATAAAGCAGTGGGTCCTTTGGAGCCTGGGGACCAGGAGCATTGCAGAGACTCAGCTATCCCTAATTAACTCTGATTAGACACAGCCACAGATGGGCAGCAGCTCAGCAACAACTGCATCATTTGTTCTCCTTTGATTTGACAGGAGAGCAGCCCATTGCCTGACAAGAAAAGACACTTGTAACCTGCTCTGCCCTCACCACTTCCCTTCAGCACCAGCCATCAGTCACTGCCAGGGCTGAGCAGGGACTGCAGATTGACTTCCACAGAATCCCAGAATGGTTTGGGTTGGAAGGAACCTTAAAGATCATCTTTCTGCCATAGGCAGAGACACCTTCCACTAGCCCGGGTTGCTCCAAGCCCCATCCAACCTGGCCCTGAACACTTCGAGGGATGGGGCAGCCACAGCTTCTCTGGGCAACCTGTGCCAGGGCCTCACCTCCCCTCAGAGGGAAGAATTTCTTCCCAATATCTAATCTAAGCCCACTCTCTGTCAGTGTGAAGCCATTTCCCCTTGTCCTGGCACTCCATACCCTTGTCCAAAGTCCCTCTGCAGCTCTGAAACACACACTGAACAGAAAACATTCTTGCACAAGTTAATTTTGACATAAATTTATCAGTCAGCAAGTTATTGGCCAAAAAAAAAAAAATCATTCTGGATGCAGTGTTACCCAGGATGACTTTACCAGTGTGGGTTTTCCTCCTGAGAATAAATTGGCTGATATCCAAAAAGATTCAGTATGGGCATTTCAATATGCTTTGGGAACATTTGCTTTGAAGACTTTGCAGATGAACAAGGATTAGAATTGGGATAGAACAGAGGAAGGGAACACTTTGCTTTTCTTGGAAAAAGGGGCTACAAACTTCTAACATCTTCCTCTGCTGGTTTCTGGTTACTGAGAATGATAAAAATGCAAAATTATACACTGGGTCCTCTCATTTGCAAGAGGTGAAACTAAAGGCCTAAATTTATGGCTGCTGCAATTTCACTGAAGGCAGTGGATTTACACTACAGAGTCTGACCATGTGGTCGGGCGTTTTTATACACTATAAAGCTGAATGATGTTGATGATACTGTGACAGTTCTGCTATTGTGTTCCAACCCCAAAATTCCCCAAAGCTTTCTGCTGTATAATACACCAGAGGGGACAAGTGTGGTAATAGTAAGCTGCAGTCTGGATATTGGATTTGCAAGAATAGCATCACTGAGTTTGTCAGAAAAAGGCTTTCCTCAAAGTGTTTTAAATACAAGATGTGAGCTGAGCAAAAAAACCACACCCCACGTCTGTATTCAGACTGCAAAATTAAAAAAGAGAGAGCGATGGTACCAACCTGCCTCATGGTTAATTAAAAGAAGTCACAAAAATAAACCATTTTCTTAGAGCACTGTCTGGCAGTGAGAGTGCAGAGCTCCTGCTGAGCCATCACCCTTTACCTGAACTTCTGGGCATAACTTGGCAGAAGTAGAGGTTGAAATTCTCTTTTGGCTTCAGGAAACAGCAATGGATTTTTGGGAGCATTTGGGACTCTGCTCAAATCACTGAAATCAAAGGGTTCTTTCCACTTGCTTTGGATGAAAAAACAAACTGCTGGGTGGGGGAAGGATCACCTTTGAAGGACTCAGGGGATGTTAATTCAGCTCTTGGCTGTGCCAGAGGTTCCCAGGGTGTTCTTGGGAAGACTGCCCTGTCTGCCTCTGGAAGTTTTCCATTTGCATAGTCAAATGATACTGCTTCCTTCCTACTACCTTTTGCCTGCCTTGTCCTTGGAAACTGTTTGTGTAGGATCCATCCCAGGCTTATGTTTGTGCAGCACAAATTGCACTACGGGCCCAGCTTTCCCCTTTGTGGAATCACAAAGAAGGACACAGGAGTGAATGGAATAAGTGATTTGGTGGGAAGAACATTAATCATGAAATATTATTTATAAAATGAGTATTTTGACTAGAAAAACATGAGAATATTTTGCAGTGCACTAATACTCTTAACTTTAAATCCTTAAATCATTTTGGGCTAACTTTCTGTGCTGGACTTAAAAAATAACAGACAACTCTAACTAAAAGGTTTGGTTAAAATTAGGAAGAAATTCTTCACGGTGAGAGTGGTGAGGCCCTGGCACAGGCTGCCCAGAAAAGCTGTGGCTTCCCTGGAGGTGTCCAAGGACAGGCTGGACAGAGCCCCAACCATCCTGGGCTAGTGGAAGGTGTCCCTGCCCATGGCAGAGACATGAAACTGGATGATCTTTAAGGTTCCTTCCAACCCCAACCAGTCTATGAATCTGTTCAGCCAGAAACCTGTGTGACACATCATTCATTTCTAGCCTAGATTTCTATATTATCCAACGAATCTTAATCCTTCAAACAGCCTTTTGAGAGATGACTCAGTAATTACCAACAGCAGTACCAGCACGCCTGGGAGGCTGATCCTAAAAGTAGGCACAGTCAATTTTTGGGAGAGCAATTTAAACAGATTTTCCTTCTTCATTAGAGTAGCAGAAATAACATCCTTTTTTCTGCATTTCTCACCATTCCCCTCTATGCTGTTTCACCAGCTTAATTGTGGTAGGAGCCCTTTTTCCCCTCTGAATTTGCTACCCAGGCATCCCATAGATACACTGTGGTTCATAATAAATCATGAGCAACAGGAATCCAAAAGTGTGCTTAATGCCTACAGTCACCCAAGGCAGATTTGCAAATGAAACCTTTGTTTATTGTGGAAACTGCTCAAGAAAATCTTCTTTCAAGATAATAATGTTAACTCAGGAACAGCAGGGGCACAATAATTCAAAAATCTTTGGCAATAAAAAGGGGAAAAAAAAAGTTGGATAAAAGATATAAGCCCAGCTGGGTAACCATTGCACCTAGAATGATATAAAGACAGTCTTTCCTGGGAGCAAAATGATACTTGGCAAGACAGCAACAGAGGAAAAATATAACTTTTTTCTAGCTTTATTGGCAAAGATTACAAAGGGTCAGATCCATCATGCCTTTGTTAGACCAAGTCCATAGAGACTTTCCTTGACACAACCAGATCTATCAAAAGAGGAAGAAAACACAGCTAGCAGCCAGCAGTAACGGATTCTTGTCAGGCTCCCCCAGATTACTTAGAAAATATCTTTTCTTCAATTCTAGACTTGTCCCTGGCTATTAAACATCTGCTCAGTTGTAGAAATACTTGGAAGATTACTGGGAGGTTAAACTGAGAAGAAAATAAAAGGTTTTCTAGTGCAGGGTGATCATGTATAAGCACATGTAGTAAAATAGATCCCCTTCCCATGGTCTGTGAGACAGCAGGGAAGAGTCTTGGGTGAAATTTGTCACCTGGACCACGTTTCAACTCTTTCCTTGTTCCCTGAGTTTCTTCACATCTATAATTATCTATGATAAATCATCACAACAGAGACTTCAGCTCTCAGGTGTACAGCTATTATACCAGCCTGCCATAAAAACCAGTTACCGGTTTAAAACGTCTGCAGACAAAAGCTTAGTCCTAAAAATTCTCCTAACATGCAAAAATTTGGGTAGAACTCAATAGAGCTGCATAAAATCCCTTGGATAATTATGTGTCTAAATGGCTGCAATCAGGAACACACGTGGTATTGATACCAATAAGCAGAGAATCAGTTTCTCTAATCAAAACTGGTATTTAAGAGAATTTCCATGGTGGAATATTTAAGAAAGGTAAAATACATGCAACTGAAATAAAATCAGCAACCTAGTAGAAGGGCAGTGACAACTACATGGAGTGAAAAATATTCAGAGAGAAGGGAAAAACCTGTGACCTACCTGCGAGTGGGAATAAAAGGTTACGGGAAGAGAAGGGGCTTATGTGGATGGATTAGCACAGAGTGGCTGAGCCATGTCATGGGAATATGGGATGGCTGCTTGCCCATCCAAACTGGCTCCCCTGGAGGTACCTGGGAGGGTGGGAGCTGGTTGTTCTTCCCACTGGATCCCAGCTATAGGAAGCTGTGTATGATATTCCTTGGAGGGTAAATCTTTTGAAGATGGATGGTGGGAGGATTAAAAGGTATTTGTGGCACATCCCTCACTGATGAAGGAAACTGCTGGAAGGAAACTTGCTCTCCTGAAAATGCAATGATAGAAATCCCTAAAAATATGCAATTCTGCCAGCCTCAATCCACCCCCCACCACTCGAGGCCATGCCTTTCTGCCTGCACAGGGAAGGAGGTTCCCAAAAATGCTGCAGAATTGTCCCCTGGGCAGACACTCCCTGTGTCCCTGAAGGAGCTGATAAAGTCACTTAACAACAGAGCTGGAAACACAAGGTACAAACAGAGGCAGTGAAGCCCAAGCAGATGTTGCTGAGAGCTTCTCTGCAGCCTAGTGATAATGGGAAGAGGGCTATCCCTCCTCCCAGATGTCGCCTCCAAAGAGCAGGAGGAAAGGGAAAGGCTGTGTGGTCAGGGACGAGACCACCACCTCTCACCCACCCTTATCTGCCTCCCCAGAGACACAAACACTCCTCTCACAAGGGTGTGTAAAACACTCTTCAAAGTGATAGCAACGGAACCAACCGAGAAATGGCCTCTAAAAAGAATTAAAACAAAAAACTTCAGCCATGGGTGTTTATTTCCTGCTTTCTGTTTTTTCCCGGTCTAAACCCGTTTTTGGGTTAGCACCCCCCTGTACACCCTTCCTTTAAATATCATAGTATGTGTCACATATATACTTCACATTGACAGCGGAAAGGGAAGTGTACAAAATGTACTGAGCTCTGGGAAACCCAAATCCTTGCTCAGCAAGTGCTGACCATGTCCCTTTCCATGCAGGGGGAGCTGCAGGGACTCAGAGGTTCACTGAAGGCACACAGGGATATAACCATTTAGGGGTTCACAGGGAAACTACAAATTAGGGGTTCACAGGAGGGAAGGGGTTCTTGGAGCTCTGAAAAGGAAAATATGGACAGGGCAAAAGAGGGAGGGAGGGGAGGGGGAAATAAAAATGAAAGGAGGTAAAGGGAGTGGACAGAATGGAGAGAAAAGTTAAGGAATGAGATGCTATATCTAATTTAAGTAAAAAATGTAGCTGGAACACAATGAAGCCACGTGGTTTACTGTCACAGGAGTAATTGAGTGCATCTGCTTTTGTAATCAACCCTATTTACAGGAACAATACACAGAAGGACTCTAAGACTCAAGTTTAAATATCTAATATACCAATCTCATCAAAAATTAGTGCCCATTTTTTTGCCTGTAACAGGGATATGAATAATAATGAACAAGATGAGAAGTATTGGACCCAGTAGGTCCAACCTGCCCTCTCCAGAGTACAAAAGTAAAGTGACACTACATGATATTGAAATAAAGTACTATTTTTTTTAAGGCCAAAGCTTTGGGGTTTTTTCCCCCATGAATAGTTCACCTATGAACTTGTTGCTGTGATGTTTAAAACCTGATATCTGCAAAGATTGCAGGCTGGAGCTGACTTGTACAAATAATGAATGCAGCCATAAAAAAAGGCCTGTTTTTTAGCTGTTTGACTGTTATCAGACAGCCCTGAAAGGAAAGTATCCTGGTGCTGGTATTTTGATTCCACAGTTGCCCCCTAAATTATTAAGTACTGTTTCCACACAGAATGGACTTCAGGGAACCAGGCCACAGGGATGAAAACTGAAATGCTGGCACAACATGATTTAAAAGGGAATGGGATGACAGGACAAGGGGGAATGGCTTTCCACTGCCAGAGGGCAGGATTAGACGGGATATTGGGAAGGAATTCTTTCCTGAGAGGGTGATGAGGACCTGGCACAGGTTGCCCAGAGAAGTTGTGGCTGCCCCATCCCTGGAAGTGTCCAAGGCCAGGTTGGAGCAACCCAGTCTAAGGTGTCCCTGCCCATGGCAGGGAAGTGGAACTAGGTGAACTTTTAGATCCCTTCTAACGAAACCATCCTATGATTCCATGATCCTGAAGGTTGTATATTAAACATGAAGGATTAAACCCATGGTTTGAACATCTTGGTGTATGAAAGATTCCACGACACTTTGCAAGAACAGACTTGGCAGGTTGTAAGGCAGTGCCAAATTGGTGTTTAATTGAGATCATAAGAACATTAACAGTGAATCAGTTAAAAATGGGAAAGGTTGCAGAACATGTACCAAAATAACAGCAGCTGTGGGAGGGAGAGGCTACCAGGTGACTTGCTGAAGGCAATCCTTGCCTTCATCCTGGCAAAAGGTGATAAAAATAATTATGGAGGTGAAAGTTTATTGCCAGTACAAAGCAAAACTCTGCAAAAGTAGGAGCCAACAGATCAAAGCTGGATTTAGAGGGAGCAGTGAGAGAAAAGCAGTGTGGCCTCAGATCAGGATGAAGTTGCATGGATCAGATATGCAGACTTTTACAGTTGATGGGGAGAAAAAAATAAGGAAGAACAGGGTTTAAAAGTGCTTTTTATTTTCCTTGGTGCTATAAAGGCATTTGTTTGGAAGGGAGCCATTAGAGAATGCAGCAAAAATGCTACAACACCCAGATAAGCACAATGGTAGGACAAATGTTGGGAGCTCCTGCAGTGCTGTAGGAATTGGGAAAAATTAAGCAACTGGTTCAAACCAAGGCTGGTATGAAACAAAGGACTAGGAATGTGCCAGAGCTTTCATTGTGCACTTTCAATGGACATTAGGGTGGTAAATGGGTAGAAACACATGTCAATGGAAGATCTAAATTTCACATTATGCAAATGACATTGCATAATTGTCAGATAAATGAGGTAAAGTTGATTCTCTGTGCTAATTGACAAAATTGCTGCAGTCATCTTGAGGTTTGAAATCTATGGGGAAGAAAAAATGTTTCTGCCTTGGAAAGAACAGGGGGTTTTGTATAAATATGTGCGGGGAGTTTAATTGGTGCTAAGGAAAAAGAGGAAAAAGTAAAAAGATGTGCTTAGCCAAAAGCTTAAAACATGGTATGTGTTGAAAAAGAGCACTAACACTCTATAGGCTGCTATTAATTGTATCTTATATACATAAATATTTTGAATTGAATAATAGTGGCTGTATTAAATAAGTGTCATCTGACCATTGCTGATGTAGGAGTTCCTCCAAAGGCAGCAGGAATCAGGCAGCATAGGGATGGCAGAGAAATTAGGAGCAGCACAAGATGACAAACGAAGGTTTGTCTTGGTGGAAAAACACGAAAATGAGGTGGTTCGAGGATGAGAGAACACCAAAGACATTCCCACACCCACATGGCTCAGGGCTGAACTGACCCCCAGCCCCATGGATGGACCTTCCAGATGGGACTGAAATGGATTTGCCAAAGGCATAAGCTCTAGACAAGGGTGTTACACAACTCCTGAGTCTGCAAAAAAAAAAAAAAAAACACCAAAACCAAAACAGCCAGGAAAGAAGACATATTAAAGTCTCTGCCTTGGCCAAACTCCAACTCAATTAATTACATTCCGCCTTTTAAAATTCCCCCTGAAGTTTCAGCTGGATAATAAATTTTTCCATGCATGTCCTGTGAGTCTGAAAGAGGCACAGCCCACCACTGAGCCACCAGAGAGGATGTCACAGGTTCTGCATGGAGTGCTGGTGTCAGCTCAGGTTTGGGAAGGCCCTGGGACCCCTGGAAACGAGAAGCACTTGGCAGAGCAAGGATGATGAAACCGTAGAGAAACAGCAGAAGTCAGTTTGCTATAAATCTTCCTGCTGTGCAGGGGGGGGTGGTTTGGTTGTTTTTTTTTGAGATAAATGTGCTCAAAAAACCTCACTTCTGCCTTCTAGTGGGTAAAAGACAGGAGAGCATTGCAGGAGAGAGAACTGCTGAAAGGAAAATCAGCTTTGGATTCCTCAACAGCATTATTAGTGAGCCCTGAAGATCAGACACAAGCAGAAATCTTGTCATTTTTACTCATAACAGTGACTGTTGCCTGATTCCGTTGATTGTAAGGGTACAAACCCCAACTCCTCTCTTTTGGTATGGACCCAACCCTGCAGGGAACACCAAGGATATTGAAATGTTCCATACTGGGCTGATTTTGATTAGAACAGCTCCTGCTGCACCCACTTCTGCTACTGCAAAACACGGTGAGGGCAAGAAAGGTTTTTCTCTTGAGAGCATAAAACACCTGGAGACTATCCAATACGTTCTTACAAGGAGGAATAAATCCCAAGGGAATGTGCAAGCTGAGGTTTAGAGTTCCCACTGCCTTTGCTAATGAGGCATATTTGGTTTCTTTAATAAAATTGGCTTTGGAAACTGCACTGAAGGACAAAATGCAGCACCTGGCAGCATAAGGGCTCCATGGATTTTTTTGTTCTCTGTAGAGGTCTCAGTCTGTGCTCTTAGAATCATGGAATCCTGAAATGGTTTGGCTTGGAAGGGACCTTAAAGCTCATCCAATCCCACCTCCTGCCATGGGCAGGGACACCTTCCACTATCCCAGGTTGCTCCAATCCCCATCCAGCCTGGTCTTGAACACTTCCAGGGATGGGGAACTTCTCCGGGCAATCTGTGCCAGTTTCAGCCAAAACTCTGAATATAATGAGAAATTTTACAAATTATAAACAAGTTTTATCAGCATTGAGTTAATAAAATGGCATTCCTTACTCATCCTTGGAATATGCAAGCCATACCTTTCCTTAATAAAACTAAACCTAAGGATCTTTTCTAAACCTCTCAGGGCAAACACATCCGAGATTTTTTTTCCTCTGATGTGCTGTTTCCCACCAGGGATGGATACACCTGATGGCACATCACTGCTGAGAATAATCATGGCAGAACATCCAGAAGTCAAGGATTGCCTCCATTTCTTCATCATACTCTTCCTCACCAGCACGTGGAATCAGCAGATCTGTCTCCCTATTCCTCCTTCAAACCGCAGTAACTTAACCCACGTACCTCAGCCAAATCCTGGAGTTCAAGGGATGAGTTAAAACTGGAGTTTTAAAGCAATTCTTGAACGCTCTCTAGTGGTTAAATAGCAAATACTGTCAATGGCACCTTCCCTCACCTTCTCAATTTTAATTAATAAATCACTCACAATGACTCATGCATCTCAGAGATAAAAAGATTTTTTAATTACTGTTATAATTAATGTTGTAATTAGCATAATATTGTATTACAGTTTATTCTTAGGCACTAGAGTTGTGTTTTTCACTATGCAAAGTCATTCCTGTGCATCAAGTAACGTTTATCTTTTTGACCAACTGACAAATGTCATCCAAACTGTGTTTGCAAAGCTCACTGAAAATCCATGCTATACAAAACATGAATATTTTATTTCCCCACCTATTTCACGATTCCTGATTTCTAGAATAGCAGAAGGCCTGAATGTTTGTCACAGAAAATGCTCATTTTTCATTTCATAGCAGAAAACAAAAGTTGAGAAAGAACTAGGTGACCCAGTTATGGAAATCTGGCAGCTCCAAGACCAAAGGACAAGGAACATGTCACAGACAGTGATGACAAAACCCTTGTGTTGAGTTTGAATAATTAATAGCTCACAAGCCTGTGTCCATGGGAATATTTGCATGAAGCATTATTTACATACCTTTTCAATGTTTAATTGCAACCTGTTTTGCAAAAACAAACACTGGCTCACAGACAGTTGTTATTTGAATGTTTTCTTTTATTTTTGTCTACTCTCTGTTTATTTACAGGCTGTTACTACCTTCAACATCAGCATCAGCATCATCAGTTTAAACACCAGCCTGTTTTTCAAGTAGACTGAAACAACTGGGAAGTTGCTCCAGTGACAATCCTACACAAAATCCTGGGTCATATAAGGCCATTTGTAAGTATTGTATTACCAATATTTATTCCAAATTACTAATATTCCAAATATCCCCAATATTTATTCCAAATCCTACATTTTTCAGCTCTTCAGTTCTCCCAGATGGAGTCTTAAAGATATGGAGACAACATAAAACCAAACTGAGTGGTGGGTCTGTGAGCAGCTGATGGAAACCTGCTTCCAAACTTAATATTTGGCAGGAAAACTTTCTGTTAACCAGCAAATGGCACTCCCTGCTAATTTTTCTTGACATTTCCCAGCCTGATGACAATTTCTCAGTTATTAAGTCATTAAAACATGTTATAATTAGTCTTACTTTCTAATTAGATAATTGTTCTGTCATTGCAGTTCTCGGAGTGTAACATATTATTGCAATATATTAGTTACTAATGCCAGTGAACAAAAATTATGTTGGCTTTTTTTTTTTAAACCTTAAATCTTGTATTGCTCCTCAGATGAACTGTGTGCTGCAGCCTCCTCAGGAAAAGCTGCTCCCAAATTTCTGATTTCCTCAGCTGCAGTAGGGTCTTACCCTGTGTGTTTGTAGCTGCCTGGGAATAGTTCTATTGCTCGTGAAAGACATTTATAAAGCTTTCATCACTGGGGAAAAGCATTGCCCCGTGGACTTGAAGAGTTTGGACTTGAAGCAAAAAACTATTGAAGCACAGGCAAAAGTTAGAACTGAATCTGAATTTACGTGGGTGATCTCTTTACATGTTTTTATGTTATTTTTATGGCTTGGGGGGGGTTGCTTTGGTTGGGGTTTCTTGTTTGTTTGGGGCTTTTTTAAGCAGAAACATTTGTAATTCTCAAGTGGAAGTTTTAGTGGACGAGTTCTTTAGTTCAGCTTCCCTTGAGGAACATATTTATGTTTCCTCTGAGAGTGCTGAGCAGACAGGAAGAAAAAGGGCTGCAGTGCCAGTGGGCACTCCTGGAGTGAGTATGGCTTGGCTTGGAAAGGCAGCTCTAACACCAACATGTTTGGAAATACCTGTTTCACACAACCACTAATTTTTCTTTAGCATAAGGTCTGTGATTAGTCTTCCTCAAAATAGCCCAGCTGAGCTGAAAATCCTGACTGGAGTATGAGAATTATCAACTCATCCTTGCTTTTCTCTGGGCTGGGGGTGTTTTATCCCTACAGGGGTAAAGGCTTTCTGCATTCCTCATGCCAGCATTTATTGTGAGATGTAATTCTATTCTCTATAAAGAAGTATCATCTATATTATTATTTTATGTTCTAAACAGACACCTAGACAGACAAAAAAGTATTTAAATATAACCAATATATTGTGAACCTTAAAATATTCCTGGCTTATATAAGAAATCCTCAGAATCTTTGAAAGATAGGACAGATGTGCTTAAATATGATATAAATAAAATGACAAAACATTCTGTGTTTTTCTTTTCTTTTACTTTTTGCTTACATTAATAGGTTTTAAAGATTTTTAGAGTGGAATTATAAGGTACAACCTGTACCTGCCCTTTGTTAAGTGCAGAGGTTTCGCTGTTGTTCACTTCCAGTTCTTTTGGTCATGCTCTCTAAGCACACTTTTGTTTTCCACCACAAGAATATTTTCTATAAGAGTTTTTAAGTATATCCATGACCATGCTGTACTGGCAAAGAGACATTTGGTTAAGAAATGTGAATTATGTAACAGAGTCTAAGCTAAGTAGGTCAGTATAACTCAGCACAAGAGTCAGACTGAGGAGAGGCATCTCCTCACCTCAGTGCACAGGGTTTTCACATCAGCACTAATTTCTGTTTCTGGGGGAACTTTGCCATTTGAAAGCTCTTAAAAAGAGCTTTTCAGCTGGGAAACAAAGGAGTAAGTTGATGTGGCCACTTGCAAATTAAGCTGTGTACTAGGTGTTCCTAAATTAAGTTAGAGTTGCTCCACTGCTATTTGTGAAACATCCCAAGTGGGAAATAAAAGAGGTAACAGGCAATGTAAATTTGTCACAACCAAACTGTGTGAAACTACTTAATTTCTTTCCACAAAGAGATGGACAAAGGAGAAGCAAATGACATCTCCTGACTTTAATAAGGTTTTTAATACTCTCTCATATGACTCAGAAGCAACCTGAGAAATGATGATTCAGATGAAACTACTGTAAAGCTATTTTATGTAAAGAATAATTACCAGTGATTCCGTGCTTAGAGGGAGGAGTCTTCCTCATAACTCATCCTCCTTAGCAAAACACTTCTGTCTCATTAAATCGAGACAAAGTTACTTTTAATTTTACTCCTCCTTCACCTTTCTTATATATGTGATGGGTAGGAAGATTTTGATGTGCCAGTTGGAGAAAATGAGGTTTGATTGCAATTTTCAGGTTTGCTTGGAAGCTTTGTGTCATGACCATAAAGAAATCACAAATATAACTAGAAAAACCCACTGTTTTTCTAATGATTGTGCCTGACCAAATCAGCTGAAGAGATGAAGAGTTTCAGCACAAATTTATTGGGGTGTAGGAGGGCAGGAAGTACCTGGATCTGCCCATTTGACTGTGAAGAACAATTTGGACTCCTCTATTAATAAAAATATTCATAGAAATAGAGATAAAATTACTCTATCAATAGAAATAAAGGTTAAAAGTTGGTGTTAGACATATCACGAGCCCCATGTTACTACAGTAAATTTTGGCCTCCCTCCAGAAGCAGTATCTTTGCCCTCCAGTTATTGATTTCTATGATACTTTTCAGCACTGGGTTGAATATCCTTTCAGTGAGAGCCCTTTTTTCTCCATAGTTATATAGCGCATCTCTTTGAGACAAAAAGGGACATTTTTTTGAGGTGATTACAAGTTTTGGCTGACAACCTCTGTAGATGTGAAGCAGAGATCTAAGATACTCATACTGTGATAAGCCTAAATTTGATTTACAGCCTTGTGATGCTGTGATTTAGACTGGTGTGATCCAGTAAAGTGGCTGACAAGTGAAAAAAATTCCCCAAAATTGAACAGAATGTTGTTTTTTAGGAAGATGCTTTGGTTGGAGCTGCAGCATTTGTTGTAACACTACCCAGTATTTTCATTAACAATAAGGAAATAAAGACAGAATTACTTGACATAATCCTGATATAATTACTTGATATAATTTACAAATACAAAAATATGAGCGAGAAAGTAAATTTTCTTTAGAGGGAGGACAGGTATAAACATCCAGATACTGTGGTAAGCTGGCCCTATCCAAATGTGCTAATTCAGGCAAATATAGAGCCCTGGGTACTTTTGAACTACTTTTCAGTGTCAAGATTCCTTTGGTATGGGGGACCAACCTACTCCTTGTCCATAAATGGATCTGCTTTTTGCATAAGGTTTGTGTAGTGAAGGAGTGTCCCAGCCTGCTTCTGCAGCTGAAAACCTTTGTAAACAACTGCTCCCTGAAAGGGTCAAAGAACTGTGTGACATCAATAGAAACAGAAATACATTTTATAATGATTTATGATGTTCAATGGTTGTGTAGGGAGATCCATCATTTAGTAGCATTTACTCAATTTTTTGCTGTATTGGATTGGAATTATGCTAGTTTTGACTAAACATATCATTAGGCATCATTTAATCTCCTCCAAACTCAAATACCTCCTGAATTTTTAATTGACTTTTCTCCTAAGACACCAATGTTTACCATGTGATTAAAAATTGGTATTTTAATTTTATTCAGATGAAAAACATACACTGAGCTTTCAGTCCTTGTTTGGAGAGGTTTATTTTGTCTGGGTTTGATTTTGTTATGAAAGTTAGGCAGCTGTGGGCTTAGATAGAATGGGAATTTCTCTCCTTTGAGCAAATGCCTGCAGGAAAAGTAAACCCAAATAAAAAACAAAGCGATAACTTTCTAAAACTGCCTGACAAGTAGGAACCCCAGCTTTTGAAATTTGCAGATTTGGCCCCTCTCAAAACCTAATAACCATAATCCTTGTGTATTAAATCTGGGAACTGGAAATAGAAGTTGGTATTTTCTGTGCACCAGCAGTGGAATGGGATCTGCTTTTCAACTTAACAACCTCAAGAACATGACAGAATACTGGCAATACTGAAATCCCATATGATTACTTGAGATCAGCCAGGGAACTGCTGGATGAGCAGATCTGTGATAAAGTGCAAGAAGGAAATTTCATTTTAGTCTTATGGATCCAGTTTAAAAAATAAAATCCAATCCAGCATAGAAAAAAATTTAATTTATATGAATTTCAGAGTAATTTTGAGTATGAACAGGGAGTAGATCTGGCAATTAAGGAAAGAACACTGCATAGCATGGATAAGAGTTCCTGATTTGGGGAAGTAGGGAACACATCAACTGGGTGGAAAAGCTGGTGAGCTGTAGAACCAGTTGGATAAGTTAAATGAGCTGATTTGGATAACTGGGGAGCAGGAAGATGGAAGGACACAGGGATGGGATAGCAGGTTTGGGGAGGGAGAACATCTCTATCTGTGTGCTTGGATTTCCTGTACAGGAACGACCAGAACAAGGCAGAGCTGCAGGCAGACAGAGCTCATCCTTGAAGCTCCCAAGGAACTAACCTGAGAACTTACTCTTGCTTGGAAGTAGCTTTTAGGATACTGGGAAAAAGCCATCATTTTTCCTTTTTTTTTTCCTTGGAGAAAGACTGAGGGGGTAGAGAACTAGCAGTACTTCCCTGCAGGATTTCCCCAGAGGGAGTGGCAAGGCTTGGCTCGGTTGAAAGTAGCCGAGCAAGTGGGCAAAGGGAGGAAATCTGGAGTGGGAAGGGCTGGGAATGTATGCCAGGGGAAACAAAAGTGATATAAAGGGAGATCGGGGAACCCTGCCTGAGACAGTATTTCACTGGGGACATTCTGTGTTCCCACTGAGTATTTATACAACAGCTGAGCCCTGATTACACCAAACAGACAAAGACTTTCTTTCCCTCTGTTGATTTTTTCCCTGCAACTGGCTGCTTATATGTGTTTTAAACACACCTGCCTCTGGCTTTGCCCTTCTGAAGGCTGGAAAGTGAGACACAAAACAGTGTAATTCAGACTTCCCAATTACAGGCGATGTAAAATGATGATGAATAAAAACTCAGAGAGATCTGGCATGGGAAATGCTCCCTGGAACATGAAGAGCAAAACCAAGTGTCTCCTAAGCTGGATCCCCACACCCTCTGCAGGGAGGGGGAGATCTCCCTCATCTTGAGCAATTCTGTTCACATTTGGGGTGGGCTGTCTCTCCTCTCTTGCCTTTCTATAATGACTAAATATGACTCCAAAATCAGCCACTCAGGAGCTGACCTTCATTTACACAGCTCAAATGTGAAATACAAGGCCAGTTCCTTACAAATAAGGTTGATCTGCACCATAATTATGCTGAAGTGTGATTTCAACTGGGTACTGACATCAAAGAGTCAAGGGCAGAGAGACCTGAATCCAGATTTACCCCATGTGGTAAGTCAGGGGTAACTCATCTCTCAGAAATGTAAATGTTGAGACCCACATGCTAATTCCAAGTTTGCCATGCCAGAAGTTGCCAGCAGAGAGTTTACACCCAGATCAGAAGTGGTTTCAACACTTCCTTAAAGCAAAGAGGTTGAGGTCTCAGCTTCTACTTGATGGTCGGGAATTCTTCTGTGGGGTTTTCTCTGTCAGTCATCAAGGATCAATATTGTTGGCACAGGATGATGAATTTGTGGTTACTGTTTCTAGAGGAATGGTATGAAAGAGGTAGATTAATAATTCACAGCATGACCTGCCTAAAATTATGAGTACATTAAGTATACAGAGATATTTTAGGAGCCAAGATCAACTGTGTACTGTCCTACAATAACTGTTCTCGGGAGCAGCATCTTAAATTCTTTTATTTTTGAGACCATAAACATTTGCTACTTTGCATTTCACTTTCCTGTGAAGGATAAACATTTCATGCTGGTGGACAAGATCAGGGTTTTGTTGATCCACCACATATTCTTAATTTATTGTCCCCACTTCTCCCATCAGCTCTGACTTTTAGGTTTTGAGTACACACCCTATCAGGGCTTGGCTGAAAAATTTGCCTAAGCTGAGTCCACAGTTTATGGAGAATTGCAATGGCAACATGAGAAAGAGGAGAAATGAATAGGAATGGATGAAACAAATCCATATGATTTTAAAGTTTCACATTTTGTGGTCAAAAAGCCTCGACTTCTTCACATGTTCATGAAAAATCTACATTTGACTCGGGGGAGAAAGGTAATTCCAAACCCTGTGTATGGAGGTGGGAAAATTTAATGCATAAAAATGAAATCTTGTAAATATAATGGTATTAACAAATTCTTCTTGGTGAACAGTGAAAAGAAATGGACTTTTAATATTTGGAGATTTTGGGTTTATACTTCATTTATTCAACTGAAGTAATTGGGATGGGTGATTTTTTAATTGTCTTATAACCTGGTATGGAAAACAAGGTGATTTGTAAAGCAAATGACCTAAAATAAAAATGATAAAGCATTGAGCTGCAACAGCAAATGCAAGAATACACCAAAGTAGAAGCAAAAGAAACAATATTTACAGATGGAGAAAAAAATCTGACCATTCAATATTAACTACTTCCAGCTTCCAGCAGGAGAAACCAGTTTATTGCTGGATTATCAATTTGAAGAAACTCCTGGGAAGAAAGAATCAGGGTAGAGACAAAGGCAAGGATTTGGTGAGGAAGGGCCATGAGACATCTCTCTTTTGGTGATGCAGAACCATCAGGTTGGCGCAGTTGGTCAAGAAACTGGGATTTTTCTCATGTCAGTGTCGTCAATTGTGTAGATCCCTGGTTGAGCAAGATCAAAGGAAAAATCAGCTTTAAAAACCAATAGTATAAATATAGTCTTAAATCAGTATTACAACTAAAACTCCATCTCTAGTTTGCAACTACTGTGAACTGAATTTCCCAATTATCCATTCATATTCCCAAAATCTCCCATCCATTAATTCCAGAAAGACAATGGGGTAAATCCCATATCCTTTCCTATATAGCTTCTAGCCTGCTGAAGGCTTTTTCCAGCTGTACCTCACTAAGCAGGCAGTGTTCACCCAAAAAATCTCCTTTATTTCACAGAAACCCTGATGTTATTTCACAATGTCTTTAGATTAACATTCAAGAAATTGTTATTCAAGCAGTTGTTGTTATTTAAGTAATTAATTGTTATCATAGAAGTAAAGGGTTACCAAGTGGTTTGTGTCACTGAAACATGTAGCACTAAAACCAAACACGTTTTGTAGGGATTGTAGGAACAAACATTTGGAAAATCCCTGAGCAAAAGGCAAATGAGGCAACCGTTCCCAGTGACTGAACCGCGGTTATTACGGGCCAATTACAGCCGCACGGGTTTAGTGACATGCCCTAGGGCACGCAACAGCGAAAAACATGTTTTGGAGCCACATTTATTGCCAGAAAAGGCGGCGGAGGAGGCGCGACGGGATCTTAACAGAACCCACCTATTGTGTGTGGAGCGGGGGCGCCTCCCGCGCGCCTGAAGGACCCCTCCGGGCGCGCCTCCTCCGCTCGGGGAGCCGCTCAGGCGCTCTCCCAAGTCACCCGCGTTGCGGCAAGGCCCCCGCGCGCCCCCGCGCCGCCTCGCCTCTCCGCGCCGGCGTGCGCGCCGCTGCTGCCTCCCTCCTTCCTTCCTTGTTTCCTTCCTTTCCTCTCTGTCTCTCTCTCTCCCCCTCCCTGCCGCGGTGCAGCAGGAGCAGCACGGCCGGAGCGCGGCGGAGGCGGCCATTCCTTAAGACAGCGAGAGAGAGAGAGAGAGCGCGAGAGCAGCGTGTGCCCTCCCCCCCCCGCGGGCTCGGTCGCGCGCAGGGTGAGGGTGAGGGGAGGGCGGCGCGGCCCCCCGGGGCGGGGGGGTGGGGTGGTGTCGCGAAGGGAANCCCCCTTCCTCCTCCTCTCCCCGTGACGCGCCCGCCGCTCTCTCTCTCTCCGCTCCTCTTGTCTCTCACAGAGATGCCCTCGGCTACCAACAGCACCATGGCGAGCAGCACCACCAGCGGCGGCGGTGCCGGCAAAGCCGCGCCGGGCAGCGAAGCCGCCCCGGCGGTGGCGGCGGCGGCCCCGCAGGCGGCGACGGCGGGGGGGGACATCACCACGGGGCAGACCGAGGCCATGAAGCAGATCCTNGACCGAGGCCATGAAGCAGATCCTAGGGGTGATCGACAAGAAGCTGCGGAACCTGGAGAAGAAAAAGGTGCTCCCCCGTGTCCTCCTCTGACTCTTCCCCCACCGCGTTCTGCCCGCCCCTGACCCCGCAGCTGCCCCGGCCTGTCTCTTTTCGTTCCCTTGTGCCGGATCCGCCGCGGAGCCGTCCCGGGTTGTTCCCGGTGTGGCCCCCAGAGGCCGCCCGCTGGAAGGTTCCAGAAGGGCGATCGCCGCTTCCCTGGCCAGTCCCCTGCCCCTCGCGGGGGTCCCGCTGCCCCAGGGGCCGGCCCCGCTCAGCACAGTCCGGAGGAGTCGCGGCTGCCTCCCGTTCCCCCGCTCCCCCCCCGCCGCCCCCCCCCCCCGCCCCCCCCCCCCNGCAGGCGGCGACGGCGGGTGTGAACATCACCACGGTGCAGACCGAGGCCATGAAGCAGATCCTAGGGGTGATCGACAAGAAGCTGCGGAACCTGGAGAAGAAAAAGGTGCTCCCCCGTGTCCTCCTCTGACTCTTCCCCCACCGCGTTCTGCCCGCCCCTGACCCCGCAGCTGCCCCGGCCTGTCTCTTTTCGTTCCCTTGTGCCGGATCCGCCGCGGAGCCGTCCCGGGTTGTTCCCGGTGTGGCCCCCAGAGGCCGCCCGCTGGAAGGTTCCAGAAGGGCGATCGCCGCTTCCCTGGCCAGTCCCCTGCCCCTCGCGGGGGTCCCGCTGCCCCAGGGGCCGGCCCCGCTCAGCACAGTCCGGAGGAGTCGCGGCTGCCTCCCGTTCCCCCGCTCCCCCCCAGCCGCCGCCGCCCGGAGCCCCCTCAGCGGCGCCGCTCCCTTCCCCTTCCCCCTCCTTCCGCCTTTTGTTCCCGGCGGCGGGGCCTTTCCCAGCGCCGCTCCCCTTATCCCGGCTCCGTGCGGCGGATGGAGCGCTCGGGATGGATGAGCCCGGCGGGAGCGGTGCCCCGGGGCGGGCACATGGAGGGGAGCTGTAACATGGCGGCGGCCCGGCCTGCCCGGCCCGGCTCATTGTGCCGCCCTCACAAAGCCCTCACAGCCCACTCCGCCCCGCCAGCGCCCTCAGCCCGGCCCTCCGCCGGCCTCGGCCGCCTGCAACGCCTTATTTTTAGGAATGGGGTCCTGGACGTGTCGGGTGTGTTTTACAGCGGCCCAGCGCTCCGCGTTAAACCTCTGAGGGCTTTCCAACCTACAGAACTGCCCATATAAATTAACAAATATTCAGTTTAAAGACTTGCCACAAAACACCACATTGCCAAGCTGAAATTAGGGATTGCTGGAAAATTATTTCATGTGTAAAAGTAATTTCATACTGAAAAATAATTTGTGTCATAATCCTATTTTTATTTTTATATTTAGAACACCAAACAGGCACAATAACTCTCCTTTTTTTTTTTTTTTTAACTGACACTTTTGGTCGTAGTAGCCCACAGTAGTATTTTATACTCGCACCAGTAACACTGTGCTTATCGTGTTGATTTACTTCAAAGGGCAGGTCAGAATGTTCACCTGACATTTTAGGTTTTCAAATACACATTTTTAGCATCATAGAAAGTATTTTCAGAGGGGGAAATACTAGCAGTAAATCAGTGTGTACAGGCGAATGAATGTGAATGAAACAAATGCAAATTGTGAATGAAACAAACTGGGCTTTACCTCTAAATAATACACTGTATGTAAATAATATGCTGTGTATAAATAATACAGATACAAATACACTGTGTAATGTAGCTTCTCACTTTAAAAAAATGGGTGGGGCATTTTCCTGCATTTTAATACTGAAACAACCAAAAACAGCAAGCCATGAGCTCTTAGATAAATTTTGGAGTAGGAGGAGCTTTTGATCTTTGTCTGAATACTGTTGTGTGTACAGAGGACAACATATGTGTCTTAAACTTGTCATTAATACATGTGGATATGTGCACACTCAATGCTGGTCCTCAGCTCAAGAAAGAGGAGATTTTTATGTCTCTGATTGTTTCAATTTAAAAAAATGGTTTGAAATTACTGTTCCAGCCAACATGCTGAAAAATCCTCTGAAAATATATGATGCTAAAAATGTGTATTTTAGAAACTGAAATTAGTAGGTGAACATTCTGTCCTTTGAAGTAATCAAGAGGATAAACCCAGTGTTAGTGATGAGAGGGTCAGCTTTCCTTGGGAGCAGCGTTTTTATTTACCTTTGAAAATAAATAATTTACACCTAATTTACACTTTGCTTAGCCCTTCCTTTCTGTGTGGACTTTTAGTCAACTTCCATAGTACAAGTGTGGTGTCACAGCAAGTGAATAAAGGGGACAAAGTGCTGGTTTTTCCTGGAAATGGCTTCTGTTGGAAGATGTTCCTTTAAAATTCCTTCAAGCATTTATTTTGGGGGTACTCTGTGCTAGGCAGTGTGGGCTTAAAGAGGAGGAAGTGTCTGGGTCTTGAAAACCTGGGTGTGATCTCACAGTGATGAATTAAAGTTCAAAAACTCCTAAGTTTTAATGGGCTGAAGTTCTGGAACTTAATGAGTTACGATTCACATAAGCACTATGAAAGTCAGTAGTTCTTGGTGTATTAAACAGAACTACAAATTTTTGGGCTTGAGCTTCTACCTTGATTCCTCAGTCAAGAGTTTTGTAGTAAATCAGTGTTCTTTAATAAAGAGTATTGAGTGCTTTGTGTCCTAAACCAAAGCTCATTGTAGACGTGGGCCTCAGTATTTTTATTTTATTTCTTGGTAAGTGTACACAAATTCATTTGTTTTCCTTTATTTTGAATCTTTGGACAAGAACATTTATTTTTTTAACATCCAGGAAGTAAAATTATAGTGGATGCTGCAGAGGTGAGAAATCCAGTAAATCTCACTGAAACTTGTGCTTAGGTGAACATTTAATCCTTTCTTTGTCAGCAGCTGATAATGAAGGTCAGAAGAGAGGATTTTTGAGAGCTTTGTGTTTGAGAATGAATACAGAAATATACTTCAGTTAGACCCATCCTTCTGAAGGATGAAAAATGATTGCTTTGTAAGAGGGACCATCTTAGGTTTTAGATCATATGAGTGTGCAGCTTTTAGCTGAGGAAAGGTCACCCTTTATGAAGAAAATAGAATGTGTGAATTAAATTTAGTGTCTTGTTTCCCTCTAAACTCTGAGGATAAAGTGGCATGAGCACCAAAATGCAATACACAAATTGAAATAATATTTATAACTTTGTTCTATACTATTTTGAATGTTTCTGTATAAACTGTAAATACAAGATTATTAGTTACACTTTCATTTTCTTTTCCTAAAAGCAACCTCATTTAAAAGAGTGAGTTAAAAGGGACCAGGGTAAACTGAATTGCTGTTTGTAAATGGATGTGAAAACATGGCCTGAAAATGTCTGTGTTCCTCTCAGGGGTTTATGTTTGGAAATTATAGGAATGCTCTCCTGCGTTCTTCATTTTCTTAGACAGGATATTTGTGTGTGCATGGAAGGGGGTAATCAAAGGGGTATTTTCTGTACAGAACATTCAAACTTGCAACAGGAGTATATGTTGACAAACTCAGTTAATTTAAAAGTTGTCTGAACTCCTCCTGGTGTTTGTTGGGTATCAGAGGTTACAATCCTGCCTAGGAGAAAATACTTCATTAAGACCTGCATTTTCTTCTTCTTTTCCCACCTCTTTTTTTTGTTTTTAGAGGGAAAAACCTTTCCAAATTCCAAGCCGAATGAATGTAGGTTGAACTTGGCTTTTGTTCCAGTGATAAATGAAAAAAAAGAAAACCCCAATTATTTTTGCTTTCACCCTGTGTCACAGAGCACGAGCTGTATAAGAAGAGTTGATGAAACAAATGTTCTGCCCAGTGTGCAAAACAGTTATTGCTAACACGTGGTTTAGGGTATGGGCAGGTGTCCACAAAGATTAGTCTTGGGCAGCTGTAAAGATGAGGTAAAGCACACGAGCTTTAAAAACTCAACAGAGTTGGAAAGGTGGCCCACGTTGCTGGGGCTGGTAACTTGAGCTGCTGTTGCTTTATCAGCCTGGCTGAATTTCCTATTGAGTGTAACCCTGACTGGGGTGGAAAATGAGGAGTTAACAAGTGCTGCTGGCGTTACTACACAGGAATTCTCATGCAGCAGCAGATGGATATTTGACTTCATCTGACTTGGTTCAATAAAATGTTGGATTTCCCATGGGAAACAGGAACCTCCAGTAAAAGCTGGGATCAGTTTTCCCAGTTCGAGGTGCAGTTAATGGTGGCAGAAAGTGCCACACTTGAATTGCCCATTGGTGGCAACTCTCTGAAGTGCATTTGACCACTGTTTGGGCCACTTGAATGTTCCAGGCACATGAGTGTTCCCAGAAGCTCTCCTTGTAAAGCTTGGTTTGGAATTTATCTTTAGAGATTAAATATTACTCTGAAACAAAGTTGTAAAATTCATTTGAAAACATATATTGAAAGCCCAAATCTTTGAAACCTCTCTTAGCAGCAATTTTGGTTGTCAAGCTTCATGTGTGAAAATCCAGAGAGGTTATCTGTGAAATCGTGTGGTGGTTGGTGCTTCCAGGTTTCAGTGTGGTCTGTTTTGTTTTTAACTTGTCTCACAGCAACTTGTGTTAACTAGATACAGGGTGAGTCCTACAAGCTGTGAAACACCTTCTGGTTAAAGGTTTTCAGCTGCTGCTTTGATGCCTTGTTGATGTGTTTTCTTTCAGAAGAAAAAGACACACAGAATGTGTTGGGAGAGCCCCACTTGTGTTCTAGAGCCCTGTTTGTGTTCTAGAACTCACTTCCTATTGTGAAAGTAATTTATTTTGAACATAAATGATGTTTAGAGCAAAACCCAGGTCTCTTGTAGTGTAGTCAGCTTTCCTGTAGATTCCTAGTTTCTGTATGAAATGCTGTATGGTGGTGGTTTGGAAAGAATATCAAAACTTGGAGTTCCACTCCTCTAACTTAGTTCTGGTAACTGAGGAAGGTTTTTTTTGTCCTCTGGGGTAAGCTGCTCATGAAATTGCAGTCTCAAACTAATGCAGTATGGAGATGTTTTTTTTCCTCAGCTGTCAAATTTAACAGACTTTGGGGGAAAAACCCCTAAGAGGATCTACAGCTGTTATTTCCAAAATAAATTCAGTTTAACCAGGAGACCTGTAAATGTTTTGTGTTCTGGAGTAAGGTGTTTTTGCATCCTTACATCTTATTGATTGTAACTCAGGACTGAAACAACTTCTCAGGACTTGTTGGTGAGGAGGGTGTGTGTGTGTATATATATATATATATGTATAAAATTAGAAATTATATCCAGACAGTGAGTGTGAGAACTGGTGGGTTTTGAGAGGTTCTCAGCTTCATGTTTAATTAAACTGGTACAGTTTAAGTGTTTTACCTTTTTGAATTTTTTTCCCTGCCTATTTTTTTGAGGCAGTGGGAAGATTGATTTGGTTTTGGGGTTTTATTTGGTCATTTCTGGGCACTTTTTGCTGCAAAGTTAAACAGATGAATGAGTGGAGATCATGGTGGAGAGCAGAGAAATTACAAGGTACAGATGTAAAACAGGTTAATAAACTTCTGGTTTGTAACTTGGCTTTCCTTTTGCTTCAGTGTGAAATGTATTCCACAGCTAATTTAAATTTTGGATTATCTTAATTGCTTGGTGCTGTCAAAAGCATCCATACAGGTTTTGAGATATCTCAGAAGACAGACTTGCAATGTCCCCTCCATCTTTTCTTTGCTTGTGATGAAGTTTGCATTACAAAAAGGTCACTCCAGTTGGTTGAAGAGGTTACCTTGTCCCCTTGCACCTTGTCACACACACTTGTGCTGCTGTCATTGCTATAACCATATCACTGAAATTATCTGGTTAAATATAGAGCCTCCCTCCTGCTCCTGACCCCCTTTTTGAGGGTTATTTTTAATCTGATGATTCCAGTGATCCAGTTTAGAGCACAGCACTGTAAATGACTGTACCAGCACAGCTGAGTGGTCAGGCATTTGTAAAACCACTGTTGGTTTGGAAGGTAATGTCATGGGACTGCATTTTTTTGTTTTCAGGATGACATTTTTGAGGCAATTCAGAGGAGGTAAAGAGAACTTGGGTGTGAGGGGAAGGTGTTTGTTGCCACAATAAGTAACTGAATTTTGGATTCCTATTCAAGTAAAATCCAGAGCACAGTTAAGCAATGAACAGCAGCACCTTCCCCCTGCCCCTGGGAGCCTGTTTGTAGTGCTTTTCTCCCAGGAAACTCCAGAATACTTGAGGTTTTTCAGTGGAAAAAGCTGGAGCAGGGTGGCTTGCTGCCTGTATAACTGGGAGCTGCTGACTCATGAGCTGTTCAATACACAATTTATGTGCTCACTTTGCCACTGGATTATTATTTTTTCTGCTGGTTTAGCTTTTGTGCTTGGAGATCTCTATCTGATGAGTGAGGGTGAGGTTCTGTAAGGGGGTAAAATCAGGAAAATCTTTCCCTCTTGCAGGCACTGCAGTAGGTTGCTAAGCAGGAATTTTACTGCAGTTATTTTACAGCACTAATGCTGCTCCTAGATTGCTGGCAGAGATTAAAAAGCAGGCATTTTACTTAATATTTGTGTGTAATGCAGCCTTCGGATCTCAGAGTGTCTTTGGGATGATAGGAAAATGCTTACTTGGCATTTGAAATCTTTGTGATAATGTAGAACTAAATGCACATTTGCTTGTCCTCTGCATTGCAGCTGACAGGGCTTTGCTTTTACCTTCCCATCTGAATGTTTTTAAGGAAGAACAAGCGAAGACAAGTGACTTTTCTTATATTCCTTTGTTTTTTACTTGAATAAAACTAAGCAAAGCATTTACATTAAATTTCTACATACTTGACTATTTAAGAAAACCTTGTGCGTTGTTAAACATGTTATTGCAATATCTTAGTCTGAAAACACCAACCATGCTGAAATGCAGCAGCATGGAAAAAGTATACAGAAATTGTAATTATTCAGGAGATTTTTGTCTCTTCCCGCCCTCATGCCCTTAGCCACCAGAATGGATTATGTGAGTGCTTTGCAGCATGATTTTGCAATATACGTTTCCTCAAACAAAGTAGTGTTCTGGAATATGGTGTTCTACCCTGTTTGTTTTACTGTTGTTTATGGTTTTTGTTGCAGACTGGCTCACAGAATTTGTTGGGGTTGTTTAATGCATTTTTGTAGCCCTGTTTATTGGTGTTTGCAGTGTGTTTACTGTGCAGCCTCCCAAACAATTGCATCAATGTGACCAAGGGAATTGTGATCTGCAGCAGGGGAGTCAGTGACTCGAGCGAGTAGGAGCTTAGTTTAACATTTCCTTGTGTGCAAGCCTGTTTTTGTAGGATTTAAGGCCCCTTAGGCAGGGAGCGTCTGGGTAAACCTGGCTTTGCTCTGGAGCTTTTTTCCCTTTTTGGCTTCACAGCTCAGCCACGCTCAGAAAATGATGAGAACTGTTCTGTGGTTGCCCAGCCGTGTCAGCATCTGTTCTAAAATCAGTGTGGAGAGGAGAAAACTGACCTTACTTCCTGTTGTGGGAGATCTGCAATGTGCCAAATGCTCTTCAGGGCTACTTTTTTGATGTGTTACGAACTGTGGCTGCTGTCTTTAACAACTGTTACCACGTAGTGTCTCTCCCCACAGGAAATTCCCAGTAATATATTTTTGAAGCTCAGGAAGTTCTTCCTTTGACTTTGCCTTTGACTTTGATCTTTCAGATGAAGAAGTTAAATTTTATGTCTGACCTGTAGGACTTCCAAAGAAATAAACTGGGCATCAAAAGGCCTGAATCACATAAGGGTGATTGTGTTTCAGCAAGTGATGCTGGGCATCAAATGCCTTGTAAGAGGGGCTTTCCTGGAAAACTTTGGTGGACTTTGAGCTTCCTAAAAGGTCTGAGATTGAGCACAGAAGTTGAATTAACTAGAAAAATACCAGTAAAATGAAACAAAGGCCAAAAGCAGCAAGAAAAGAAAAGGCACTCAGTGGCAAATATAAACCCTAAAACAGTGCTTGCATCAGGCGGTTGATTTTTTCACATTAAAAATTAAGTGTTCCTCTAACTTCTCATGTTATGCTAGATTGGAAAGATAATAGTTAAGGATTCATTTTAATATCTTTTTTATTAGATCAAGGCAAATTTCATGCAAAATACAATCATATGTGATGATACACAGATGATGAAAACAGGTTAATAATTAGGTATGTCCTTCTTACAGACTTTGCTTCCTTTTGAAGACCCTTTCTCCTTAGCCTGTAGAATCTCTGTCTTGGGCATGCAGGAGTTTAATCTGCTTTTTTGGTCATGTCACTGTTCTGCATGGGTTTCTATTTAAGCACATTAGAGAACTGATCCTGCTGAAAATTAGCCTAATGATTCCTTTCTCAGTTTCTTCCCATGAAAAAAAAATCCTTAATGCTCTTGAAGGAAACTGTTTTAGAGCTATTAATATGAATTGTGTTGGTGGGCATTCTTGCAGAGAGGATCAGAAACTATTTTAAATTCTTAACAACTCTTTTAACTGATGCAACTACAGAGAATTACGGTTCTGAATGCTAATAGAGTTGACAGTGCAGGTTTGCAGTCATGTTTTTGATGGTGTAGTGATACAGTGGTAATGAGCTCTAACTCAGACCTCAGTTCAGCTCTCTGATGTTTAGACTGAAGGAAATGTGTATGAGAGTGATGTTCCCTTTGGGAGGAATGTCTGTTTCCTTAGAAATTCACTCTAGTCATGCAGACATACTGTGATAGCCAAATAAAGATTAAAATATTTATCCCTTAGGGAAGTATTTACATTTTTTAACCATGAAGACAATTTTTCTCACGTAGTCTTTTTACATGACAGTTTCATGCTCGTGTAAGGTATTACAGCCTTTTTACTGTAGTATTACAGTTGAACATAATGCTGTTGGCACAAGCAGGAAAAAGCAGTAACCAGATTTAGACTCTACATAACAGTATTTTTCTTGCTTTTCAGAGCAAACTTGATGATTACCAGGAACGAATGAACAAGGGAGAACGTCTGAATCAAGATCAACTGGTAAAAACAACAGCAAAAATATACTATCCAGATCTCTGTTAAATTGTTCTGTGTTCTTGGTGGGGAGGGGAGGGATGGATTTCACTTCCCCTGTGTAGTTTAGTTAGAGATGGAGCTGAGACCAGTAATAAACTCTGTGAATGTCTGTCCCAGCCCTCAGTGCAGATGTGGAGCTCTAGATGAGCTCTGTGCTGCTTCTCTTCTTGTTGGGGCTGGTTCTTAAAGTAGGTTCTTTGAGAGCTCAATTCAACAGCAGTTTTGCAGTTCTTGTAAATATAGAACAAGTAACAATTTAAATTCAGTTGTGTGATGCAAACATGCATCTTGATACTTAAAGAGATTACCAGATGCTCAGTAATCAACAGTGTTTTCTCGATGATTTTTAACACTGAGAAAGTCAAGCAAAAAAAAAGGTACCTGAAGCTGTTGCAGCTGTTGGCACTTAAAAGAATGAACTGTTTCCCTTGCTCCATGTGCTCTTTTCACCTACCAGGGTTTCACTTGGGCCCTTCTGTGCCAGCTGAAAACTGAAATATTTGTACATTTTTAGTTTGTAATGTCATCTTGTGAAGATAAACCACAATAAGGTGGTTGGTTGAGGAGCAGGGCAGAGAACTGACATGTCATATTGAGGAGTGAAGCTCACGATTAAGTTTTAGGAGGGCAATAGCTTGACTGCCAGACTTGAGAAAGCCCATGAAAATCAAAATTTTACTTACCATAGTTTCAGTTCCATTCAGGGATGCTGTGTCTCACTTAGAAACTAAAAATGTGAGGATTTATTTGTTAAAAGTCTGTGGGGTTTTTTTCTATTTGTGCTGATTTACATTTGTGGTTTTCTTCGTGTTTTTTTTTTAAGGATGCAGTGTCAAAATACCAGGAAGTGACAAATAATCTGGAATTTGCTAAAGAACTGCAGAGGAGTTTCATGGCTCTGAGCCAAGATGTAAGTAAAGATCAAGCCATGCCACGTGGGTTTTCCAAACCTTTGGGCTTTAAACTTCTTTTCACTTGTGCAGTCAGTAGTCACCTCTGTTTCTTCTTTCACCTGGTTTCTTGTATGTGTGACTCTTTTATTCTATATATTAGTTGGTGTCAGGTTTTCTGAAGACAATTTTTAAAAGATTTTCCTGATGCACTACATAAATGTATGGAAAGAAGAATATTGTTGTAATTTTCTGACAGAAAAATAAATGTTGAAAACAGTGGGATCACAGAACAGGCCTGTCATGCAATGTTATATGTGGTTGTTTGCTGCCAATTTTCTTAAAGGGATTTCACAGGCCAACTTCTGACTCTGGCAGGTGACTGAGAGCTTTCATTTCTTGATTTACCACACCACATGGTACAGAGTCTCAGCACCTGAAAGCATTGCATTTCCTTTTTTACAAGATTCTTCCTGTCCTGTTAATTGCAAATACTGTGAAACTACAGTCTGAGACAAGATGAATCTTATTTTCATAAGGGATAAATGAACTGAATGCTAGTAAAACAAGTAATCTTTTGGGTTGGTGTTTTATCAAGGATGCAAAATAAGTGTGATGAAGAATTCAGTTCTAAAAAGTTATGGAAAGAGCAGCAACACTGGAGGAATTGGTTATGCAGTGGGTGTTAGTGCAGCAGACTGGTCTAATGAGTGTATTTAGTTTGTGAACAGACTATGTGATAATTTGAATGCAATCAGCATCCACATGTTACAAACGGCTTTCTCCGTTTGTTGTGGCTGTAAATTTGTAGGACTCTAAGCCAAGCTGTTCCCTTGCTTTTCTTGCATCAGGGTTCCTTCCATCTGTGTTTATGGAATGTTAGTAATGCAGAACTTGTCTTTTCTGGACTAGTTTGTCCTGAGGTATTTCCCTGGTTAGCTGACAGCAGTCCCTGAATCCAGATTGATGCTCTGCTTTCAAACTTGGTTACAGTTTTTTCCTGATTGGAGTTAGTTCTCATACAGTTGATTTTAAGGTATGTCTCTGATGTTAAAAAAGAAATTTAGATGTTTTAAAGAGAGAAAGTTACTGTCACAAGCTACATTTTTGGAAAGAGAAGATTTAAGCTAAAAAGGAAACAGGCTGAATTTAGGATGCTTAGATTAAGAATGAAAGAAACATCCTGTAGGTTCAGACTAGTGTTGCATTTAAGAACTGTGTTGTGACTGCAGGTTTAGAAGGTTCAGTTCAGAGCACAAGCTTGACAATTATCATCCACTCCCTTCCAGCATCTGTGAAATACCAGGGTAGATGCATATTTGTTCCTTGTAGTGTGTGACTGGGGACCTCATGTCCAAGAATTCCTTTAAACCCTTTTTGAACTGGCTGATCCCATGTATCTCCCCAGCCTTTCATGGCAAAACATTCCATGGGTTCCCTCTTGTGGTACATGAAAGAACATGTTTCTCTGTTTTAAGCTGCTCTCCTGGTAGTTCCAGTGAATCCCTCCTCCTATCATGGGATATGGAGAATAACCTCTCTGTACCTTTTCTTAGCAATAAAAGCCATTTCCAATCTGTTTTTCCCTTGGGTTCCCTCAGATCCAGAAGACAATAAAGAAGACGGCTCGCAGGGAGCAGCTGATGCGGGAGGAGGCTGAGCAGAAGCGTTTAAAGACTGTGCTGGAGCTGCAGTTCATTCTGGAGAAATTGGGGGACGATGAAGTTCGCAGCGACTTGAAACAAGGCTCAAATGGGGTCCCAGTGCTGACAGAGGAGGAGCTCACAATGCTGGATGAGTTCTACAAGCTGGTTTACCCTGAACGAGACATGAATGTGAGGTGGGGTTACAGCAAAGAGCTTTTCTTTCTAATTGTCAGTCGCTTCGTGTTTACTGTGATAATTGAAAGCCTTAGTAAGAAATTAACTCTTACTAATTATTTTTTAAGGTTGAATGAGCAGTATGAGCAAGCATCTGTTCACCTGTGGGACTTACTGGAAGGGAAGGAAAAACCAGTTTGTGGAACAACCTGTAAGTGTAGTCTCAGTATGAAGAGACAGCACACTGAATTTGTGCTTGAGTTAAAATACACTTCTGATATAAGAGAACTTAGGCAGTTAACTTATCTTTGTGAGTTTTTACAGTAAATACTTTTTTTTCAGATCTTGGCTGGACTAACAATAACTTCTGAAGTGTGGGCTCACTGTGTAGTGTATTTTTTTCATACTAGCTTAGTATTTAACCTGCTATTTCAGCAGTATTCTGCTGCTGGTGGTGCTTAGTAGCAATTCTTTGTTTTGTGGAAACCTGTGTGTGAACAAGGAGCTTTGTCAATAACATCTAATACATAAACTTTAACAGCCTTCATTAGTGGGATGTTCTCTTCCCCTTGGGTCCTGCAGAAAGCATTCTGGTTTTGCCATATTTTCATTGATGAACTCTGCAGACCAGGATGTGATCATGTCAGTAGTCTGCTTTTTTGCAGAAATGAAAATCTCTGCAGTAATCTCCAGTAATGCTGCCTTGTCGGTGTAGCTGATTTCTTTTGGGTTAAGATGCCCAACCACTCATATAAGGCATTGAATGCTTTTTTTTTTGCTTACAAAGGCTAATTTGAGTCACTTCACCTTGGAGGAAGAACCTTCATGAAGGTGATACCTGTGTAAATTTGTTTTGAAAGAAATGGTTTTACTGTAGTGTTCTTTTAATGAGGAAATTACAAACAAGTCAGATACAGTTGAAAGTTCAGTGAGTTTTGAAAACTTTCCAAAATGAAAACTAGGAAACCAGAGATGATTTTTTTAATAGCAGGAATAAAAGGAAAAAAAACACTTCGAAGTGTTTCACAAATCTTCTGAGGAGTATTATATGCTCTTAAGGTTATTCTTGCCCTTAAGAGAGTGGGTTATTTATTGATTTATTTAATGTAAGAAGAAGTCCTGTAACAATAGTATCATGCACTAGCTTGGGACATCTCCCCAGCAAAAGGGTAATAAAATTTATATGATCTTAGGGAAGGAAGGCAGAGATTATTAGGATTGAGTTAGTGTTAATCTTTCACTTGCACTTTCCTAGACAAAGCCCTGAGGGAGGTGGTTGAACGGATCCTTCAGACCAGTTACTTCGACAGCACCCACAACCACCAGAACGGGCTGTGTGAGGAGGAGGAGGCAGCACCTGCACCTGCAGTGGAGGACACTGTGGCAGAGGCTGGTAAGAACATCAAGATGCCTGGGACTGATACGTTTTTGTTGTACTGGCTTGTCTCTGGGTTCCTCACAATTATTATGATGCAAATTAAAGTTCTGCCTGCCTGAGGCTTTCCCGTTTTTCAGTGGTTCCCACCGGTTTAATCCTTTGTTAGGAGGGAACAGTTTTGAAGGAAAGTCTTAAGCTTACACACTTAAACTTGGGAATATTGTATCAAATTTTAAGAAAAGATCATTACTTCTTTCCTTTTTGAATATGTTGTGGAGAAAAGAGAAACTCAGGGTAGCTGAACATGACGCTCCCCAGCAAGAATTTAATGTGAATTTTTTTCTTTTTAATTCAAAACTCCCAGATTATTTTTTTATTCCTAGTTCTCTGTTATTGCCCCTGACATTTTTTCTTCATTCTGAGATACAAAAAGAGCATTTTTCATCTTACAGCTCGAGAAGATAAAAAGTTACCTGTGTGGGTGGTGGAGTTTTTGTTTGGTTTTGTGGGGTTATGTTGAGGTTTTTGTTTGTTGGGGTTGGTTTGTTTTGGTGGGGTTTTTTTGGGGGGTGGGGGGAGGGTCTTCTCTTTGGGTCTTTTGCTTGGTTTTCTTGCCTGATTTTCTTATACAAGGTGTTTTTCCCCCCATAAATTGTACATTTCTTTTTCTTACAGAACCTGATGCAGCAGAAGAATTTACTGAACCAACTGAAGTTGAATCAACTGAGGTATTATTCACTGGAAAGATTGTCATTTTGTATACCTTTAATGCCACTTACTTTTACTTTCATACCCTTTCTTATTTTTATTTTAGTATGTAAACAGACAATTCATGGCAGAGGCTCAGTTCAGCAGTAGTGAGAAGGAACAGGTAGATGAGTGGACAGTTGAAACGGTTGAGGTAAGATCTTGTGTACTGCAGGTAAAATTGCAATCCCTGTTTCTGCTGGCTCACAATTCATGAGAGGTTTTAGTATTGCATCCCTTCTCCCCCAATATATAAAAAAAAGTACATTTATTTAAGTAGGCTTGGACTCACCATTCATTCTTTAATTACATACTTAGCTCAGGAGTAACTAAAATATAAAGAAATAAAACTTAGGCAGTCTGGCTAAGTTTACAGAGAACTTGCTTTTGTTCATTAGTGGCTTGCTTGGGAAAACAGGACTTAAAAGTCTTGGGCTTAAAAAAAAACTTGAAATAGTTTTTTGAAGCCTTTTTTTTTAGTAGAGCTTAGCTGCTAATACAGAACTTCAAGTTTATCTGCCCAGCTGCTGACAGCATGGCATAGTTGTGCTTTCATTGAGCAGGTCCATGGAGAGGGAGCTGAAATTAGTAACGCAACTAATAACCTCCTTCAGGTTGCTTATTTGCATAATATTATGTTAAAATATGTTTGTATGTTGTCTCTGCTTCCAAGAACTACAGTTCCTCAAGTATTTCACTTGTTACTACTTTGCAGTCGAGTGTGCAGTTGTGGTGTTTGTGCTGTGCTGGTTTTGGGATCCATTCCCAGTTTAGTCATTTATGCTCTAGAATTTATGTTCTTTGTGTGCTGGAAAGGACAAGTCCCATGGAGTCATTCAGATGTTTGATATGTTGGAATTTGAATTGTGTCCATCTGTTAGAAACAAGTACGAGCAGCACCTTTCAGGTGCTGGAAATCTCATTTTTTTTCATTCACTTTGCCAGCAAATTCCAGATTGTCAATTTTTTAGACTCTTCCTTGGTTTCTTCAGCTGTTTTAAGGGTAGGAGTGGAGTAAATGTTCAGCATCTTGTGGTGAAAAAGAGAGCAGCCATTTTGATCCTGCCTGATTTTAATTGGAGTCTAGCTGAAATTTGTATCTTAGGGTGTTCAAGACCACTGAAAGATTTAATAATGCTCATGATGGGTGTGAGGTTTCTAGAACTAACCAGACAACTTTGCCATGGATGTGAATGTTTGGTGGTTTATTGCCATAGTATTCCATTCCCTTACTTAAAAAACCAGAAATATCACTGCTGCTGAATGTGTTTTAAGTCCTTAAAAAACTGAAGAAATCCCACACGTTAAAGTCATGCTTGATTGAAGTATTCTTAGAAGGCACAGCATTTTAAAATTATTGATTGATTGGCTTCAATCTAACTTGAATTACACCCATAGTGTTTACACCAAGTGTCCAGAGTGATCAGTTGTCTGTAGTTCCTAGTACTATGGATGAAGACACAATTCAGGTTGTAGATTTGTATCTCAGATTTCAGAAGCTCCTCGTTTTTCATGCATCTTTATTAGTCAGCTAAATCTGCACTGTGTCAGCTTTGTTTTCATAGAACAATACAAAGAATATATACTGAGGTTGTCCTTTCTGTCCTAATATCTTGGACATTTTAAAAAGGAATCATGTAGAAAAATGGAGAGTTGAAGACTTTCTTTGTAATTCAGAACCTTATTTTCTTAGATGGGGAAATTGAGAATATCTGCCTTTGACATTGTTTTTGCCCTTATTGGCATCACAGTCCCGTTTCTCATGGGAATGCAACTGAATTGTCCTTAGGGAAGCTCATAATGCACAATGTACAGCTCTTCAGCTCAAGGTGGTTGTGGCATTAATAGAGTGATAGCTAGGAATTTTGGAAGCTGAAAGAGAACAGTTCCTCAGAAAAGTTCCATAGTTGTTCCTGGGGAGGAACATAAACTCATCTCTTTTTCAGTAGGTGGGATACAGTCAGGATTTCTGTGATACGGTTGTAGTTTCAGAAGTGATGGTGTCTCACAGGACATTTTTTTGTATGGACCTTCTTTGGTTTTGAATTAAAAAATTTGCTTGAAATTTTCCAAGTGTTATTTGGATTATATGAAGTTCTAATTTTGGTGACTCTGTCTTTTACTGGTAATAGTATTTGTGGGGTTTTGTGGTGTTGTTTGGTGGGCTTCTAAGTGATTTTTTTAAGTGCTTTCTTTGTAATATGGATAACCTGAATCTGTTTGTGTGCAAAGTTCTCTGTGTCTTAAATTATGAAGCATTGGTTGGATGGATTTTGTGTCGAATTGGAACCTATTCGCAGACTGCCAGAATACATGTTCATTTTGGTTGGTCTGTGGTCTCATTAAACTTCTGGTTTTCCCTTTCCCCCTCCTTTTCCCTTGGCCTTTTGTGCCCTGTCAGTCTCCTGATTGTGTCTGGCGGCTCTTTCTGCTGCCAGTGTCAAGGCCAGGGTGTCAGAGGGGACTCTGCAATTTGAGTCAAATAATATTCTGCCAAGAGGTTCAACTCTCCTGAAATAAAGTTTCACTGTGCTGCTCTGTCCCCAAGATCAATGGACATGCATGGTCAGGAATAATTTGCTTTTTGAGTAGTGATCCTTTTATTTGAGTAGTCTCTGTACCCTTTTCATGCAGCACTGTTAGAAAGCTGTTAAATTTAGAACTGTCCTGTCCGTTGGCAACTGAACACACACATCTTGAAATTTATTTAGTGGTCTCATCCTACTATGATTATACCAGGTTAAAGTACGTGGTGGTGCTAATGAGACTAAAAGAATAGGCCCTAAACAATTCCTCTTGACTTTAAAAGAGGAGTTTTGAAAAAGATGATCTAGAATCTGAAGCACCGTCTGAAGTTTGTACTGTTCTATTGGTGAGAAAGGGAAATGATAACATTTTGTCCTTGTTGCATGTTTTTGATGATTCCATCAGCTTATGTTTTTTCCTGAAGATACTGGATCGTTACGAATGACTTGGACTTCATAAGTTTAATGATAGTGCTTAAACAATTGAGAGTATTTTTGGTAATAATTATGCAGGAGACAGGTAGCTGATGGTTTTACAGCTCAAGTTTCACCCAGTGATCTGGCTTGTGGTTTTTCTTTGACTTTCAAACTTTGTAATGTGCCAAAGGTCAATATATGTGATCTGAATAACATTTTCAGGTAATTTTTTATTTCTTTATTTGGAAACAGTTAAGACTGTGAAATTTGGGGACTGTGTGATAGACCAGAGCAGTTGTGCTTGGTACTTACATGGGAGTTGTCAAATTGCTTCTCTGTGGATGGCTAACAGGAGTGATTTGGATCTGAAGGGAATCTTGAAAAGGACTGTAGGTTGTGGTTAGTTTTTAGTTTTGTTGACATTTTCTGTTGCAGGTGGCTGAGGATTTGGTCAGGGAACAACTCACTGGAGTTTGTGAGGCAATTGCATGTGCAGAATGTCATATCCAAACAAGGTTTGGAAGTGTGAGCAAGGAGTAGGAATACTGGAAGATGCTGAGGGTTTCTTTGAGAAACCTGAAAAAAAAAATAAAATTACAGGCTTTAGTGGCAATTTGAAGTTTAAAGTTCAGGCCTATGATTATAGGACTGGTTTGTCATGTGTCCGACTGCTGTACAAAAGTCTGCCTCCTGCAGTTCTAATGAGAAATCAGGTATTTCACATAAATATTTTGAACTTTTAGGTGCATATATCCTAATTTGTATCCTGTGCAACTGTAAGTTTAAGGCATTCCTGTTTATCTGGAAGATTATTAATATTAGAAGCTCATGGGAATAGAGAAGTGATAGACAAGTTATTGACAATGGTGTTTGTACAGGACATTTGTTGATATGAAAAGGGCACTTCTGTATTCTAGGAGCTGCTCAAAGCAAAACTGGTTTAGGGACATCCAGGTGCTCCTTTGTGCAGCTCAGCTGTCCTTGTTGCCGTTTGTTTTCAAACTCTGGTGATGGGTGTTCTCAGCTGCTCATGTCCAGCTTTCCTGGTGGCTCTGCTGTCTCTGATAAGGTGGTATTTGTTGCACTTTTGATGTGTTGCCATATTGGAATCTGTCTGGTAAATCTGAGCTTTCCTGCCCACTGCGAGTTGTGCTTCTGCTTCTGGGCTTCTGATGTCCCCCCATGGTGCTGCTGTGCAGTCTTTGTCATGCAATGCTGCCTGCTGTTCCCTGAGACAGTAAACCAGTTTGCTAGGATGTAAGTGGCTATGAAAATTGACCATTTTGAAGTCTTAAAAAAGACCCAAAAATTCTGGCTCCGTTTGCACTTATTAAAAATAATTGTTCCCCATTTGTGCATATTTCTGAAGCTTTTTTTCTCCCCACCTTTCTTTAAATTTCCAAATGCTGATAAATTGCTGTCTCAAATCCTGCTCTAAAAAATCCCCCTAATATTGAACAAACGTTTTATTAACGGGGAAAAGAGTAGATGAAGAGAAAACAGAGCACTGTAATCCTGTGAGTGCTCAGATCAGTAGCTACCACTGGTACTGGCATGGCTGTAGCATGTAGTATTTTTCTTCAACACCACTACAGTAATTCCGTCCATAATGAGTTAGGCAATAGCGATAAATTCCAAGAACTACCAAGTCAGCTGGAGCTGAAATTTGAGTTGGTTGCTTGTCTCTTGTTAGGTCGTAAATTCGCTGCAGCAACAGACACAAGCGACATCTCCTCCCGTTCCTGAACCTCACACGCTCCCCACTGTGGCTCAGGCAGATCCTCTGGTGAGAAGACAGCGAGTACAGGACCTCATGGCACAGATGCAGGGCCCCTACAACTTCATGCAGGTATTTCTCTATTCTGAGTGCTCATATTTTTAAGATGCAGTAAATTGGATTTGATTTTGGGTTTTTATTTATTTATTTATTTATTATTTTTTCCCTTCAGGACTCCATGCTGGAATTTGAGAACCAAACACTTGATCCTGCCATTGTATCTGCACAGCCCATGAACCCAGCACAGAGTTTGGACATGCCACAAATGGTTTGCCCTCCAGGTTTGTAATGGTAAATCCTAAACATATATATTGGGGAAACCTGCAAGTCATCTGTTAAAAATGCTTCGGTTACTGCTGCAGAGTAAAAGGATCACCACAAGTAATTGTACAGTCCTGTTCAAGTGTGTTTTTCTCAGAAATGTATACTGGTTTTAGTCTTCCAGTTTCCACTTGCTTATAGGTTTTGCTTAGAAATGTGGAACATCTGAAACTTTTTTTGGATGGGCAAAATACCATTTTGCTTTGGATTATTTTGGACAACTAGAAAAAGTGTTCTTTGCATGGCATTGGTAATATGAGTGTAGCTTTGCCATGCTAAAGGCTTCATCACCTTATGATGATCAGCTCTCAGATAACTGAATCAGATAGGATAGTAATGCTGTTCTGGAAAAGGTTTGATTGTATGGTAAGTGAACTTATTTTCTTTCAGTTCATGCTGAGTCAAGACTTGCCCAGCCCACTCAAGTTCCTGTGCAACCAGAAGCTACACAGGTAAAATGTTTAGTACGTTTTATTTTGGATTTGAGCTTTATATCGGGCCTGGTTACTGTTACAAAAGGATTTAATTCCTGGCTGTATGAGAAACTCAGAGTTGAAGTTCTGGTTTTGGGAAGTTGGTTATCTCCATTATCTCTTCAGCATTGTTGCTTTTACAGGCATTACTAGGTGCAGATTCTGTGCTCTGCAGACATTGCAGATCCTCAGTAATGGAGTCTTACCTTTGCCTAGTAGTGTTCACTTTGATGTTAAGTCATGTGTAGTAATACTTGTAATCTAGCTAGAAGCAGGTAGTCCTTTATTTATTTGCCACAGAAAGGCCAAAACCAAAATAACTTGGTTAAAGGCCAGCCTGTGTCTGTTCAAGTGAGTGTCAGCAGAAATAGATGTAATGGATTAACTGTTCTGTTTTATTCACTTGTTCTGTTAAGGATTATTCCCAGTTGCTTTTTGGATTGTGTTTTATACTGGAGTTTTATACTGAGTTGAATGGTATTTTCAGTTGAGCTTTAAGTAGGGCCTCTTAAACTTCATTCTGCACTGTATAAATGGTCCCCTTCTTGTGAAGATGCTTCAGTTTCTTACTGAATTTTCCGGTGATTAAAGAACTTCCTAATTTTGTATTAAACCATGTGTGGCATCTCTGAGGACTCTGCTGGTCTTACTAATGGATGATCCCTGTAGGTATTTGAAAGCCGAAGGAGAAATCTGGATAGCTTATGTATCTCACAATACTGGCGATATAATTGCCTGCTTTGTCCTGTCCAGATAGAGCTGCAAGGTTTAAGTCACTCATTCATACAGGAACAGGAGTGAGGGGTTTTTTCTTGAGTTTCCTCTGGAAGTACCTCCTGAAGTGCTGGTGCTCACCACAGTTTTGTTGTTTTGTAGGTGTAGAATAATTTCTTTTGGCAGAGGGTTTTCTCTGCACTGGCTTTTATTTTACTTTTAAGTGATGTCTGTGACTTAATCCAGTGAGATTAGTTTTTTAATTTATTTTCCTTATCTCAGCCAGTGCTGCTAATGATTCTCTTTAGCTACTGCTTGTAAGATCCTCAACTTTGTCTTTCCTTCTGAACATTCCAACATGATGGGAACACCCCCATCAGTTATTGTTTCCTCTGAAATCCCCATGGCCTTAATGCGAAGTCCTCTGCTTTGCTGGCTGGAGTTTTCACTGGACTCTGTAAAGGAGAAGAGGTTGTAAACTGAGCAGATTCAATCCATGGGAAACCAGCACTTGTCCACTTCTATATGAGCTCATATTAGAATGTTGGTCAAGATGAGGTGGTTAAACCTCTGCTGGTTAAACTGTACTTAATAGCTCTAAAGATCTGCTAGCACACAGACTTGGACTAGAGAGGGTTGTCAGATACTTTCTATAAAACTGTGTGAGCATCAGCTGACTTTTGGGGGCTTTGGGGTTTATTTTGTCAGGTTCCCTTGGTTTCTTCTACAAGTGAGGGATATACAGCCTCCCAACCCATGTATCAGCCTTCTCACACAGCAGAGCAACGGCCACAGAAAGAATCAATTGACCAGATTCAGGCAAGTCAGGTTTCAGAAGGGTGGGAAGGACTCTCCTTGCAGGTATCATCAATATTAGTCTATGTTTCTTTGCAAAAAGCAGTATTTCTAGTCGCCTGTTAATAGAGCTACTCCAGTTCCTTTTAATTTCAGAATTTTGAGCCCGTCTGTGACCAGTAAGTCCTTCACAGTAAGGCTTAATTTGCAAGATTGATTGTTCAGTTAGATTCAACATGCCAACATTGGTTTGTGAGTGTCGGTGTTGATGATGGCTTAGGAAATGTGAATTGCCTTTCACATTGGCCAGGAGTTAGCCCAGGACATACATTTCCCCTCTTAAGTTTTCCTAGTTCTGTTTCAAGTCAACAAGGGAGAAGGCTGCAAGGTTTTTCCTCTCTCATTGTGCTATTGCAAATGAGGCTGTTGAGCTGAAGTAGAAGATAATCATTTGTAGAGGTGAATCTCATTCATTGCCACTTTTTTTGGTATCTCAAAAGCTGCTAAAATGTTGTTTTATTTTCGTTTTTAGGCTTCGATGTCACTGAATGCAGACCAGACCCCATCCTCATCATCACTTCCCACTGCATCCCAGCCCCAGGTGTTCCAGGCTGGATCCAGCAAGCCTTTGCATAGCAGCGGAATCAACGTCAATGCAGCTCCATTCCAATCCATGCAAACAGTAAGTAAATAATAAGTAAAAAGAAAATAATGTGAACTAAATCAAAGAATTAATCCCTTGGTTTTGGTGGTCATTCATTTTGTTGGAATCAGGCATGTAGCTACATAAAATAGTCTGTGGTTATTCACGTTTCTCAGACTTTGATACTTCATGTGAAAAGTTGTAAAGATTAATTGGACCAGAGAACCATTTTTCTACCATTACAGGTATTCAACATGAATGCACCTGTTCCTCCTGTTAATGAGCCAGAAACCCTTAAGCAGCAAAATCAGTACCAGGCCAGTTACAACCAGAGTTTCTCCAATCAACCTCACCAAGTAGAACAATCAGATCTTCAGCAAGAACAACTCCAGACAGGTAAACTTCTTTTAGCAAAAGCTAAAATGGCAACAGCCTCAGTGCAGAGCAGGTGCTCGAGCTGTGAAGGCCTAGAGGATGGAGCAGAGCATGTCACATGTTCTCAAATGTTCCTAGTCTTGCAAAACTTTCCCCTGACAATACCAGGTTTTGTTACTCTGTCTCAGCTTGAATATCCAACAGAGAGTGAAATTCAGTGTATCTTACTTCCAGCTGTCCAAAGAAATTTGCCACTTGATTGGGTTTTCTCTGGATTTAAAAATAGCATGAACATGATTATTCTGAAGTGGAAGGAGTAGGGTGGAGTACAAGGTTGGATGATCCTTAAACTTGCTTTTAAAAAAATTATGCTATTTGAGATGGCATTTTATGCAGGAAATAAAATAGTAAGGCAGAAGTGAGAGCAAATGTGGGCTGCTTCTGACAGATGATGTAAGGTTCTCAGAGGGCTAGAACCTTCTGGTGAAATCAGTGAGACATGGTTTGAATTCAGCAGGCAAAATGCTTTCCAGGGTAGCAAGTTGAAAAAATCAAGTCTGTATCCAGAGTCCACTGAGATGAAAGTTGCAGATGCAGAGAGAGACAGAGTTAACAAGGGTGAAGTGCTAACAATACTGGGTATGGAGTAAAGAAGAGCCGGATCCACTATAACTGAATATTGAGTTTGAAGGAAGTATATATGGGAACATAAAGAAATACAGACTTTATACTTCTTTTTTTTCCCTCCCATTGCACTGCAGTGGTTGGTACCTACCATGGATCCCCGGACCAGACTCACCAGGTGGCAGGCAACCACCAGCAGCCTCCCCAGCAGAACACTGGGTTTCCCAGGAACAGCCAGCCTTACTACAACAGCCGAGGGGTGTCCCGCGGGGGATCCCGCGGGGCCCGGGGGCTCATGAACGGTTACAGGGGACCGGCCAATGGATTCAGAGGTGAGCAGCTGCACGGGCACTCACTGAACCTGCACCTCTGTGAACACCGTGCCAGGGTAGCACATGTGAAGCTGACCTGCTGTTGTTAGACTGTAATAGTATCGCTGTGATATTTAAATTTGTAGTAAAAAACCCACTTCCTTTAGTTAAGCAACTTAGGTGTGGGTTTGGACTTCCTATGAGGATATTGGGATATATTAGGCATTTACTGCAAGTATAAGCAAATAACAGAAATACCCAACAGAATTTCAAGTGAGGAATTTAAATGCCAGTTGATGGTTCAAAAATGTTTTTTATTTCCATTTGTGGTAGAAGTAGTGTGTTTTAGAGTTCTGTGTTTCACCATAGTCAGAAGAGACTAGGTAATGTAGAAGTGTAAGAACAAAAGTCTCACAGACTACTCTGAGGGAATTGACAGGAGTGGAGGAATGATACCGTAGTTTAGTAAATAAGAGAATTTTCATAATTCCTGTAGATGATTATATGTGGCTGTCATTATTAGAATGGGGGAGGGAGATGGTTTCTTTGCCAGGTGTTCTGTGATTAGATTTTAATGGACACAGGTACTGTCTGCCAAGCTCTCTTCCTCTCCTGTAGCTGGGGAAGAGAGGAGAAACCTGTATAGTAAAAATACAACGGACTGTAGTGTGAGGCAACAGGTTACAGCTGTTAGATACAGATCCTAATATCCTAATAACTGGTTAGTTCTGGATTGAAAGTTCTGTAAATCAAACCTCAGATTACCAGAGAAATGCACTGAATTGCTCTTTCCTCCCAGTTCTTACTAGATCTTTGTTCTTGTTTCATGTAATAGTATTATCCCTGACATTGCAAACGTTTGCTTGTCTTGCAGGTAAACAGTCCTTGCTAAAGTGGTGGGGGTTTTTTGCTCAGGTTTAGTTAAAATACTGTTCTGCTTTTCTTTATATAGTAGCAGAAAGTCAAGTAGTAAGCTCCCATTTTCAAGTGAAAGATTTGTGCCCTCTTCCTTAGGGGGATACGATGGATACCGTCCTTCCTTTTCCAACACTCCAAACAGTGGTTACACGCAGCCCCAGTTCAATGCTCCTCGGGATTACTCAAACTACCAGCGGGTAAGAGACCACAGTGTGGGGGGGAAACAAAAGCACTCAAATCTGTTAGTGAAAACTCTGCCAAAGACTTTTTCTGTTGCTAATGAACACGAACTACCTCGGTGTAGTTTGAAAAATTTAAACACTGAATACATCTATTTACATCTATTTAAACACTGAATACATCTATTTTCTTATTTATATTGAGCAACACATCGTGTAACTGGAGAGAGCATTTGTCATTGCACATTTTATTACAGCTGCTAGGCACTAGTAGAAGTAAGAACTAATTCTTCTAAGATTAATGCAAACTAATAAAATGCTGCATGTTGAAGGCACAGATATTTTGTCAGTGTAAGTTGCTTTAAAAGCTCTTTATTTTATTTGCAATTAATAACAGTGCCCAGGTTTTATGGTGTAACTTTTTAAATTTCTTTACCTCAGGATGGATATCAACAGAATTTCAAACGTGGCTCTGGACAAAGTGGACCTCGGGGAGCTCCTAGAGGTAATTTCCTGAGTAGTGAATAATTGATTTGGGCTGAATGGAAGTTTTGGTCCAACTTCCAGAGTTCTAGATTTAGAAAGCAACCTCACCCCTTACTCAGCAGTTTACAATTGAAGAAAAGTTTTCTTTCTCTGACCTCAGAGCTGACCCTGCTTTTCAGCAGGGGTTGGTCTTGGAGAACGTCTTGTGGACCCTGCTGACTTGAATTGTGCTGGGATCCTTTGAACTTGTGGTGGAAGTTTTGTTGGCTGTTGAATGAGGAATTCCTGGAAAAGATGCTAAAACAGCAATTGCTGTTGACACTTTAAATGTAGCAGAACTTCTTACCTGCCTTTTATTAATGAAAGCCTTTGGGAACAAAACAGAAAAAAACCCCAGACATAATGAGGCTGTAGTTGAACTTGTACATTTTATTTTGATCACTATTGCCATATATTTTAGGAAGCCCAGCTGTAACGAAGAAAGTCTTAACACAGTTTACATCAGAACATTTAGGAATATTTTTAAATGCTCAGACTTCATAGTTCAACCCCCTTTTTGTGTGTTTCCCAGGTCGTGGAGGACCCCCAAGACCAAACAGAGGGATGCCTCAGATGAACGCTCAGCAAGTGAATTAAACACGTTCACAGGATCACGTTCAACGCCAAAAACACGCTGGCCAGTGTACAATACATGTTACCAGAAGAGTTATTATCTATTTGTTCTCCCTTACAGGAAGTTTGTTGTAAAGGGACTATTTTCATTACCCATAATGACAGGACTACAGTTGCCAGCTTTATATTACCTGGATATTGAAAGGAACGAAACAACGTTTACTCTGCATGTTCTGTCCTAAGCATCATCTTGAGCCTTGCACATGAGATTCAGATTCCTCACCCTTGCTAAGAGTAAAGCAAAAAAAAAAGGCAATTTCCAGGGTGATCCAATCTCCATGGTTAACTGAAGTGGCAGGAAAAAAGCAAAGACTCACTTCTGACATTTAAAAGTGATTTAACAAATTGGGATGAAATCTGCAAATTCATAAAGATTTACTGTGGTGGCAGTTGACAAAACTTAATGTGCCCGTGAAAGGATGGAAAAGGTGAAGTGTGGCTTGGTAGAGCAGCTGCATTTCAGCTTTTTCTTATTAAATTGAAGCACTGAACAGTTAAAGATGTGTAGTGATGCAATTGCCCTCAATAGACAGATGGGCTTAGAGCCAGTTTTTGACAAAGAAGCAGCACCCTTAGCTGCAGCCTCCTCATCACCAGGGCCCTGATTCCTGTGGCTAAGGATTTAAGAACGCCTGCATAACTGCTAATGTAACTGTGTAACTTTTTTTTTTTTTAGGAGAAAAGTAAAAGAAAACCCCAAAACAAAGCTTTGATTTGGCACTTCAACAAAATTTTGCAACAAATGTGAGATATAATCTGGATGGCCACTGTATATTTGATGTGAATCATTTAGGTATCTCTTTGAAACACTTTTAAGTTCTTTGATAGCAATGACTTTTGTAAGGATTGGTATTCTCTATCATTCCTTATGACTTGCACATTGTCTGTCACTAATACTTGACCTTGCTGTATTATCACCTAAATAACTGATGCCGGTACTGATGGAAATCTCTAACGGATAATCATAACACTTTTGGTCACATGTCCTTTTGTCTTTCCTGCAGCCTTGAAGGTTTGAAGAAATCTCAAATGCCCGCTGCTGCTGCCCTTTTAATTGCTCTCTTTTGAAAAGCACCAGTATGTGTTTGAGTTGATTTCCCCTTTGAAGGGAAATGACAGCCAGCAGTTACAGTTCTAATGGTATAAGCAAGACAAATAAAACATGTTTATAAAAATTGTATCCTGGAACACTGGTTTTCAACAACTGAAACAGATTCCATGTGATGGGGTGACATTTCATAAGGTTTTTTATTTGTTTGGGTTTTTTTTCCCCTGATAGTCTCTTTTTTCCTGACTAGATGTAAACCCTCCTCCTGTTTTCCTGGTTTTATTCTACTAGCTGTGACTTCTGGGAAACCTTTATTTTTATAGACTTTTCCTTTTCATCAAGGCAGCGGTGTATGAAAGGAATGGCATAAGCCTAGGAGCTGGAAAATACCAAGTCTTACTCAAGTTTTACTGCATCCTTGTGGTATAATCCTTGGAAAAATCACTTGTGCCTGCCTTCTGCGCACATGCACTCTCTCTGCAGTGGGGAGAATATTTTGATGCTGCCTCCATAGAGGTGTTGGTAGTTCTGTTGCATTCTATAGCACACGCAAGAAGAAAAGTGCTATATACTCTATGTTAAAAGTATTGCTTATCAAATAATTCCTACCTGTGGAAAGGTGAAATTAAGGAACAGCTGCGTGTTGTTTAACTGTTCTATACAAAACTCAAGGTTGTTTTCACTCAGAACTTTCAGAACTTGCAGTCAGATGTTTTGACTTCGTGGTGGAACAACCTGGGACTCCGTACAAATAGGTGGTGATCTCACTTTTCCATGTCCTGTGTGAAGAGCACAAATGAAAAATGGTTTTGCAGCGGGAAGTGATAAGTTTGTGAAGACAATATTCCACACCAGGCATCCTGAAACAGTGCTGATGTCTGGGAGCAGCAGTTTGAGTCAAGGCCTAAAAACATTCCGTACCAGTATCACAATCCAATAACTGCAGCCGGGGAGAAGTTGCTCTTCTGTGTCTTTTTTAGGAGGTTATTACTGAGATAATAGTCCCAACTGTTTTTTAACTGGAAACAAATAAAAAGACAAACCTTTTAATGTCAAACTGATGTAGGAAAACAGTGAGTTCCTTTAATTTTATTTTTTTTTTGTGCATCAGCTTTTTCCTGTTTAAATGGTTGGTAGAACACAAGCCTTTAGCTTGTTCCATTGCACACCAAATGCTCCTTAAGTAGCTGATTGTAGTTGGACAGTAAATATGCAGCATATTGAATTAAAGATTCCTGAATGGATCAGAACATTCCACTGAAAGTTTTGGGGGTTGGTTTGGGGTTTCTTTCCAACTTAAAATAAAACATTGGGTAGTTGAGGGGCCTCCTGACCTGTTTGTCAACTTTTTCACGTGTGATAACGGCCTTCAGAGCAGCTGCTCTGCTGTTTGGTGGGAGAGGGAGAGGAGGAACAAGTCCATTGGAGGTGTTTAAGCTGGGAATTTGCAGTGACTCTTTTAACCTCGTGTAATAAATGGAAGTGAAAGCTCTGCTGGGCACATGACCCTGTGGCACATGGGTCCACACTGTTCAGGGGGACTCCAAATTATCCTTAACCTGTAATTTGTCTCTGGATCTGAGTCCCATCCTCATGATGAGCACTCACTCCCTAGGTATGCTTCCTTTAAAGAAGGTCATATCTTGAACCAAGACTGTTAAAAGTTAATCCTGAGGCAAAGTGGTGGAATTTCGAGGCAGCTTCTATTGCAGAACTTGGGATGAGCTGTTCATCCTATGGGGAAACTGATCCTGTATTGGAATGAGTGAGAATAATGCAGTGCTGTGTCTGAGCCTGCAGGTACACACAGCAGGTGCACCTTTTGGGGGTTTTACTTGATTCTTCCAAGAACTGATGTTTTTGGGAGAATTGGAGCCTAATTCTGGCTGCCTGCTTGCATATACAGCTACCCTGAGAGTTTTATTTTGGCAGAGCCTTCGTTATCTGGGTTGTGATAACGTGCAGTGGGATGTGTTGTTTGAGAACACACCTCTGCCTTAAGCCTCTTGCTGCTTGGCTGTAATTCAAAGTTTCTTGAGCAAATAATATTAATCACACCAATACTTCAGATGTTTATACCTATTGTTACTATGTTTGGGAAACTCATCCTTCCTGGACATCCTACAACTTAAAAACTTAAGAAATCAGACCTGCTGTCTCATACTTGAGGCCAATGTCCTGAATTTTACTTCTGTTGTTCCTGCATATTTTAATAACACTGTACAACTTTGGGATTTTGCTGTGGAGCATTCTAAACTTCACTTAATTCCTATTTTCTTTCCAAGATACTGCCTTTTGCACCTCAGCAATCAGAGTAGTTGGAAGAGGATTGTTGGCTTCTTGTTTTAACCAGTGAATGCATTCTGCTGGGATTTGAAACTCTCGGAGAATTTTGGGACCTTAATGTGTCTTCTCAAAAAATCCTGCTGACCTTATTTTTGAAGCAGAACGATTATGTTACAGGTTTTTGGAGAATGGATCAAGCTTCATTCTTTCCCCAGATGGCATTTGAGTGACTACTTTGGAGAGAGAGAAGTTACTGAAGAGGTTTTAACAGTAGATAAATACTGAAAAGATGATAAGTGATGCTGAAAAGTGGTTGAACTTCATGTGATTAAAAGCAAATCTGCTGTGGATCCAATGGGGGATAGGACAACTGTCATTAACCAGCCCAATTAATGAGGCTGCTGGTGGATAAAAACACATAACCTCTCGTGCTTATGTGAAACTTGTTGGTTAAACTGTTTGCAAATATGGAAATGGATGCTTGAAGACACAGATTTGTAGCTGGAGCTGAGGTTTGTCACTGTGAATTAGACTTTTAATTTCTAAAATGTGTTTCAACTGTATTCTGTCTGCCTTCCACGTGGATGGGACAGGAAAAGTTTTCAATCCTTGAAAATTCAATTCTTGAATATAATGCTATTAAAATTATTTGTGGCTCTCTGGGTTTAGCCTTAATGGAGGGAAGGAAATTTTTTTTCCAAAATCCACATCCTAAAGCCACTCTGAGCAGCACATAAGAGAACTGTATTAGGAAAACTTCAGCCTAACTTCACATTTGGTTCTGAATTAAATCTATTGTTTGCTCTTGCTGCAGTTATTAATTTTAAAAGCCAAGCTCTGTTTCCCCTCACTTTTTAATGTCCATGAAACAATGGCATGAGTGTAACTGGCTCAGTTCTCATTTCTATAAAATGTGTTCAAATAGTGGATCAAAGTACACCTGGAATTTTGGTCTCAAACTAAATTTTAGTCATCCGTTAGACTTCTATTAAATGAAAATGTATTTCCTTGGGGGGTTTTTTGTTGTGTTTTTTTGGGTTTTTTTAAGCTCTCCAGTTTGAGAATAAATTTTAGTACTGCTTCTACCATGTAAAATAAGTGTTCAGAGTTTTAGTTTCTTGTCAGGTTTAAATTTTCTGATGGCCTTAAACATACCTGTATATATGTCTTTGCAGTTCTTTAATTCAACATTGGAAATCAATTGGTCCATGGCTTATGTAAACACTTGAAAAATAAACCTATTTAAATGTTTTATGTCCTTTCAAGCAAATATTTCATGCCTATGAGTTAAGGAATTGTCTTGCTCCACTTCATTGGTGATTTAGTGACCGGATCTGTCTGGGTTCACCTAAAAAAGGTACTATTCTCCAGCCTTTATGATTATTAATTCAGTAGTTTTATCATATTTTTGTCATATTTTAAAACAAATATCCCCAAAATACATCCAGTGGTATGAAAGAAAATTTTCCTACTATGTTACCTGGTTTTAATTACTTCATTGTTCAAATGTTCAAGTTAAAAAACAAATTTTGGCAGTATTAAAAGCTAAGAATAAATATATCTATGCAAATAGCTCGACTCAACTTTGGTATTGAAAGGTTAGGAATAGTTTTACTGTCACTTTGAGAATCAATGTCATGTTTCTGAAAACTCGCTGAAATTTCCAGTCAGGTTAATAAATCAGGTTTTTTTGTTGAAGCCCCACAGTTTTGCAACTTGGGATTTTATATAGAAAACTTTAATGAAGCTCTACCTAGTTTTACTGAGGAGGGAAATACCGTTTTGGGGGGTTTCATGGTTTGGTATCAGATAAATATGTATCCTGAAAGTTTGTTAGTTCCTGTATGTGTGTTCTGTTTTCTGTGGTCATGTTTCCATGGGAAAACTGTCCAGATGCCCTCTTTTATGTATATATTTTTTGGTTTTCCTCTCTCCAGTCCCGAGGGCCACCCAGTGGCTCACGCAGAACTGCAGTGGTTGGAAAAGAAATATCTTTATAAAATCAGAGGAACGTGGGCTTTGGGGTTTGTAAGCAAGATTACTGTAAAACAAGGGATTTAAAAAATAAAATGGGTGTTGCCATTGCGGCTGGAGCTTGGTTTCATCCCCTTTTTACACGGAAACCACCGAAATAAACTAAAAACAGCTGTCAGAGGTGAGGGCTGTTGGGAGCCGGTTGGCCACAGGAGTGCGCGTAGTTCCAGTGTGTGTGCTTCCTCCCCTGCGGCCTTCCCGTGCGGAAAATTACCTTATATTATTATACTTTAAAAAAGAACTAGAGATGTTTGTGTGGGCGCGCGGCGCAGGCGAACGGCGCGGGCAGCCCCGGGGTCCTCCCGCGGCGCGCGGCGCCCGCGCCCTGCCCCACGTGGTTCTCACGTGGTTGCCACGTGGTGCGCTGGGCGCGGGAGCCGGGCGGGCGCGGGTGTCCCGCAGCCATGCAGCGCAGGAAGGTGGACAACCGCATCCGCGTGCTCATCGAGAACGGCGTGGCCGAGCGGCAGCGCAGCCTCTTCGTGGTGGTGGGAGACCGCGGCAAGGACCAGGTAACGCTGCCCCGGAGTTACCGGGAGGGCGGGGCGTGATACCGAACCGGGCGTTCCCTAATCCCCCGGCACCGGCTTCTCCCTCCTGCAGCGGGGGTTAGAAACGGGTTTTCAAGACCCTGCCCTTAGACATCGGTCTGAGAAAACTCATGAGAATCTAATAAAATCCAGGACAGGCAAATCGGATTTATTTACTTTAAACTGGGGGAGAATATATTTAATTTTCTGGCCAACAGGAGCCAGGACAGGCGAATCGTGTTTGTTTCTTTATTCATTTATTTATATTTAGCTGGCGGCAGGTATCTTTCATTTTCTGGCCGGCTGGAGCTTTTTACCCTGTCTCAGCTCTGCCATGAGACGCGATGGGGCTCAAAACGTGCTTTATGTACTGAATGGTCTTGCAGATGAACCCACTTGGTAGCGTTGTATGGAAGAACGTGATTGCCAAGCTCTCTTCATTTGGGAGACTAGACTTGTGTTTTTCATGTGGGAGAGGGAAGAACAGCACGGCCAAACCGTGATATTTTAGGATAAATCAGGTCATAGAATCACAGAATTGTTCAGGCTGGAAAAGACCTCTAAGGTCACTGAGTCCGTCCGTTCCCCCAGCACTGCCACGCCCACCACCAGCCCAAGTGCCACATCCACAAGGTTTTTAAATCCCTCCAGGGATGGGGACTCCACCACCTCCCACTGTTCCAGTGCTTAACAACCCTTCTAAGGAAGAAATTCTCCCTAATATCCAATCAAAACCTCTCCTGGCACAGCTTGAAGCCATTTCCTCTCATCCTGTCCCTTGTTCCCTGGGAACAGAGTCTAATCCCACCTGGCTCCCCCCTCCTGTCAGGGGTATGGAATAAGGTCACCCCTGAGCCTCCTTTTCTCCAGGCTGAGAGAGGGAGCTTTCTCCCAGGAGCTCCTTCAGCTGCTCCTGGTGCTCCAGACCCTTCCCCAGCTCCTTTCCCTTCTCTGGACATGCTTCAGCCCCTCAATGTCCTTCTGGAATTAAGAGGCCCAGAACTGGACATAGAATTCAAGTTGTGGCCTCACCAGCTTCCAGCACAGGGGGACAATCCCTGCCCTGGCCCTGCTGCTGTTCTAACTGATAATTCAGTTATCTGCAGTATCTGGGGAAATAAAATAACCTAGTTACAAAAAAACTTGGAAAATAAGGAGTTGATCAGGTGGCAGTACAAGAAAGTTGTCATTAATTTACTGGTAAGGTGGATCAGTAAGGTCTGTCAGGGCATATCCCAAATCTGCTTGTGTTCAGTGTTTTCACTGAAATACTGAAAAATGCTGTGGAAAATCCATTGTAAGATGCAAATACTAGGAACTGTATTTAGCCTGAAATAATCTCCTTCTGTCAGAGCAGTTTTTAGCAGTTCTGCCAAAAAAGAGAGCTAAGGAAAACTGGGTATAAATCAATGTCATGCAGCCCTGGAGAAGGCACAGACACACAGGTCTGTATGAAAGGGAAGGTCACCTTCCCAACATGTCACGGGTTTTGCACAGTAGAAAACATAGCTGTAAAATAAAATATGGACAGATATTTTGCTCTTTGATTTTGTTCATGAGTGTTTCTGTGACCTGACAGGTGGTGATCCTGCATCACATGCTGTCCAAAGCCACTGTGAAGGCGAGGCCCTCCGTCCTGTGGTGTTACAAAAAGGAGCTGGGCTTCAGCAGGTAAGAGAAACCTCATGTGTTTCCTTATTCAAAATGCAATTTGGCTTCCATAATACACTTGTCACCAGCACTTGGTACCTCTGGTTTCTTTCTGTAGTTCTAACTCTAATCTGTTGCCCTGGACCAATCTCCCCCTCACCTTTTTAACCTCAAAAGGCCAAAACTTTAATTCTTCACCTTTTTAACCTCAGGACTGGGTCTGACTTCCAATGAGACTTGAACTTAACCTTTTTCCAAGAAAACTTCTGTGTGATCTGGTTCTCCAGCCACAGGAAGAAGAGGATGAGGCAACTCCAGAAGAAGATTAAGAGTGGAACTTTAAACATAAAGGATGATGATCCCTTTGAGCTGTTCATAGCAGCCACAAACATTCGCTACTGTTACTACAATGAAACCCACAAGATTCTTGGGAACACCTTTGGCATGTGTGTCCTTCAGGTGAGGACTTCAACTTTGGACTCAAAAACACATTGCTCTGCTACTGATTAATTTAAATGTTGCAGAAATAGTATTTGTTGCTTTGTTACTTTAATTTTACAAGTTCTGTGAGGGTGAGGTGGCCTTGTTGGTAGAAGTTTTAACAGGACATTAGTTAATGCAAATGTTAAGTGTGAATTAAACTTAAATAACATTTTTAGGCTTTTTGTGCCTTCCAGTAGGACTGATGAACTCCAGGCAACTTTGAAATGTTATTTATTCCCTAGGATTTTGAAGCCTTGACTCCAAACCTGTTGGCCAGAACTGTTGAAACAGTGGAAGGTGGTGGAATTGTGGTGATTCTCCTGAGAACAATGAACTCCCTGAAGCAGCTCTACACAATGACCATGGCATGTGTAGCATGATGTGTCTGTTTTCTTTGCATTGTGATAATGCCAAGTGGTTGTTTATTGTTTTTATTATGGGCTCTGATTTCCCTTTATTGTCTTTCTTTATTGTGTTCTTTAGTTCCACAATAGTTTTGGAAGTATTTATTCTATCTGCCCATGTATCAGGAACTTAAGTTAAAAAAGTAGGTCTTTTCAGTGTTTTGTGACCTGTTGCTTAGTGAGATCAGCTCCACAACTACTGTGTATTTCCAGATAGGAATTATATTCGCACTGAGTATACTTACACCTAGAGCAGGAGCTGAGGGTAAGCAGAGGGTGAATTAAAGTGATAGAATGTTATGTCTTTGCATCCCTGAGGTGTTTGATAAAATCTGGCAGAGCTGACCTTTAAGACAGGCCAGAATAAATAAGAGTATTGGTGGGAAAAGTACATTTTATCAAGTATTTGGAAAATGTGGGTGAGCCACAACAAACAGGAAATCGGGATTCTGTCTGGGGCATGCTGTGGATGGAAAAGGAGGCTGTGATCCACAAGAGTGGAAAAGATGGATTGTCACACAAGTCACAGTCTTACAGATGTCACTGTGAGTGCTGTTCCTTCTCTGAGGGATGTTTTCTCTCTGTTTCAGGATGTTCACTCTCGATACAGAACAGAGGCACATCAGGATGTGGTGGGAAGGTTTAATGAGAGGTGAGTGATTGAGAGTGGAAAGGTTCTGGGCTGTCTGTCCAAGAAAAGCATGAGGAACATCATGTATTCCTAATAGGAAAGCCTATAGGTTTGCACTGGAACAGGGCTTTTGGGCTGCTTTGGTGAACTTGGAGCTCAGCTTTAAGTACCTGTAATTGTTCGGAAAAGAGTTTGAAATAACTACAAAAAAGTGGAGTTTTCACTGAGCTGCCTTTGCTTTCCTGCTCAGGTTCATCCTGTCTCTGGCCTCCTGCAAGAACTGCCTGGTGATTGATGACCAGCTGAACATCCTGCCCATCTCCAGTCATGTTGCAAACATCACTCCTGTCCCTCCACAGTCCCAGGTCAGTGAGGGATGTCACCCCTTCCCCTTGGGACAAATCAGTCATGAGCTGGCTCATGGTGTTTTAAAGATTTAAAGAGGAAGACTTTTTCCTGTCACCCTGATTCATATAAAATATAGTGGGCTTGCAGAGAGGAAGTAGAATGTTCTGAAAAAATGACACCACGTGGTGTGGGTGGAGCACTGGGAGATATATTTTTGTTCCCTCTTGCTTTTTTTATTGTCAAAGCTTTTGTTTGTTTGTTTGTTTGTTTTGTGTTTGCCCATATTTTCTGGTTTTCTTGTATTGCTGTTTTCCTTGTGAGGTGAGGCTTAATTGTGATTGCTGTTTCAGAAGTACATAGAAATTTCAGTCTGATGGACAGTTGGAATGAAACTGACCTTTTGACAGGTGGAGGGTGGGAAAACACTTTGGAAATAAGTATGTTACAAGCTTTGGAATGAAACTGAAACTGGTACGTTCAATTTCTGAATTCTGAATTTCTGAATCTTGGGAAACATTCCCAGAATATAATCCACACATACTTGCACTGTTGGAGGTGTATCCTTTTATCATTTTCAGGTGTAAAACTAAAGTAAAAGGAAACCAGTTTTAAACAGAAATCTTTTAGCTTTTGAACTGTGTTGTGTGGCCCAAGAAATACCAACGTGGGCTCTGTCAGAGATGTAAAAACATTTTAATAGGCCACTAATTTTAAAAAAGCAAAACAATTCCGCTCTGTCATTAGAACAATACTGACAAAAGCACAAATGCTTATTTGTTGGATGGGTAAAATAGTGCCTTTGGAATTTTGAGTGACAATAAGGAAAATCAGAATTCATTCCCATCTAAAGTTGAATGTGTTTGTGTCCAGGTTTATTGTTTGGCTTTGAACTGATCTGTTGCTGCTGCAGTAGTTTTTCCCTCTACATAGCAATATGCACAGGTATAACAAAGATACATTTTTGGTATTGCCTGAAGACTTAAAAGTTAATTAAATTCTTGAGAAATTTTTTCCTTGGTGTCTTCTTACTATCTCCTGAAAAATTCCTTCCTTTTTTCCTCCAAGCTTGGGAAAACCAGGATGCATCTCTCTTTGTAACTATTCTCCTGAAGATGCCTGAAAATTGAACTATTAAATATCTGTCTGTCCATATACATTTTTGTGTTTCCAGGGCTTATATTCTTCTTGTAGTAACATTTTCTTTCATATCTCTTTTTCTTCCTGACAAAAGACCTCACAAAGGTATAATTGTACTGAAATGTCCTTTTCTCATCCTGTTCTGGTCAATCCTGTGCTTGCAGGAAGACAGACTCAGGCCACAGGACTTGGAGCTGAGGGAGCTGAAGGAGAGTTTGCAGGACACCCAGCCCGTGGGGGTTCTGGTGGATGGCTGTAAAACCCTGGATCAGGTTGGTGTGGAGCTTAAATCCAAAATACTCTGTGCTTGACAGGTCACAGTAATGTGACAGGAATTGCCATTAATGCCAGTAAACCAGTTACACGATGTAATTCCAATGCAGTTGAAACAGCTGATTTCTGTTCATTTTTATGTTTTCTCATCATCAGGCCAAAGCAGTTCTGAAATTTATCGAAGCCATTTCTGAGAAGACTCTCCGCAGCACTGTGGCTTTAACAGCAGCCAGGGGACGTGGCAAATCTGCTGCTTTGGGCCTGGCTATTGCTGGAGCAGTAGCTTTTGGGTGAGTGATCCCCCTTCAATCTCCCAGGCTTTATCTGCATCCATTAATTAAAAAAAAAAAGATGACAGGATCTGAATGTATTTGTAATTTCCAGTCCTAAATCTCTCGGGTTTATTCCTTTATGGTTTGATTGCTGCATACACTGTTGTTCAAGTTTTTATATTTTATAGTAATAAGAAAATCACAGTCTTTAAAACTCATAATCACACATGAATTGAGATCAGTGTCTACAGAAATCTGCTTTATTTTGATTATTAGGTAAAATCAACCCCTCAGATAAAGAAAACATCCTATTTAGTATTGATATTTAAAATTTGATGGAAAAACAGTTGAACTCTTGTTTTATTTTCCTCTGTAGTTACTCCAACATCTTTGTCACGTCTCCCAGCCCAGATAATCTTCACACACTCTTTGAGTTCATATTTAAAGGCTTTGATGCACTGCAGTATCAGGTAAGGGGAGCAGACTATTTTACAATACTTTCACAGTGTTCCTGTTTAGTAAGTTTTGCATCTCATCTGTAATTGTTTTATTTATATTTGCTATCAGCTTTTTTTGTAATGTTCTGCAAAAAAAGAATGATAGGAAAGTTATGTTTCCCTCTCTAAGTAGAGTAAATCAGTTTCTCTGTGAAGCAGTTTATAACATTAGTAAATAATTTCTCAATTCTCAGGCCTCTGAACCTTTTATAAGAGTTTTTAACTAGAATGTGAAAGAACAGTGTCCTTTTAGTGAGCTTATTTTGAGGATAATGGTAAACAATATTCTTCTTAGATCTTGGCTTTAACAGTGTTTTCTTTCAGGAACATCTGGACTATGAGATTGTTCAGTCTTTAAATCCAGAGTTTAACAAGGCAGTAGTCAGAGTGAATGTGTTCAAGGAGCACAGACAGACCATACAGGTAACTGACCTTTCTACTTTTTATTCCTAACTGTTGTTTTTACCAGCTCTGTAATTGTTTTGATTTTAAGCATGTTCATTTTATGTGATTGGTTCTTTAAGGAAAAACCTTTGGGTGAGTGACTTTCCTTCTTTCTTTCTGGGAATAACTTGCAGATTACAAAGCTCTCTTGTGGGTTTCTCCTGAAATAAAAGCAAAGAAAGGTGAAAGGAACAGTGAAGGAAGAGCATGTGTTTGTAGTGATTAGATTTCCTCTATTTTCATCATCTCTGCAGATAAATTGGTGTAGAAATATGCTAAATAAATGACCCAGTCCTTACTAGGGTAACATAAACCCTGTCCTGACTGGGGTTTTTTATGTCTCAGTCTCTGGCTTGGTGGCTGTGGGGAACAAGGACAACAAACAGCTTTTCAGGGGTCCAGCTTTACCAACTCTGACGTTTCCCCAATCCCCAGAGAGGGAATGCTGCTGTTGGCAGTGACAGTGTCCTCTCTTTCCTTGCAGTATATACACCCTGCTGACTCTGTGAAACTGGGGCAGGCTGAACTGGTTGTGATTGATGAAGCTGCTGCCATTCCTCTACCCCTGGTGAAAAACCTGCTGGGCCCTTACCTGGTTTTCATGGCCTCTACAATCAATGGGTAAGGCTTGAGCAGCAACTGTGTGCCTGGGGAAGCAGTTGTGACAGTGGGTTATTATCTACAGTACTTGTTTTATTACATACTGTTACATCAGGTCATGCTAATTGTGGTTTGTCGTGGAAGTGCTCCTTAAAATAACAAGAGTCAGTATTTGCTGCTTCCACTGTGGACTTGCACCTCCTTTGCTCTGCTACAAGGTGCAAATATATAAGCAGGATTCTGCAGTTAGAGAGGGAAGAAGGATATTTTCCTTCCACTTTGGGAAGGCTAATAAATTGGCAGGGTCCTGCATGCTCAAGAACGTCAAAAGGCAGCGATTCTCACAGATGGTTGGGGCCCTGACAGTCCCCAAAGCAGCACAGGGCTCTGGATGGCAGCCTGGGTCCATGCTGGAACTTCCCTGTGAATCAGGATTGCGGTTTGGTTCTTTGCTTCAGAATTCTGTGTCCTACTTTCCAGGTATGAGGGCACAGGTCGCTCTCTGTCACTGAAGCTCATCCAGCAGCTTCGGCAGCAGAGTGCCCAGACCCAGGTGACCATGACAGCAGAGAACAAATCCACAGCCACGGCCAAGCTCACCTCAGGTAGGGCAGTTTTGGGCTGTGCTGTGTGACCACAATGTCTGATGCAAGCCCTGTATGGGTATCCCATGTATCCATGTGCTTTGCAGCTGGAGGAAAGCAGAAAATGAAGGAACTCTCCTCTGGGTTTTCCCTCATGATTTTCAGATTAAAAGCTTTCAAGAGATGAGAGCTACGTGATTAATAATTTTCTAATCTGGGAGCCCTTCAAAGGACACAGATCCTACTGGATTCTTTGCCAGCGGTAACTTCCAACACTACATGTTCTCTGCCATCTGTTTGCAGCTCGTACCTTACACGAGGTCTCCCTCCACGAGTCCATCAGATACGCCCCTGGGGACCCAGTTGAGAAGTGGCTCAATGACCTGCTGTGTTTGGACTGTCTCAACATCACCAGGATCATCTCTGGCTGCCCACTGCCCGAGACTTGTGACCTGTATCCTTATTCAGATGTTGTGCCCTGATCAAAATATATTGCTTTCTGGTAAAGGAGGCTTTTTTCAGCTCATTAATAGTTGGTTCTCTGGCTAATATGATAATTTCAGCATATCATCTTTTTATTAAGACCACACTTCTGGAGCTAAGCTCTTAAGCCTTATGGCACTGCTGGTGTGTATTTTACCCAACTCCAGTTTTACTCCAGAGACAATCCTAAGAAAGTGTTGCATGAAGGGAAGTCCTTGTTGGAGTTATAAAAGCTTTGGCTTTACAGATGAAGGATGTGAAAGCTACAAACACTGCCCAGTGTCATTCATTCTTGTAGATAAAGAGCACAAGCCAGGATGTAACCCAAATATTGAAAATAAACCAACAGTCTTTTTCCCTGTTCCCAAGGAGGTTGTTTCCTTAACCCCTGTGCTTAGATACTACGTAAATAGAGACACACTCTTTTGTTACCACAGAGCATCAGAAGTTTTCCTGCAGAGACTGATGGCCCTCTATGTGGCTTCGCACTACAAGGTAGAGCTTGTGCTTCTTCTATCAAAATTTCAGCTGGGGAATTTTGTGGGGGGAGCAGTGCTTGTTATGCTGACCTAATTGAATTGTTCTCATTGAGATTTCTGAACAGCTTCTGTTGCTTCTTGCTGTATCCTTTCTCCGAGATGTCTGCTTTGGTTTTAGCTGAACATATTGGATTTACTGGAATATTTTTGTCTTGAGAAGTTTGGAGGCTAAATTCTAGATGAGTCGAGAAGCTTGTCAGTGATGCTGTTCTATTCACTGTGTTCTAGGAGCCTCAAGTTAACCAAAAGAGTAGCACCACTGTAGTGCTGAAAAGAGGAGTAATTCATCTCAAGGTTTCAAGACCCTGGGTGACTAGTAAATGTGAGGGGTGAAGACCATAAGTACTGAAATACTGAGTATTAAAAGTCTGGGCTTAAAACAAAAATTAAGATTTGGTAATTAAAGAGGCAAGAGCTGTATAAAAACAGAAAACTCAGTTTCATACATATTAGAGCAAGAGGTTTCACTTGAGAAAAGCAGATGCTGTCTGGTAGTGTGACAACCATGAGCTGGCTTGGGATCTTCTCCATCCATCAGCATTGTACTACTTCCAAGTTTCTTAATATCCCTAAATTCAGAAAATGGAAGATTGTTTAGAAGTCAGCTGCTAACATTACACTGGACTTTGAAGCTCTTCTCATGGAATAAGCATTTGGACAACACTCTTAGACACATGATAGGATTCTTGGGGTTGTTCTGTGCAGGACCAGGAACTGGACTCGATGATCCTTGTGAGTCCCTTCCAACTCCGGATGTTCAATGATTCTCTGAATATTTTTTCAACTCTCTGATATCGTTACCCACCAGAACTCGCCCAATGACCTCCAGATGCTCTCTGATGCACCTGCCCACCATCTTTTTTGCCTTTTGCCACCCGTTCCACCAACTCAGAATTCATTACCCGAAGTACTTGCAGTTGTTCAGGTGAGAGAGCAACTGAGTATAAACTTGGATTCTGATATAGCTGAGTGGCTGTCGGAGAAGACATTTTTTCTGTGTTAATGGTTTTTGCCTTCCCTGGCAGGTGTGCATGGAGGGAGAGATCTCCCGCCAGTCCATCATGAACAGCCTCTCGAGGGGAAAGAAGGCCTCTGGTGATCTTATTCCCTGGACCATTTCAGAGCAGGTGAGTAATTTGGCTGTGTCCTTATCCCAAATATATTTTCAGCACTATTTCTTATTACCAGAGTACCCATCTGTGTTCTTTAAACTGACTTTTTTGTCTTTGTGTAGTTCCAAGATCCAGATTTTGGGGGCCTCTCTGGTGGGCGCGTTGTTCGCATTGCAGTTCACCCGGATTATCAGGGGGTAAAGTGCTTTTCTGTCATGTCCTTCTCCATGGAGCTGCTAAATGGAAAAAAATTACATTTTTGCAGTGACTGAGTGTTGTCTGCACTGATTGTTAATGGGTTTTAAGGGGAGAATGTTGTTGCTCTGTCTTATAAACTAGAGCCATGTTTTTGCTTACATTGTTGTTTGTTCCTGCTCCACAGATGGGCTATGGTAGCAGAGCTCTGACCTTGCTGCAGATGTACTATGAAGGCAAATTCCCATGTTTGGAAGAAGAAACAATTCAAAAGCCAAAAGAAATTGCAACTGTAAGCAGTGAGGTATGGAACTTAGTACATTTTTTATTTTCTGTCATGCTAAGATGTGTAGTTTTCACTGAAAGTCTCCATCATGATTCCTCTCTGTAAGGAGGAAATTAATTTTTACACAGAATAAGAGCTTTAACTTGCAGGTTTCTGTGAGGATTGCTGGTAACCTATTTCCACTTTCTTTTTCAGACTGTTGGTTTGTTAGAAGAGGTTGTGACGCCTCGGAAAGATTTGCCTCCTTTGCTTCTGAAACTGAGTGAGAGACAAGCTGAGAACCTGGACTATCTTGGGGTGTCTTATGGCCTAACGCCAAGATTGCTAAAGTAAGACTTTATTTTATTTCCTAATTACATCCAATGCAAAAATACAACAATGTAAATCACAAATAATATGTATTATATAGATGCAGATGCTTTAGCCCTTGGATATTTTCTTTACCTCAGTTTCTGAAACTGGAACAGCTCCAAGCCAACTTCTCCTGTAAGATCTTTCTGTGAGGTACAATAGGACTGATCCTAAGTGCATCGTTCCGGGTACTTTTTCCTCAAACTCCTTCTGAGGGCAAACCCATTCCCTTCTTGTTTGCCTCTGTGACCCTTCTAAACAGATAATGAGCTGTAATTGCTCAATTTTTCCAGACTATAGAAGTAAGAAGAGCCTGTAATAAGTAGGGAGAAGTTAAACACTAATTCCTGTGACCTGCTGACTTCAAAGTTAGTTGTTTGTTTCCTGACTAATGTAAATGCTTTTCACCAGCAACTGCAGCTGCTTCTTGCTTTTCTTACCATGGAGGAGCTGAGTTACTGCTGAGTTACTGCAGCAGTAAATGATTTATTAATATTTCTCAACTTTTAGCTCCATTTTACCACATAATTTTATATAAAATCCGTTAGGGGTTTGATAGATGTTAAGTGTCATTAAAGTCTCCCTTCTTGTTGATTAGGCTTTGAAAGATCAAACATTAAAGAACATCCTTTCTTAAGAAAATTTTTACGTATTCCACATTTTGTGACAGTATTTATTAGTCCAAACCCCATCTGCCTGTTTTCAGAGGAGGCCCTGGGAGCATGTGAAATACAATAACTCTGATATCTGATATAATGTCTGTCTTTAAAAGTTTGTTGATTTTTTGATATCGCAGTCATAATTTTTCACTCCTTTGAGGTAGAACCTCAGTTTGATTCTTGTTACTGCGTTCAGTTTTGATTTTCATTAGTTGCTGGGGTGTTTCAGAGACTCACCAGTTGTCCTTGTACAGTGGATAAATTGCATTTAACCACAAGTATTACTGTACAATCAACAGCTCTCTAATTCTCAGAGTGTTTCCTCTTTTCCCAGGTTTTGGAAACGTGCTGGATTTGTGCCAGTTTATTTGAGGCAGACACCAGTAAGTACCACACTTTCTGAGTGAAAATCCAGCCCTACTGAAATCCCTGGGCATCTTTCCATTACCTTCTGTGAGATGTGCTTGGGGCAGGAATGTTTTCTGAGGCTACTTTTAGGGATTGGTTTATGTTAATTTTTGTTCTTTGGGCCTGTCTAGCTAACTAAAGGAGTAAAGTTTTTAGGACTGTGAATGTGGGACTCTTAAGTAGTTTTCACTTTAAAATTCAGAGCAAAGGTGCAGCTTTTAATTATTAATTAAAATTAATGTGGGTTATTGGTAAAATAACTGAGATTTACCAAGTTCTAGCAGTTCTTAGGTTTTCCATTAGATAGTGGTGATCAGTAGCAGTTGATATATTTGTAGTTGTTGCTGATTTAGAAGATATTTGCCTTCCTCAGCCGAGCACAGAGTGCAAAAGGTTCCTGGGGATGGTGGGAAATACATCATAGAATCACAGCATTGTATCTTATTTATTAGAATGACCTGACTGGGGAGCATTCCTGCATCATGCTGAAGATGCTGAATGAAGAGGACTCTGAACAGGAGCCTTGGCTTACTGCCTTCTGGAAAGGTAACTTTGACCTTGCTAACTCCAGAAGAATTCTCTGGGATACTTATCCTAGAGGTCCACAGAGGTAATTTATTGTATCATCCTGTCTTGTAGATTTTAGGAGGCGGTTCCTTTCCCTGCTTTCCTACCAGTTCAGCACATTCTCTCCCTCGTTGGCATTGAATATTCTGCAGAACAAAAATATCAAACAGCAGCCACAACCACGTGAGTACCCTGGGTCACAGTGTTCCTATGATCCAGAAAAATGCTTCTGTTTCTAATTAAAAGCTCAAACATTTTCTGTCTCTGAAAACAGGTAGTGGTGGGCTCTTTGCTGTTTTTTTGTGGCGTGTTGTTTTCCCCCTTGCATTTTTTGACCTAAGATTTCAGTAACATTAAATTACAGGGCTCCTGACTGTGACAGCTAAATGCATGACAGAGCACAGATGGAGACTGACACCTGCTAGATCCAGTATGGAACTAAAAGAGAAGCCTTGAATAGCAGCAGGCAGAGCAACTTGCTTCTTAGGAAGAGCACTGTCATCATGAACTTGGCAATTGGAATGTGATAATCTTTCTAAGAGCAGGCACTATAACAAAAGGGGCCAGACAAGGCACTTCTAACACCCACATCTGGCTTAAAAGCGAGTTGCTGCTTTCTCAACATCCTTAACAGAGGAGAGAATTTGGTAATCTGTGTCTTGTGGGTTTTTGGTGTCTCTTTGGTGAGAGAGTTTTTGTTGCTGCTACAAGGGAACAAACCTCTTTTACAGCAAAACCAGTGTAAGTAGTTAAAGACTGGGCAAACTGTGTTTCTCAGCCTTCACTGGTTTCAGTCTCTGGCATATTTAAGTTGATATATTAGTCTGTTTTGACAGTTGCAATGCTTTTCATATGCATGTATGTCTGCCTGAAAAGACTTGGATTAACCAAGCTAGCCTGGGTAGCAGTGTTACTGAATTCTGAATTGTGCTGGGAAGGGAACCTGTGGGGTGGCATTTGGCCTTTCTCAATAACAGGAAAAATAGTGTTAAACACTGAGATCCTGGATCAACAACAGTCTGGGTCGTGTTTTTATTTAACACCTTTGCTGTGTTTTGCTGTGCCCCTCAGCCATCAGCCGTGCTGAACTGGAATCAGTTTTCATCCCCTATGACCTGAAGAGGTTGGAGATGTACTCCCGCAACATGGTGGACTATCACCTCATCATGGACATGGTTCCTACCATCGCCAGGATGTTTTTCCTCAACCAGCTGGGGGATATCTCCCTCTCTGCTGCACAGTCGGTGGGTATGGCTGCAACAGAGCCAGGACTTGGGAAAACACGGGGAGTGTAGTGGGGAATGTGTTTGTGTTTGCTTTTAAAGCTTTTATAACATGTCATTTCCTCAGGCCCTTTTTCTAGGGATTGGCCTCCAGCATAAATCTCTGGACCAGCTGGAAAAGGAGGTGGAACTGCCCAGCAGTCAGTTGATGGGCCTCTTCAACAGGATCATCCGCAAAGTAGTCCAGGTACAGCTTTGACTTGGTTTTATTGGACCACAGTGGAATTTCAAGACTAACAGAAAGTATGGCACTAATGGAAAGCTGCATCAGAACTGTGCATCTTAAACTTAAGTCCCCAGTGATTGACTGTACACTTCTTTGTAAGATGGGAAAATCCCAGTAGAAAAAACATGTATTTGTGGCCTTGAGTTATAAATCCAAACTCCCTGGGCAGGGGGGTTGATGATCCTTAAGGTCCCTTCCAACCCAAACCATTTCATGACTGTATATAGTGTTTTCCCAAGTAAACAGTGCTTGTCTTATGGTTTTGAACATTGAAATGTCCTGACAGAAATGCTGAGGATAAAATCCATGTTGCCACCTGAGCCTGCTCTGTTTGTTTACCACTGTTCACTGCATTGGTGGCATCTCAACTTTTCATGGGGAAAAAATGCAGAGGTAGACTTGAAGTCCAGTGAAATAATTGGAAAGTTTTGCATGTTGTTTTCTGATTTTCTTTCTCTCTAAGGTGCAGGGTATAGTAGCAAAGCTTCTGCAGCCTGACATTTGTCATTGTAGAGGTGATAAATGATGCTTAATAAAATAAAGCATGTTGTAAACTATGAGTTCCCTACATTTACATGAGTGACATTGGGTGCTGACTGATTGTAGATTGATGCTTTTATAAAAGCTGTATATAATCCTGCCCTCAGGAAGCAACCTGGAGCTTTTTATTTCAGTAGGCTAGAAAAACAACTGCCCAGTTGTATTTGCAAAGTCAGAAGAGTTTCGTGGGGACAGACAGCATTCCTATTGTTTTTTTAACGCAATAACCAAGAAGAAACACCAGCAGTTCTTTACATGTGTTGGGTCACTTCATTTTCAGCTGTTCAACACAGTCCAGGAAAAAGCTGTGGAGGAGCAAATGGCAGCAACAAAGGATGTTGTAATGGAGCCAACACTGAAATCTTTAAATGATGATTTGGTAATTACAAACTTTCTTCTTGATGCATATGTAAACACTTCATGGAGTTCCCTAGAGTGTAGAAGCATGGTAATTAGATTTTCTTGGATGGAAAGAATTCCACATCCTGTCTGTCATTTTCTGGTAGCTAAAACCTGACAGGTTTGCATTATGTGCTTGTAGAGTTGTGCTTTGTTAAGCTGCAATGTGGATTTTTCACAGAAAATTACAATTATATGTAAAGAAATAATGTAAAAGTGCAATTATATAACAGAGAGAAGCTTTTCAGGATCATTTGGTGTTTGTTTATAAGGGATATATTCCTTTTTCAGTGGAAAAGGCATTTTCCTCCCATTGCTATTGCACTTAGGACTTATTGCATCTGCTGTGCTATCCTGTTGTAGGAGGAAGCTGCAAAGGAATTCCAAGAAAAACACAAGCAAGAAGTGATGAAGCTGAAGGAAATGGACCTTACACAGTAAGAATTCATCTCTATGAGTCCCTGATATCCAATTGGATGCCAGGACACTGGTGTGTCTTGCTGGGATTTGTGCACAAGGCTGTGGTTGCAAACCATCAATAAATGAGAATTAGCAGTGGGTAAGACAATCCTACCTGGGTGACATAAGAATATGCTGCTTTGCTGAGGAAAACTTTCTTGTGTGCCCGTGTCACTTAAATGATAAACTGTTCATGGCAGTAGCTCTTACTCTCTGCATCAGCCTTGATTTTGATCTTATATTCTACATATATAAGGGTTTTAGTTCTAAAATATGGACTGATAAAACAAGCTGCCTGACTGTGGACTGTTTCTAATTTTACAGTTTCCTGTGCTCCTAGAAGTAATCATTATTTTCCTTAAACCAGGATATCCAGGTCTTGGTGGCTGCTGTCCTGTGTGTGCGACTCCAGTGAAAATAGTACCTGGCTAATTTTAATATTCTCTTCTTTAACAACAGCAGCAAAACCAAACTAAAACCAAAAACCCCAAAACAAACCAAGCCCCCCCTAAACTAAAACCAACCAGAGCTTCTTTTACTCAATGTGTCAGCAGATTTCTCTTTGGACCAAGAGGAGTTACACATACCACTGATTCTCTCCCTTCTCTCTCTCCTCCCACTTTTTGTCTTATAAATCCTGTTTACTGACATCCCAGGAAAGTTGTCTGTTTTGGCTTTAGACTGATCTCTGTTAAGAGAAAAGGAATAAAAAGATTCTTTGAATCTTTGTTTGTCTTGTTTGAAGAAAGGATAAGAATAGAAGCGATTTGAAGTGACTTGCAAGTCAGTCACACAAGGAAAATAATGTAACCAGAATGTTTTGAAAGTTTTAATTCCATTTTTTAGCACTGTTACATACCTATTGGTCATTTTGGACCATGCTCACCATTTCTTACCATTTCTCACCCAGAAATAGATTTCTGTTCTCCTCCATGAGAAGGGATAGACAAAAATCTATTCTGAACACTTTTCAATACAGGTTATAGAAAACTAATAGAAGAGACAGAGCTGTTTGATTGAAAAGGCTTTGTCCAGCATTGTTCAGCCTTGTATGAACAAAGCCTCCTCTATTCTAAATCTCCAAGAATTTGAGATGGAGAGCACCCACTCCATTTTGCTCCATGATTGCTTTGCCTGGTTAAATCTCTCTAATTTCCAGGGTACTTGAACACCCAGACAAGGGCCACAGAACATGAGCTCATTTGAATGGCAATTGTTTTAATTTCTCTTTTCAAAAGAAAAGCTGTAGGTCTTCAGTTTTTCCCAGATTGATCCAGACAAACTGTACCTTGCAGGCATTGCCAGCCTGGCTTTGTGTGTGTTTCCCAGTTCTGATCTGGTTGGGTGGCTTTGTTTGCAGAGCTGTGTGTGCCTGGCAACAGAATCACCTTATTGTTGTCAACTTTGTGCTAACAATTTGACTTGAATTTTCCTTTACCTTTTGCTCTTAGATACATTATCCGGGGGGATGATGAAGAATGGAATGAGGTGCTGAGCAAAACAGGACAAAACGCTTCCGTCGTCAGTGTGAAAAGGTGAAGGAAGTGGAAATACCCCCCTGAGATCTCTGGTCTTTCCTGCTGCCTTTATTATAACATTTCCCAAAAGAGTGAAGCCTAAGAGTTAAATGCAGATAAATTGATCTTACTGTTCTTAAAAGATTCCCAGTTTTCCTGGAGAAATTAGGATGTAAGACCTCTGAGTTTTAGTACCCAGTGGTTCTGTGTTGCTCTTAGTCCTCTCTTCATGTAACTTGTTTGCTAATTCTGACTTTTTTCTGATGATCTGGTTAAGTCTGGATCCTGATCACACTCAGAAGTTGCTCCTGTTTCTCCCTTTTCTCTCCTCTTTCCACCTGACTGTCCTATTTGCTTTGGGAACTAACAGTCAGTGAGAACCTGTGGAGGTGCCACTTGAGAAAATGCAAATTCAGGAAAGAATAATTCCTTCAAGTGTGAGCTTAAGCCTGCAAAATATCTGCATTTCTGCAGTTCCTTCCTTTTCATTCATCTTCTTCCTTCTGCCTTGCCCAGCATGGAGTCTTTCCTCATTTTTTCCTTGGGGATTTATAGTTGAGACTTGCCTGTCTGCTTATTTCCCCTTCCTGGGGTGCCTGACAGCTCAAGTAATTATGTGATCTCAATTCCACCCTTTCTTGGTGTTTTGTGGGTTTTTTTTTCATGAATGCTGGAGGCTGTGAGTTTCCAGAAGCCTTCCAGGAATGAGAGAGTCTTGTCAGTGCTTACTGGGGGGGCTCTGCCCCCTTTGCTCTAATCAGAATCCAGTGCAGGAACTGAATTACATGCTTAAAACCATCAGTGGTAATTTTTTTTCTGGGCACTCTACATTTCAGATGCCTGACTTGAATTGCCTTTAGGACATGCTGCTTGAAAAGCAATGACAAGAGCTAAAAATCAATATCATTTGGGATTCAGTTTGGGTTAGAGACTCTGAGGACACTGGAAAATCTTAAGTCAGGCTCTTGGTTGTGCTTTTTCTAGCACCGAGTTTAAATGACCCAAGAAATTGGAGGTATTTTCTCCCAACCACATATCTATGTTAGACCCTCATCTCCCTTTTACAAAAAAAAATTCCCAGCTGAAATGCAATCTAGTGTGTTTTTAACAGCTATTTTGTTTCTGCTTCCCAGTGAGAAGAAAAGAAAATTAGAAACAGCAAGAGGACCCAAGCAACTGAAGAAATTTAAGAAGACTAAAGATCTAAAGCAGAAGAGGAAGAAATGACTTTAAAGCTAAGCAATGAACTTGAATTAACAAGACTGATTGTAGATTGATGCTACTGTTTTCCCTTAAATCAACAGACTTTCTTTTGGAGGATGAGAGCTGGAGAGAAGAAAAAGCCTTAAGAGACATTTTTAAAGTTTTTATTATGGGAAGAACAGTTACACTGCCAGGAGATACTGTATGAAAATTTTTTTATCAAGTGTGACTGCAGAGTGTGAGCAGGGCACTGCAGCACACTGGGATGTTATGAGGGTGCTTTAGCAGCTCCATTCCAAAAGGGCAGCACAATCAGTAAACTTCCTGCATCTTCATGGTTCTGTGATTTATTAAAAAGGAGCTTGGGCAACAAAGGATAAAGATCTGTTACCCTTGGTATGTGACTGTGCCATTAGCATTGCAGATATTTGGTATTTGCAGCTGCCAGGTCAGTGGTACTGTTGTTCCTTTGGAGCTTGAGGGGGGATTTGTTGTACTTTTCTTTGGGGCTGGCTGAGCACTGAGCACTGACTTCTGTCTCCCTGCTGTCCCAGAGGTGCTGCTTGGCTTTGGTGGAAAGTTTTGTGTCAGGTTGCCAGGAAACACATCAACACCTGGTTGTGGTGATCTCTTTGACCTCAGGGGCCAGTTGAGCAGTCAATCCACTGGGCTCCCAGATCTGCTTGTCTGGTTCTTGCTTTGCAATAAATGTGTTACCAGTCTGGAACTGGGATTTCTGTGACTGGAGTACCCTGGGTCTGCTGCCTGTCAGGCTTCAAACCCAGGGCAAACCTTTGTCCTTGTCCCAAACCTGATGTATTCCTTTGATGTTCCCTTGCTGTAAGGGCTTGGAACAGAATTACCTGGAGCTGACACACAGCTTTGTTCTACTTACTTAGAGGTAGCAGCTGCATTAATTTATTTTAATACCTTTAATACCTTTACTTTTTTTTTGGATCTCACAGCTCCTTTTCCTAGCAAACCCTAAAGAAACAGTTTCTTTCTAGGTAAAGGCAATATTTCTTCTCTAGGAGGCTGATTTGTGTTAAAAATGTATTAAACATGGATCTTGCACGACACAAACCTGTGGTTTGCAAGCTGTTGGGTGTGAATTGGTGACAGTGGAAAAGCTGAGCCCTAAGCAGGGAGATCTGCAGCTGCAGCCCATAACGGCTTGTTGGGGGGCTGTTAACACCCAGCTGTATGAAGAGCAGCACTGGCAGCCCTTAACTAGTTCTCAAGAACTTCTCAAGAACTCCTTGTGAAAGGAGCAGACATGGAAGGCAAGAAGTCTGAGGCTCTTTGGACCTGCCCAGGAAATCCTTGGAAGAAAAGGTGGGTGCAAATTCTCTCTGGCTTTGCTGTTATTGTTAAAAATACTGTAAGTGGTGGCCTTGCTGTGGACTCTTTGTAATTTTACAGTGAAGAACTGCAGCTGTTTTAGGAGATGGGGCTGTTGCATGTGCTGCTCTCGAGATGTTGTCTGTGCTGGTCCTTCCTGAGAGACCAAGAGCCAAGTTGTGCTGCAAGGAGTAGTTGAAGTGTCCCTTTCAGCTACGTGAGGGGAGAAAGCAGTTCCAACAAACAGGAATACTGGGGCTGGATGGCTGTGCCTGGGGGCTGTTCTTTAGCCCAGGGGCTCTGCAGCATCAGAACCACATTCCCACAGGGCTGTGGTTTTCCAGTGTCCTGCTTAGCTCAATGCAGAAGCCTTGGACTCAAATGCATTGGTCTGAGAGATAGTTCTTGTGAATTCATTTTTCTATAGATTGTCCTGAGCCAGTTGGAGGAAGGGATGACAAAGATGTGGTGGTTTTGTGACAAGTGTGCTTCCCACCCTGATCTTCATCAGCCCATGTGAAGATTTAAATGTGGTTTAACAGGCTGCATGACAAAGCTTTAAACTCCTTCAGACTCCTTTTAAAGCCTGTTGGAACTCTGCACTACTAAAGCAGCTGTAACTATTTTGGATTCTGTAACCTGTGCAGATTGCTGGATTTTTTCACCCAGGAGGGAGCATTTTACTTTCTTTGGGCCTTGCTGTGTAATAGATGACAATATCAGAAGGGTTTTTTTAATTACAGATCACTCCTTGTGCTAAGAAAGATTGAACTTGCTTAGAATGTAGAGGTGGTGCAAATTACAGCACATGTCTCAGAGGGGCTGTAAATTTTTGGGTCTACTAAAAGGCTCAAAACTAAGGTTTAAGAGAAGTCTTATTACAGATTACCCGTGTGCTGTTAGGGCTCAGAAATTGATTTGTGTTTTTTAAAAGCTAAGGTTTACTGGTGTGTCTTGGGGGAAAGCACACTGCAAGAATTCATGGTGATGGGCTGGAGCTGATCTGTGAAAATATCTGTAGTGCAGCCAGACTTGTTGTTAATTGTCTGTAAATCAGGGTGGAAGGCAGGAGGCAAAATTAAACTGGATTCTTCAAGCAGATTAGAATTTTGTGGTTCGGCTGAGATCTTGCTAGGGCTGCCTCCACTGCTTTCTGTGGGCTGGAGTAATTCTTGCTCTGTTGTCTGTGACCTGGGAGCAGTAGAGTTGTGAAATGCTTGCAGGGTTTGGGCTGCAGGTGTGTCTCTCCATTTCTGAATGGGAGCTGTATTTAAGGAGAACTTTTTGTTATTTCTACAGAAAACGTGTGTATTCAGTTGAACTGCTCCTTTTCAGGTTTTCCCTGTACACTTTGTGATTCCTGGCAGCTTTTTGGATTCTTCTGCCTGTCTCTTGCTCTTTGAACAGCAGAGGGGAAAAAAAGCCCTCAGACACTAAAAATAAGGGAGAGATGTGTATTTTTATTTTTTTAACAAGTCTAGTCAAACCACATTTTCCTCTCTGTGCTTTCCATCAGGGAAGCTGGGTTAAAATTCCACCTAGAGCAAGGGCTGCTTGAATGCCATCCAACTGCGAGGTAGAAATGTGTGTCTTTCTGTGGCCAGGAATGCACTAAAAAAAAAAATGCCACAGGAGGGTGAGTCCTGAATCCCTGAATGTTTAGGATTGGGTGGATTTGGTCAGGTTTGAGCCTGTTTCCCTGTGACTAGAGCAGGTTTCTGGGTTCTCTATACCCAGACTCCCTGCAGATGGGGCTGTGAGCGCTGGAAGGAGCTGGGTGTACCACCAATTGCAGAGTGTGCATTTAATCCCAGGCTAAGCCAGCTCAGCTGTGCCTTTCCTGGTGGGGGGACAGGTCTTTGCACAACCCAGTAACCAGGTCCATCAGTGTCTTGGGGTTGTTTTAAACCTGCAAGGTCACTGTTCTGGTGCTCCCTGGATCGCTGATCATGCTGCAGCAGGTTCACCCTCTCCTGTGCCCAAGTGATGGGGGTCCTGTGGCTAATTGGAGGCAAATGTGGAAGCCACGTCTGGCTGAGCAGCTCCCTGCAGGTGGTGGGAGATGTGACCTAGTTGTCAGTGGAATCATCCTGTATGCTCAGAGACCCGTGAGCTGTTTTGACAGCTGGAGCGAGCTGACCTCGGAGGTGGATTTGGGAGGAGGGAAAACCAGGGAAGCTGAGGCTGCTGAGAGCTGGATGTGCTCTCAGGAGAGGTGTGAGAGGGAGCATGGAGCTGTCTGGAAAGCAAAGGCTGGTGCACTGGCAAAGGGCAAGGCAGGAGGAAGTTGTGTCTTTTCCATTTGGCCATGGTGAATTCCCTTGGGAGTGTTGTTTTGTTAACTTCCAGGTCTGGAATTTTGTTGGACTATGTCAGTCCTACTTCATCTCTGAATCACAAGCCTGTCTCTTGGTGAGGGCCCTAAAACTACACATGGTGTGTGATTTCTGACCACTGCTTTATGCTAGAGTGAGGGTTGTGGATGGAGAGAGCTGGAGAGGGACATGGGAAACCTCTCTGAGCCAGACATGGAGAGAGGAGTGTTGGGTGAAATCCTGTGCTGCACTGAGGTCACTCCAGCTCTGTGCTGTGTTGCTTCTTTTTCCCTGCTCTGCTGTGATTTTTCATCATATCACAGACACCTTTTTTCTGTCCCAAATAATGCTGAGTACAATATTCTGATTTTGCTGTGGATTAATGGATCCCTTAGATTCCAAACCTGCCCTTTGGGGAGGCAGATCCAGCTTTGGAGTCCTCTCCCTGCCACAGGCAGTGTGACAGCAGGTTCCTGCCCCATTCCTCAGGGGAGTCTCCTCTCTTCCTTGTCGTGTGGCCTTGGCTGTCTGGCTGTGGCAGGTGCAGGAAGCAGTGTCTGCCTGCCTGGGCAGCATTTGGTGAGGGCAAAGGGCCAGTGAATAGTGGGGCTGCATTAGCCAGTGCTTGCCTGCTGTGCAGAGGCTTATTAGAAAGCAGAAAGGCTTTATATTAGGCTGGAATTCATTGAGTGTGTTCAGGCAGATGTGTGAGCCCTGTTTATTTCCATGGCATTATGGCCAGCAAAGGTTTGTACTTCCCCAGACCTGGGTGAACTCTTCTTTTACCTTGTCAGGCTCCACGGGCAGCACTCTGTAAAATACAGGTTGTATGCAACTGGTTTCCTAAGAAATTTCTATTTAACCTACTTGTTATAGTGCTCCAAGGGGAATCTGAGGTGTTTGTATTTTGTAATTCTTGATAACAAGTCAGTGTTTGTGCTGGTGGGTTTCCAGAAAAAAGAAGAAAAAAACATAGCTCTGGGTCAAATTCTTGCTCTTAAACCTTAACATTTCTTAGCTCATAGATGAGTCCATGCCTCTGCTTCCTGTACTGTGGCTGTCAGAGTGTCTTAAATGCTCTTTGCTGTGACACGGAGTTCCCACAGTGCACCAACCACAGCCCTTTTGGCCTTTGGGGTCCTGAGCTGATGTAGAAGGGTCACCTGCTTTTTTTTAGTATCTCTGGGGTATGAGTTACTTTAACCCTCACTGTCCCTCCTGCTGCAGAGAAGATGCCTAAAATTAGGGTTTTCCTTGGACACTACCATCTGCTGCTTTCTGATGGAAATTAGCGATTATGCAAATTAGTGATTAATTATGCACATTAGGAACCAAAATTTTGTCAGCCAGCAATCCCTAACCAATTCCAAACTCCTGCACCAAAAAACCCCACAAACAAACAAAAAAAACTCAAAAAATCCCCCTACCTGCAACATAATGGGGGGGGGAAGAAGAAAGAAAGGAAAAAACAACCCCCTCAAAAAAAAAAAAAGTCCAAGCCCCAGTCCAGACTGCAGACAGGAGTGCTGGGAGTCGCTGCTGTCCCTGGGACAGAGAATTCCTTTGGGAAGCTGCTCTGCCAAGTCTGTGAGTTTGTACAGGTAAGAGCAGAACTAAATAAGAGCTGCCTGACTGATGATGTCAAAGCTGTTCTTTAGGGCTGGGATACCAGCAGGGAGCAGAACTGGTGTCCAGGTGTGTTTAAACACTGCTATGAGAACACAGGTGGTGAAGAAAATACCTTTAAAAGCCACATTATAAACCTCTTGATTTCAGCCAAGTTAAAATATGAATAATCATATGTATAATAATATGTATATGTAATATGAATCATCTTGTAATGCTGCCTTATCAACTGCAGCAGAGATACCTCTGTGTGCACTTTGGGAGCTGATTCCCAGGGCACTCGGTGGGTGGGAATAATTCCAGGGTGTTGTAACCAAGGAATGCCTGGCTTCTAAAACTCACCAGTTGAGTCTTAGAGGTTTGTTTTAGGTGCTGATTTCAGGCAGCAGAATTGGCCCCCCAGAAGGGACCCTCTGCCTGCTCTCCTGGATCCGAGGGATCTCTGGACCTTCATGCCGGCACCGAGCTTTACTTGGGAAGGCCCTCAGATCCCTGGACCAGTCTGGGACACAGGCAAGATCCCCCTGCATTTTATAAATCAGGCATTCTTCTGGCTCCTGCCTGTACCTGTTGGGTGGGTATTTGGTACTTTGGATATTAACTGGGGAGTCTGGACTTAAAAGTTTGTTTGGCCCTGGGAACTGGTATTTGGTTTATTTTGTGTTCTGGGTACTTGAGGTTCCAAAGAAGGAATCTTGAACAAATGACTTCTGTGTTGTGTGTCGAAAGCTCAGAAACAAATTAGGGCCTCCCTGGAGGGACAGTGCTGTCAATGCCCCCTGGGTTCCAGGACCCTGATGACTCCAGCACTCACCAAAAGGATTATTCAGGGAGATCCTCTGGCTCCCCAGACCTGGGGAGTTCAAAGCAAGATCCCTGGGATTTTATTTAGGCATTTCTGGGAGTATAAAAGGTGTACCTACCTATCATAGAAATGGAGCTCTATAATGCAATATAATTGGTTTATAAAGCTGGTGATATAACTGTAAAAGAAGTGTGATATTGGGATTGAGAAATGAGTAGTAGTGGTACAGTTGGCTACTTTCTATTAAATGTAATTGTAAGAGCTCCTCTCAGAGGAGGCAAAACCACTTTGCTTTCCCTTATAGGATGGACTGATGCTGTGGATTGCA